>CM031962.1:1684315-1696815 GCA_018749465.1 Paracanthobrama guichenoti | reverse complement strand
GTGACCGTGGAAACGTGGCCAGTGTCGCCCCAAGTTGTCTATCAACAGACAAATCGTGAGCTTTGCGCTTTACAAAGCTGCAGAAATTTCCAAGCCCTGTTTAGTTTCAGCTCCTGATTAAAAAAAAACTGTTAAAGAGAGTTGATTATTCCTCATATTCTCCATTGTTGCGGCTCCCCTCTTCACAGTCTGTCAGTAACGCTCTGTTTAGTTCCTGTCTCTATGAAGCCCCGCCTTCTGAAAAGCACACTGTGCTCTGATTGGTCGGCTGGAGCACTGTGTTGTGATTGGTGTTTGGAAAACGCCCCGCCCCTTACCATAACCGCCAGTTTCCACACACTACTAACTAACTCAACCAGGCCCCGCCCCTTTATTCTGTGTGTTAATTATTATAATGAGGAATATTGTGACGTGTTCGATCCCAAGACTACAATGAAGGCGTTTCAGGAGTCCAGCGACACTGATATAGAGAATAACTCCCGCTGGAGGGACATTGGGAACCTTTTTTATGCTCAAACAGTAACATTACACACTAAAGAAAGATGAACATGGAGAAAAGCATGGATGAATGGATGCTCTTTAAAAATGGCACTGGGTTATTTTTACAGTTGTGCTTCAAAATATGTCCATATGGCAATTTGCTAGTGTAAAAGTAAGCTCAAGTCTCTCCATGACTTAAAAAACAGTAAAAGATCAGAAAATGGTGAAAGCCCACAGCAGTTTAACAGCATAATGTGACAGAGAAGAAAGAGAGAAACCAAATGACTTTGCAACTTCGGCTGACTTTCAAAACCAAACAGAGCGCTGCGATGACGGCTAAATGGCTTCTCTCACTTTTACCTAAAACAAAATGTTCAATTACGTAGAAGTAACAAAAGGTGACACTTGTCTGTAGGTAAACAATACGTGTCACTTCCTCCGGCGTGCCTGAGTGCTTCGTTTCACGGCTGTACGGCGTTCTGACCGCAGGTTTAGATGTTTTGAAGCAATCTTTGTGTGTGGACTTCTGTGAGTCTAATCTCGCCATTAACATTATTCCTGTGGAAAGGCAGAAGCGGTCTCTTTGAAGGGCACACGTTATTTTCTGCTTGTAGAGCAAAATGTCAAAAGCGCACACATTGTAAATGGATTTCCTACCAATTAAAACGGCTGAAAGCAACACCTTCAGAGACTGTCAAAATACTCCTTAAGCCCCTCGCCGAAAGAGCCGTCGACACAAAATCACTTCCACCGCCAACATGTGCATGCCATTTCATTACACAGACATAACGAACGAAATAAATAAACTGTTAAGAATGTCAAAGGGTCAAAGACTAGACTTCACCATTATGGTGTGCATCAAATAAAATCTACTAAAATGATTTTATATACATAAACTGATCAGGGAGTCAGCCATTTTAAGGGCTGTCTCAAGTGCAGAATCCTCCCAGTGCGCTGAAACATTCTCCCCCTAAAAAGTCCCACAATGCACCAATTGCTCACTATGTTCCCTTAGCATGAAACTTAAATCCCATGAGCCAACTCGCGTCACATAACGATACGTAATATGTTTTTAAAAACAGAAACCATTATGTTACTATATTTCAGGATAAACATGCATCGTCAGACAGGTAATGAACACAATCTAGCTAACATTATGATTGAAATGTTGCATGTATATGCAAAGTATTTATCATAATGTACTTTAAATAGCATTACAAGTAACGTCAGAGAGACATCAGCTCTGCTGTGGTTCATAAATACCAGTAATGATGATGTCACGTCGCAGGAAATAGATTCATCAGTGTCCCAATCTGTAGTGAGTCAGCGTCCTTTACTGTCCTTACCTCTTCTGTTCCCGGTCTGCAGTGGTCAGGATCTATCAAAAGTGCTCCAAGGAAGCAACAGTGGTGAACCGGCCACAGGGTCATGGGCGGCCAAGGCTCATTGATGCACGTGGGGAGCGAAGGCTGGCCCGTGTGGCCCGATCAAACAGACGAGCTACTGGAGCTCAAACTGCTCAAGAAGTTAATGCTGATTCTGATAGAAAGGTGTCAGAATACACAGAGCATCTCAGTTTGTTGCGTATGGGGCGGCATAGCCGCTGACCAGTCAGGGTGCCCATGCTGACCCCTGTCCACCGCCGAAAGCACCAACAGTGGCACGTGAGCATCACAACTGGACCACGGAGCAATGGAAGAAGGTGGCCTGGTCTGAGGAATCACGTGTTCTTTTACATCACGTGGATGGCCGGGTGTGTGTGCGTGTCTTACCTGGGGAACACATGGCACCAGGATGCACAATGGGAAGAAGGCAAACAAGCTAATGCTGGTTCTGACAGAAAGGTGTCAGAATACACAGTAGCTTGAACGGCACTCTTATCAGGGAACGAGAAATGTTTGGAGCAACTGTCAGAATAATAGCTTACCAATATATCTGAACAGAGTCACAAGTTTAAGAGGCCATTCTCCACCCAAAATACTCATCCTGATGACATCATTTATGTTGGCAAACAGAAAGTATTCATAAATATAGCTGCAAGGAGTCATTTTTGGTGCTGAGCAAGTCAGAAACAGTGACAAGCTAAGCAAGAACAGTAGAATAAAATGCTTATTATTTTTTCAACATCAACTTCTGCCGCCATTTACTCAGGAATATTACTAAAATACAGACTAATGTTAAAAACACTGCAGTGACGGCAACACTGACAATACGATCTCCCTTTTTGGCAATATGTCATTCAGAATAACAGATATATTTATTTAAAAATGAAACAATATACTTATTCTGATCTGTACTTGATAAAAACTGATAAAACCATATGTGACCATACTACATTTTAATAGGGATGCACTGATTTGACCATTTTGGCTGATACTGATCAGTCTTTACATTTGAAAGCCGATAAACTGGCTGAATCTAAATTCAAATTTGTGCAACTGAAGTGTCTCAGCTGAAGGAAATCATACCTTATTTATAGGCACATTTTCTTAAATAATATTAAAACTGATCATATTTATGATACCAATATGGTGGCCAGTATATTGTGCATCCCTAATTTTAAATGACTTCACTTCCTTACAAAAAGCTTTTGCTGACAAATGGGTAAAACCTAGAGGTTTGAAAGATATTAGCAAAGTATAAAGATCTAAAATTATAATTAGTATTTGCACTGTGAGTCCTTTAATATGAATAAAATGATTCCTGTTTTAAATAAATGAAAGATTTTTTTGAAGTTACACTGAATGATATTTAGAGTTGTCTGTAAATCATGGTAAAGAATGTCTGATAGTTCAATCAGAAAACTGTCCTCCTTTTCTTTATTTAACACAGATTGTAGTGATTTGAGGCTGAGATATGAGGGCTGCGTCAGCCGTCTTTACACTGGAAAACATCTTCATGACATCAAAACCCCAAAAACACCTCTGACCCTCGCATCTGCCTTCAGTCTCACGAGGGGACGAGACTTTACAAATCACTTTTTTAAGAGGTTCACACAGAGGTAATACTCCTCTGAAATACTGAAACACAACCCTCACTGGAGAGACAGACATGAATGAAAGCAGCAGCTGAAATCAGGCACCGCCGAGGTGAGCCTTTGTTTCCAAACACTCTCCCCTCGGGTTGAAACTCTATGCGAATCCTTCATTTGCGCTGAATAAAACTGTAGTTTGTCCAGCCATGAGCGACTCAGAATCCACAGCTACACTTCTGATAGAGCAGCTACATCACAAGATAACATAATAAATCAACAGAAGCTATAAGGCACAGCAAGGTCGTAACCATGTCTTCAACATTTGCACACAATAACTCTTAATTGTGTTTGTATCATGCCAAAAACGACTTTATTAATGTTTCTTCATTCAGATTCAATTTCTAAACACATTACCTGAATCATGTAAATTATAAAGGCTTTATTCAATTCAAAACAGCGAAATTTGACCAACTAAAAATGCCAGCGGCTATTTGCACTGTGAAACTAGCATATTTTCTTAGTGATAGCTGCTATTTACACAATGAAAATAGTGATAGATTGTGTTTACACCATGTAAAAATAGCAGTATTTTCATTGCAATAAGTGTAAATAGTAGCTATGAACATAAATAGTGGCAGATACTTGCGCCTTAGTGTTGTTGTACATTAAACCAGGGCTGTAACCACCACAGGCATTGACGAGTCCCCCCCAATAACTGGAATTGCATTATTGCATAGTTAGCGGACAGGGTCAGCGGTCTAACAGCGCTCGTCAATGTCAAAATGATGGCCAATCAGATCAAAGAAGGCGGGGCTTAACGGTCACTGAAGATGAGTGCTTTTCGTTTTTCCAGCGAAAGAGTGCGTGTGGGATACGTTTAACGACCCACGGTAACATACTCTTTTTAATTTCACCATTTTGAATTGAAAATATGCAATCATATAAATGTCATTTATAACCGAATGTGACGTTTTGACATATTAGACATACAAACAAGAGTAAACGTGTGGATATTTTTATAAATACTATTTTGCAATGAGTTTAAATGGATTACTTCACAACTATATGAGCTATAATTAGACCTAGAACAACTTTTACCATTCTTATTTCTTCTTTACTCCCTAAATCATTTCATTATTCAATTTATTTAAATAAAAAGACTTTGGTCCCCCCAGTGTTTAAGACATAGTTAGGTCCTTGCATTAAACGGTATGCAGTAAATTATTATATTTATTAAATGGATACTGCCTTATTGGGACAAATAAGCCCTCCCAACACCGACCCATAACCCTAAACACTTTATTAATAAACACACATTAGACACTTTTTCCGATCTGATGTGTGATGGAAGACGAGTAGAGTGAGAAAGTCCAAACTTTCTGCCACGCGCTTTACTACACCTGAATTATTGCTGATATTGACAATTCATCATCATCTGTAATATCAAAGTCCATTTAAAACAAGTCATTTATTAAGTTGTGGCTAAAGACAAACCAAAACTGTAACCATTTTTAAATATTACTTGTTATTTTTTTTTCAATTTGCTGTTGTTATTTTGCACGAGTGTGTGAGTGTGTGTGAGTGAGTGTAAGTGTTTTTTAATGTATTTAGAAAAGCCCAATCAGGGACAGGAGTGGAAAATTAGCATTAGCTGTAAACTCTATATGCTGCGCATCAGCTGCAGTAATTGCATTGTAACTATGTTTGATTACATTAATTTCACACGGCGGCCATTTTGGAAACACCTCTCAGGCATGCCAGTGCAATTGTCAAATTCTCCAAAACTGTTCGCCAAGCTTACGATTAAATTTCATATTTGAAATAACCAATGAAATCTGACAACTGTCTCATAAATTTAGTTTCTCAACGCTCATGACAAAAAACTGCATTTTTCAGCCTGTGCATGCGCAGACCTAAGCACACGTCTTAGTCTCTGTTTCTATGGCAACCGGAGCGGCAGCTGCAGTGATTCGATGACTTTACTAATCAACGATTGGCTCTTTCATTTATAAGGCGGGGCTTATTCGTCATATTGGGCATTGCACTTTCTCCCGTTCAAGTAATCGGAGTGCACCGTCTTCCTACATATAAAGTCTTTGGAGATATTGTCTAACCCAATCAGACATCAGTGGGAGGAGTTAGTGTAAATAGCCTCTGCCAATAAGGCGGGATATTTACACTTGGTGTAAATACATTTACATTTAGCAGATGCTTTTATCCAAAGCGACTTACAAATGAGAGCAATAGAAGCAACTAAAAACAGTCAAGGGCAACAATATGCAAGTGCTGTAACAAGTCTCTAGCACAGAACACACAGGACAGAACATTTTTTTTTTTTTATAGACAAACAGAAAACGAATAGAGTGATAAGTGCTATTCTTTATTGGTCAAGTGCTGACCAATGCGTTTGAGCTAAATAGACACTCTGAATAAAAATTCAGTGACTGGATATTACTGTCGGTCATTTTATATATCTATCGTGGAGCAGTTGTCAAAAGTTAAATGCTTAGCTACTTATATTTTACCTCACACTTTAAAACTGCAGCACATTCGTCTTCTGTGAACACTGAAGCCCCGCCTCCTTTGATTTGATTGGCCACTGCGCCTAAAAATGTAACTCTTTGTCATCGTAACAACATCGCTTGGGTGGGTTTCTATGATGTCACACAGGGCCAGCTTTTGTAATGCAGACGCACCTTCTCTTCACACACACGGGTCGTCCCGCCCTCCTAACAAAGACAGGGTGAGACTGACCTACTCCACACTCATAATGGCTGTTAATGGCTCTCTGATGGCAGAGAGAGAGAGACAGCCGGCTGGTTTACTGATGAGACGTCTCCTCTGTAGTTTAACCTGTCCCCACGCTTTCCTTTCCGCACCATTTTACAGCGGTTCAGAACAAAAGACAAGAGTCGGCAGCGTATAATTATCCATGAATGTGTGCGACACTGCCGGCACCAATCGCTCATCCTCACTTTTACTCGCCGCCATCCCTCTCCCCGACAATAAAACGCTTTATACACGATTACCTGACACTTAAAAACACAATATTTTTCTCTTCCACGCCGCATCGGGGGGAAAAGTTTGATGTGTTCATATGGCACCAGCCATGAAATGTCAGGATATGAATAAAAATGCCGTTTCCCGTTCCGGGGAGCAAAGCGCTTCCACAGGTAATCATCTAAGCGGAAAGCTCCGGTACGGCTGAGCGCTGATAAATTCAGGAATAAACGGGTGAAAGCGCTGTGGAAAGGGCAGTGAGGCCCGGACGCGCACCGCTTCACCTGCGCTCATATCACAGCGCCGGCAATCTGGACATAAGCTGATTTACAAAACGGGAAGAGAATATGAAAGACTGAGTTAAGAACTGGGAAAATGATGAGTATGGGAGTCGAAGAAGTGTGTGTAAGTGTAAGTGTGTGTACAGTATAAAAACCTATGGAGAGTCTATGGAGAGTCCACAGAAAGATAGCACGCCAGACATGTGTGTGAGAGTGTGCGTGTGTGAGTGTATGTATGAGTGTGTGTGAGAGTGTACGTCTGTGTGTGTGATTGAGTATATGCGTGTGCGAGTGTGTATGAGTGAGTGAGTGTGTGTGTGAATGAGTGTGTGTGTGTGCAACTGTGTGTGAATGTGTAAGTGAGTGTGTGTGTGTGTATGTGTGAGTGTGCGTGAGTGTGTGCGCATGTGTGTGAGTGTGAGTGTATGCATGAGTGTGTATGAATGAGTGTGTGCGTGCGTGCGTGCAACTGTTTGTGAATGTGTATGTGTATGTGTCTGCGTGTGAGTGTGTGTGCACGTTAGTGAGTGTGTGAGTGTGTGTGTGTGCGTGTGTGTGTGTGTGTCGGTGTGTTAATGGGGTCCAGGGAGGATGGTGCACCGCTGTCACAGTGTTTGAGGTTTCTCGGATGAATTTGAGGAACTGCAAACAATCAAGTGTGGTCGGCCGATGTGCTGAGAGTGCAGGATCTGGTTCTGGTATAATCTCCTCCCGGCTCAGAGTTTGGATGAAGCCCAGGTGAGATGACAGTGAAAAATGAACGTCTCATACACCGAGGTTTGAAGGTTTTCTGGTGTTCCCGACAGGTTTCTTAACCAGCTGAATTTCACAATGACATTTGAACCAATGTTTTGCCGTCAGCATTGGATGTGCTCAAGGCAACTCGTTCCAAAACTCTTTTCTTTTGCCCAGTTAAATAATCATTCTCTATAGTAATGAATTAACATGATTGCTGAAAGCAAGTTTTGTGAGAGGAAAGGCTGGTGTGAGTTTGAGGACTGCAACCTTTCTAATTCAAGCCAAGAATTTCTGCTTTTCACTCCTCAGAAATCCAATTAAGTTCGAAACAGCCGTATCCTCGACTAGCCCAGGGCCGGAGCGAGCGCTATTCAAGAGTTGACTTCTCCAGTCAAGGTAAGAAGATTAAAACAGGAGGCATTCAGAGATTCAGACTCAAAGCCCAGATCCACCTGTGAGTGGAAACCTGTCAGACGGGAAAAGCACAGATTCACTCGACGGCTCTTGTGTTTCAGTCAAATCAGGCCTTTATGTCATCACACAATAAATCCACTCCGTTGTGTCTGTGAGTGACACATAACATCAGCTGACAGTTGCATCTCTCAATGAATAACATACCTGCGATTCCAGCACTAAACCAACAAGTTCTCTCTAATAAAATGGCAAAACTTTAGAGTTGGCATGACGTTTGAAGCACTACACTGCAGAAACCACAATCTAAACAAGACAGAGATGCATTTACTTGTTTTCAGGGAATGTCTTGAATTAAGTGTTTTTTCTTTATGTTTTGACCATCGAATGCCTTTATGCTTGTATCTGCAGTTAAAATCTTCATGTTGAATGAAAGAGGCTCATGTTGTATTTCCTGCGGCGTACGTCTCAAATTACACTGTAGAACAGAGCGCAGACATGTCACAACCTGCAATCACTGCAACACACACACAGTAAAAGGTGTTTAATGGCACTGATGTGAGTGTTTTGTTGAGGCCAAATCTGCAGATTTTCTGGTCAGCAGAGTTTTACTGTCCACATCTGCAGGAAGTGATAAGCCATAAAAATGACCCACATTTGGCAGCACACTCGCACACTCTCACACACACACATCGTCCATCCCTGACTGTAGTAAAGCCCACTGAGATCACTAACTCCACTCAAGACTGAAGTGTGTCATTTTTATGTTTAAATACTAATAAGGTTTAAACTAGTCCCAGACTAAAATGCATGTCCGAGCTGTTTTAAAGGTGTGGTTAATTATGATTTGACGTATTTATCTTTAGTGAGTGTGTAGTGTCGCTGTTTGAGCAGAAACAACATCTGTAAAGTTATGACGCTCAGCTCAAAGCAAAGGGAGATATTTTCTGTTACAGAAATCTCTTTAAGGACTACAACAAACAGCTGGTAGGGACTACAACGAGTTAG
Organism: Paracanthobrama guichenoti; assembly: GCA_018749465.1. NCBI lineage: Eukaryota > Metazoa > Chordata > Actinopteri > Cypriniformes > Gobionidae > Paracanthobrama > Paracanthobrama guichenoti. Next base: position 1,687,923 of record CM031962.1, on the reverse strand, counting down.
TGACATCACTAACCCTAACATTTACATAACCCCGCCCCCGGGAACATGTTGAGAACAGGAAGAGTTGTTGTAGTCGAGCACATTTGGGAGTCGCTCAAGCTGTCGTCCGTCTTTCACATTTATTGATACAGTACAAACACAAACGCAATAGCATGTCATAAAGCAAGATGACATCATAAGTTATAACCGTAATTAAACTAAACTATCCCTGTTCTCTCTTCATCAGCAGATATTCTCTGCTCATCTCACAACAGTTCCCACACCAGCGGTTTATAGATTATCATGACAGAATATGCTAATCAATGACTGAAGATCGTTAACTCATAAACTCATCACCTATCCCTTCAGAAACGTCCTGTCTCATTCTACATGTTGTCTCTTTTTCTTGAGTCTCTCCATCATTGTCCGACTCCGGTCTGATCATAAAAGGCTGAACAGTTTCTGACATGTTCAGTGTGTGTGTGTGTGAGGTAATCAGAGCTGCTAACATGAGCTCTTGAAGCTCCGCCCTCTTCCTGAAAGGGGACGGGGAGTAGCAGCTCATTTGCATTTAAAGGGACACACATAAAAACTGCGTGTTTTTGCTCACCCTCAAAAAGTGACAATTTTAACATAACTTTATCTCAATCTAAACCCTGTCTGTGAAACTAGGCATTAATACTTAAGTTTATGTTAAATAACCCTTACAAAAGAAGCATACTTCAAGTTCATTGTATTATGAGTAATCTAATCTAATCTAATCTAATCTAATCTAATCGTATTATGAATTTCTAGTAATACTTCTTGGAAATAAAGCAACCCACCTTTACACAAAAACCCTTCAGCTTTAAATACTAATCGCAGAAGATTGTGTGTGCTGAGGGCCGCAGAGAAAAGAGAAAAGAACCGAACAAGTGAACATGTTTCCACTGCAGCTGTGATAAACGCTTGCTTCGACACCGCTGAGGTCAATGCTGGCAGAGCTTAAGCGTGAGGTGACATCACTCACAAACACACGGCTTCCTTTGTGTTTTCTCTGTCAAAGCAGTTCTGTTGTTGTCGGCAGCATCTATTCAGCACAGAATGGAGAACAGAACAATCTAGAACAGCACGAATCACACACACAGACACACACTCTTTCACACTCTCTCGCTCACACACACACTCACACACACTCATGTTTGTTATACACACACTGACTCACACACAGACACTCACGCACACACACAAAGACTCACACACACACACACACACACACACAGAGACTCACGCACACGCACACACACACACAGACTCACTCACGCACACACACACACACACACACACACACAGAGACTCACGCGCATGCGCACGCGCACGCGCACACGCACGCACACACACACACACACACACACACACACACACACAGGTGGTCAGTGTGTGTGCCTCTCTGCCTCTCCATTGATCATTAACACACATGGTTAACATGACTAACTTCTGTTCCACATCCAGAGTTAAACTAAGGTCAAAATCCTAAAATGAAAGCCAAAGTCAAAACAAAAAAAAGTCAAAGTACTTCCTTGTATCCCAGTTTAACATTCAAGTTCTTCCCAGGTCCTTCCTGAACTCCTGAACTCTACCATTGTGACCAGAGCGGAATCCAGAAAAACGGCATTTGTGAAAAAATAAACTGGATTTTATATGCGTTCAGAACATTGATCCGCCTGTTTGAGCGGCCCAGCATGTCAGAAATGAAAACAGAAATTAATGTTTATTATGGGTTTAGCAGAGATTTCCGTTCATCTTCAGATAAATAACTAATTAACTCAATGGCAACTCCAATCCGTCAACGCCGACCGCACCGAATCCCAGTCAGTCCCACTCACAGCTAACCTTCAGAACGGCAGCATGTGCGAGCGGCCCGTGTTGGTGTGGTGATGCTGGCAGGTCACGCGCCTGCGGTCTGAGCGTGTTTTTGGCTGCACGATGTGTCGTGCGGCTCAGAGAGGCTGAGCGCAGTGCATAGAGATGCCAGAGAATCAGCCTAGTCATTAAGCCGGGCTTTAAGTCCAGACTAGAGCTGGATTTGAGGCTTCCAGAGAGCAGAGCAAACTCCTCCTGCCAGCCCCTGCATGGCACACACACACATACACACACGCTGAGGTAAGCTGATAACAGCCGCTGAACGCTGGCCTGAAACACAACCGGAACCACAGCGATCTGCCCACTTTGTTCACCTTTTCTGCACTGTGATTGATTGACAGGGGAATCACTGCAAACAGTTGTTGCAATTCTTGGAGAAATTACACACTTCAGGTTTAATTATGGTATTTTTTTATGCATTAATCTTAAATTAATACATGAGTACAGCTTCATAAAATGACAGGCGTTTAGAAACCGTACAGAAATGTGCAGAAATCCACATTCCATTTATAGTCATTTTCCACCCGGACATTTAAACAGGCAGCTTGTGCTACTGTACCTTTAAGAGTTCCGTATGTAAATCAGCTCTGTCGTGATTGGTTAACCTATGTGTAGCAGCATAGTTCAGGGTGATTACTGTCGTCAAACACTGAACACACATGAATGTACAGGTGTGTTTACACTGCAGTGGTGTAAACCATAACCACTGCAGTGTCGGTCCATAAAGACATGGATGAGCGAGTTTGGTGTGGAGGAACTTGACTGGCCTGCACAGAGTCCTGACCTCATCCCAATAGAACACCTTTGGGATGAATTAGAGCGGAGACTGCGAGCCAGGCCTTCTCGTCCAACATCAGTGCCTGACCTCACAAATGCACTTCTAGAAGAATGGTCAAAAATTCCCATAAACACACTCCTAAACCTTGTGGAAAGCCTTCCCAGAAGAGCTGAAGCTGTTAGAGCTGCAAAGGGTGGGCCGACTCCATATTAAACCCTACGGATTAAGAATGGGATGGCATTAAAGTTCATGTGCATGTAAAGGCAGGCGTCCCAAAAGATTCAAGATTCAAGAGTTCTAGAGAATCTACATTATCTACATTATTTTGTAGATCAAAACTTTATATATAAACATTATTAGCCAATCAGAAAAACTCATTAGCTGATGGCGATATTTAAAAAATTCTGAATATCCACCAATATATCGGCCGATATATCAGTCGATTATAGTTTTTATTAATATTTTGAACATATCGGCATGGGCCATCAAAAAAACAATATCGGTTGACCACTAAAATAAAATAAAATAACCTTCCTCGTCTGTTGTCCAGTGGTTCAGTCTCAAAACGAGTTATTTTCTCTCATTTTGACGTGATCTCACAAAGAGATCAACTGAGCTTCTTCTAAACAAAACCCACCAATGCCCTTTCTTTCTCTCACATACAGCGATAAACATCCCGGCTGTCAGAGAGACGTTCCCCGCGGGTGTAAATCCGCTCCGTCATCCCTCACAGGCAGGTAAAAGAGTGTGTTCGGCTTTAAACAAGAAGTGTTGAGGGCCCGCTGCAGATGAAATGACGGCGGGGAGTTTGGGAAACTTTATGGCAGCGTTTAAAGAGCAGAGAGTCATTGACTTTACACACCATACGCATGAATCACTCGCCGCCGGCAGCCCACAGGCCGATCATTCATTGGCTGGAGATGCATGTGTAATGTAATATGAGAGCTGC
>CM031962.1:1669315-1679315 GCA_018749465.1 Paracanthobrama guichenoti | reverse complement strand
AGCTGTGCTCAAGTTCAAGAGCATCGCTGGCATTTTTCAGATATGGCCCAAGAAAACACAGCCTCCCCCATAATAAACAATGTTTCATGAGGCGAAAACCTCCCAGCGGCTTCAGCGGCTACTCTGAGAATTTGCACAAGTCGAGCGAATGCCTCATTTGTTTTCTCCAGGAGAAGTTGCAGCCATAAATTGTAGTGCGTAAGGCGGCGGCCTTGCGGGAAAATGCAGACACCTATGAAGAAAATGAAGATGTTAAGAACGCTGACCAGGCTGAACATGAAAAATCTGAGCTCTCGTCCTGAACTGCTCATGAAATTCATATTAGACTGCGAGTTTGCGCTGGGGAAGTGCAGCAGGACTGTGGAGCATCTCTTGGTCTCTCTGCCGCTGGTTTCCTGTGATCGGGGGGATTCTCCTCAACATCTGTCCTCACACAAAGCCTCTAACACAACGAGACCGACAGCTTCAGCCCCTTACGTAGAAGTACCATGGTAATAAAAATATGACTCTTTAGCCCTATTGGGACGGTAATTGTTTCTCATGGGGTCATAAGGTATTTTCATCATTCACAGGGACTAGTCAGTGATTTTATTGCCGTCTGAATCCAGAATGTCCGTGTTTTTCTCCCACCACTCGTGTAAAAATCCCCGGCCGAATTACCCACTGTTTTTAGACAAACACCAAGGTCATGTGGTGATTTAATTGCCGTCCAAATCCACATCTCTGAGTTTTCAAGAATATATCACTTCAAAATTCACTGTTTATATGCTTTTTGACCCCTGCAGAGCACCGTACGGTTGCGCTTTGCTGTAATTTGGATGCATTTTAAAGATCTAGACTTTTATTACTGAAATGCTGGCAAGTATTTACAAGAGCATTATATTTCATCACCGCTCAAAAAATAAAAATAAAAGCACGTACACATTTGAAATGGGCCGTTATTACGGCAGTGATTATATATGTTAAAATAACCACAGCTTTATGTTTACCTCATGTAAATGAGAGGCTGTATTCACTTATTCCCGCTCATTTCCATGTGGAATAAAATGACATCCTTTATTTTGAGATAAAATACAAGACAGAAAACCACTTGAACTATAATGTGCGTCTATATATCTTCCTATTTTTAAACAGATTTAATAATTCAATAATAATTATTTTCCTTTTATTAAATTAAATATGCATTTATTCTTATTATACCAAGCATATGATATTTTATTTACAGCAGACGATCATGTTATTGAGCACGTGAGCAGGTTCCCGGGTGCGCAGGATCATAAAACTCACTGCTCTACCGGGAATAAATCCCCATCCCAATGCACGAGTTTATCACTGAGGTGGCAAGCACATTTATTTTTACATTTATGCATTCGGCAGACGCTTTTATCCAAAGCGACTTACATTGCATACACATTTTTACGTTTTGTCAGTTCTTGCTTTCCCTGGGAATCGAACCCATGACCTTGGCGTTGCTAGCGCCACGCTCTTATTGTTTGAGCTACAGGAAAGCATTTATTTTTATGGACTTCCACGTGAGAAACAATTACCGTCCGAATAGGGCTTTTGAAGTACTTTGTAGTACCATTTAAATACCATAGTAGATGAGATGAATCTCATAAAACCTATGCTATTTCTATTTTCACTGAAACATGATACCACAACTTTGAGGGAAACAGACCAAATGCATCCACACAAACACACACACACAATCTTTGTGGGGACTCTCCATAGGCGTAATGGTGTTTATACTGTACAAACTGTATATTCTCTCCCTTTACACTAACCCTACCCCTAAACCTACCCATCACACACACACACACACACACACACACACTAACCCTACCCTAAACCTACCCATCACACACACACACACACACACACACACACACACACACACACTAACCCTACCCATCACACACACACACACACACACACACACACTAACCCTACCCCTAAACCTACCCATCACACACACACACACACACACACACACACACACACACACTAGCCCTACCCCTAAACCTACCCATCACACACACACACACACACACACACACTAGCCCCTACCCCTAAACCTACCCATCACACACACACACACACACACACACACACACACACACACACACACACACACACAGCCTACCCCTAAACCTACCCATCACACACACACACACACACACACACACACTAGCCCTACCCCTAAACCTACCCATCACACACACACACACACACACACACACTAGCCCTACCCCTAAACCTACCCATCACACACACACACACACACTAGCCCTACCCCTAAACCTACCCATCACACACACACACACACACTAGCCCTACCCCTAAACCTACCCATCACACACACACACACACACACACACACTAGCCCTACCCCTAAACCTACCCACACACACACACACACACACACACACACACACACACACACACACACACACTAGCCCTACCCCTAAACCTACCCATCACACACACACACTCACACACACACACACACACACACACACACTAGCCCTACCCCTAAACCTGTCCATCACACACACACACACACACACACACACACAGCAAGAATGAAGTGAACCTGAAAGCGCTGCATTGTGTTCACACTGACACCTGATTCCTCCGCTAATGTGAGTAAATAAACACAGAACAATGTAAAGCTGAGCCCTTCAGCGGTGTTTATACTGTACAAACTGTATATTCTCTCCCTTTACACTAACCCTACCCCTAAACCTACCCATCACACACACACACACACACACACACACACACTAACCCTACCCCTAAACCTACCCATCACACACACACACACACACACACACACACACACTAACCCTACCCATCACACACACACACACACACACACACACACACACACACTAACCCTACCCCTAAACCTACCCATCACACACACACACACACACACACACACACACACTAGCCCTACCCCTAAACCTACCCATCACACACACACACACACACACACACACACACACACACTAGCCCTACCCCTAAACCTACCCATCACACACACACACACACACACACACACACACTAGCCCTACCCCTAAACCTACCCATCACACACACACACACACACACACACACACTAGCCCTACCCCTAAACCTACCCATCACACACACACACACACACACACACTAGCCCTACCCTAAACCTACCCATCACACACACACACACACACTAGCCCTACCCCTAAACCTACCCATCACACACACACACACACACACACACACACACTAGCCCTACCCCTAAACCTACCCATCACACACACACACACACACACACACACACACACACACACTAGCCCTACCCCTAAACCTACCCATCACACACACACTCACACACACACACACACACACACACACACACTAGCCCTACCCCTAAACCTGTCCATCACACACACACACACACACACACACACACACACACACACAGCAAGAATGAAGTGAACCTGAAAGCGCTGCATTGTGTTCACACTGACACCTGATTCCTCCGCTAATGTGAGTAAATAAACACAGAACAATGTAAAGCTGAGCCCTTCAGCGGCTCTTTCAGTGCTTTCAATGCTTTTACCAAATCCAGTTTAGAGCAAACACCTTCCTGAGTGACCATCAGCCATTTGAATGGTCCTCCTGTTCTGAAATATGATATTACGTTGCTTATTGCATGTTTCACAACACTTTCAAAGTGTCCGGTGAGTGGCCCATTTGGAAAAAAACATACCACCTACACTAAACCTGACCAATACTGTTAACAAAATCTGAGATAAAAACACATTTGCTGAAGCAACCATGCAATTTTAGCTGCTTCTACAAGTCTTTGAGCTTTTATCGTGCACTGCTGCACCAGGTGACCTACTGAGAAAAGACACGCATGTGGAGCTGTGCATGTGATGCAAATGTAGAAATGTGTTTACAAATCATGCACTGTGGTAAAAGTGTTTTGAGCTCAAAACATGGTACTGCACAAGGAACTGGGCAATTTATTATTATGATAATCTGCTCCTGTAATCATAATTTGTGTGAAAGGAATAAAAGCTGTAGTAGCACCCCACTGATTTACTTTTATTTGGTCAAAAAGTTTCCTAAAGAGTGTGTCATTAGACTAGTCACCATTCATAGTCTCAAAGTGTTAAGACAGAGAGACGTTTTAATAGCGTCTCTCATTTAAGTTCCACTTCAGTGGCTGAAAACTCAGATTCAACTCTCTGTTTGTGTCACTCTACAGTGCCACAGCAAAAGAAATGATATTTTACACAAGATGAGGGTTTGAAGTGTGAATTGAATGTGATGGGATCAAAGACATCTTTCTATTGAGTTGTCTTCGCTGGCTGCACTCGACAACAAACATACATGGATCAAAAAGACAAATCTATCACTGAATCACTCGCTTACTGAACTCGAGAAATCGAGAAGTCAACTCTTTGATATATTTTTAGCTCTATTAAACCTAATGAATTGATAACTTGAGGCATGTGAGATGCTGATTAGACGACTGATCACGTGTCCTCTGAAAGACACACACACACGCGCGCGCGAGCACACACAGGTGGAAATAAAACACGCCGCTGTGACATTCGCTGTCCATCTCCTGTGAGCAGGGTGGAAGAGGAGGAGGAAGAGGAAGGGCCATCTGGATGTGCTCCGATCACAACCTCCGGTCCCCAATCCCATATGGCAGCACAGGAGCCTGACCCACACACATACACACACACACACACACACACACACACACACACACAAAACACGTTCTCTGCTCAAGCATAACAATAAATTACACACACACACCTTCTGTCCAAATGTAGCAGCATATTATGAGCACACGCTTTCTCTTCCCAATTATTTACAGCAGGTCACACACACACACACACACACACACACACACACACACACACACACTGCAGTACAGTTCAGCCATCTACAGTACAGTATTAACACAAATATCACAAATACCCTGTTTGCTCAAAAAAAAGGTGACTCTTTAAAAAAAATAACCACATAAGATTAAACTCAATATATGTAATTGTTTGGATGTCACTTTCTCTTATCCTACTTTAAACAGGTCATGAACATTATCTTTTGACATATAAGAGGTCATCATACTATAAGAATATCCTGTAAGTTTCAGAACTGAACGCTTCCCTGTTAGTCCAAAAACAGCTTTTATTGTAACCGAGCCCAGAGAGCGACTCGTTGTGGAATGAGCCTGTAATAGATGGAGAAAGACCGCCTCTGCAGAAGAAGATCAACCCCTACTTCATCATCACAACTCTGGCCCCGCCCACTGGAGTGTTAGTGAGATGACGAGGAGAGACGAACGGACTACAAATAACATTCCCTTCCAAAGGATCCTAATGCTAGGAATGTGCTTATTTATTTTCATCAATGTGAATGTCTCAGTTGAGCATTATTTATTTGTGTTCGCTACATTTCACTGAGGATTCTTTGGGAAATCAGTCGCAAGGCTTTGCAATGATCATCACTGCAACCTTTCATGCTACGATCTGAATATAATGCCATGATCTGAATATAATGCCATGATCTGAATATAATATAATGCCATAGATCTGAATATAATATAATGCCATGATCTGAATATAATGCCATGATCTGAATATAATGCCATAGATCTGAATATAATGCCATAGACCTGAATATAATATAATGCCATAGATCTGAATATAATGCCATAGATCTGAATATAATGCCATGATCTGAATATAATGCCATAGATCTGAATATAATATAATGCCATAGATCTGAATATAATGCCATGATCTGAATATAATGCCATGATCTGAATATAATGCCATAGATCTGAATATAATGCCATGATCTGAATATAATGCCATAGATCTGAATATAATGCCATAGATCTGAATATAATATAATGCCATGATCTGAATATAATGCCATGATCTGAATATAATGCCATAGATCTGAATATAATGCCATGATCTGAATATAATGCCATAGATCTGAATATAATGCCATGATCTGAATATAATGCCATAGATCTGAATATAATGCCATGATCTGAATATAATGCCATGATCTGAATATAATGCCATAGATCTGAATATAATGCCATGATCTGAATATAATGCCATAGATCTGAATATAATGCCATAGATCTGAATATAATATAATGCCATGATCTGAATATAATGCCATGATCTGAATATAATGCCATAGATCTGAATATAATGCCATGATCTGAATATAATGCCATAGATCTGAATATAATGCCATGATCTGAATATAATGCCATAGATCTGAATATAATGCCATGATCTGAATATAATGCCATGATCTGAATATAATGCCATAGATCTGAATATAATGCCATGATCTGAATATAATGCCATGATCTGAATATAATGCCATAGATCTGAATATAATGCCATGATCTGAATATAATGCCATAAATCTGAATATAATATAATGCCATATATCTGAATATAATGCCATAGATCTGAATTTAATGCCATAGATCTGAATACAATGCCATAGATCTGAATATAATGCCATGATCTGAATATAATGCCATAGATCTGAATATAATGCCATGATCTGAATATAATGCCATAGATCTGAATATAATGCCATAGATCTGAATATAATGCCATGATCTGAATATAATGCCATAGATCTGAATATAATGCCATAGATCTGAATATAATGCCATGATCTGAATATAATGCCATAAATCTGAATATAATATAATGCCATATATCTGAATATAATGCCATAGATCTGAATTTAATGCCATAGATCTGAATATAATGCCATAGATCTGAATATAATATAATGCCATAGATCTCAATAAAATGCCATAGATCTCAATATGATGCCATAGATCTGAATATAATGCTATAGATCTGAATATAATGCTATAGATCTGAATATAATGCCATGATCTGAATATAATGCCATGATCTGAATATAATGCTATAGATCTCAATATAATGCCATAGATCTGAATATAATGCTATAGATCTCAATATAATGCCATAGATCTGAATATAATATAATGCCATAGATCTGAATATAATATAATGCCATAGATCTGAATATAATGCCATAGATCTGAATATAATGCCATAGATCTAAATATAATGCCATAGATCTCAATATAATGCTATAGATCTCAATATAATGCCATAGATCTGAATATAATACCATAGATCTGAATATAATACCATAGATCTAAATATAATGCCATAGATCTGAATATAATGCCATAGATCTGAATATAATACCATAGATCTCAATATAATGCCATAGATCTGAATATAATGCCATAGATCTCAATATAATGCCATAGATCTGAATATAATGCCATGATCTGAATATAATGCCATAGATCTGAATATAATGCCATGATCTGAATATAATGCCATAGATCTGAATATAATGCCATAGATCTGAATATAATGCCATGATCTGAATATAATGCCATAGATCTGAATATAATGCCATGATCTGAATATAATGCCATAGATCTGAATATAATGCCATGATCTGAATATAATGCCATAGATCTGAATATCTATGGCACGAGATCTCGCGAGACTAAACTGTGACGAGATTTCTCGTCGAGGTGAAAAGCTGTCTCGCGTCATATTGTCATGACGGAGTGTGAGGGTGAAGTTAGGATAGAATATGCCAATGCTACGTTCACATTACGCCTCCACTCTAGTTTTGCTTTTAATAGAAATAAAAACAATTTAATTCAGGTGGATAATCATAACAGTCGCTTCAATTCCATCAGCTCATTCAACACGAGCTGTTTGAGTCGTGCATATTGTGAAGCACTGATCACTTGACGAGAAGACATGTGTGTTACGTGTTAGTGAAGCATTGAGCGTGTGTTACATGTTAGTGGACTAGATCGTGGCGGAGGATTCGCTGCGCAGCAGAAGACTTGTATTTTAAAATGCTCTCCATATTCGCAGAGTACGCATGATCGCGAAAGTGAAAGTAAACGGGATTGTGCATTCAAACGTGATTTCAATTCGTTACCGCTGTTTGAAAGCGACTCCCTGAGGCACGCGAATATCTCCCAATATAAAAGCTATCTAGTTGTAACCATCTCTTAGCTCTGTATCATGCTTGAAGAAAAATGTGGTCTCTATTTGCACATTGAATATTGAGCACTTTGATTATAGTTATTGTTTGCACTTACTATCTTAGACTTAATATGATCAATTTGTGTGCAGGAGTTCAGTTAGGAGGTCAACAGAAGCTCATGTGCAGTACGGTCTGAAGAGACGATCATACAGGAGAGACGCCCGTCAGTTGAGTTTTTGGCAAAACCTTTACAGTGCTTGTTGTCTTTTACTGTATATGACAACTCATAGTAGAACTGAAATGTCATTCATTACAAGATGACGAGTTAAAACATTTCAAATGCACCTGCAAACTATTTTTCTAGTCATGGATTTGGATTTCTTAAAAATACTATGTAAAAATCTTGTCTCGTCTCGTTCTCGTGAACCCAATCTTGTGTCTAGTCTCGTGAGATAAGTGTCTCGTCACACCCCTAGTTTACAATGAAGTCTCACAGCAGCCAATCACAGCAGTGGGCGTTTACACTGAAGTCTCACAGCAGCCAATCACAGCAGTGGGCGTTTACACTGAAGTCTCACAGAAGCCAATCACAGCAGTGGGCGTTTACACTGAAGTCTAACAGCGGCCAATCACAGCAGTGGGCGTTTACACTGAAGTCTCACAGCAGCCAATCACAGCAGTGGGCGTTTACACTGAAGTCTCACAGCGGCCAATCACAGCAGTGGGAGTTTACACTGAAGTCTCACAGCGGCCAATCACAGCAGTGGGCGTTTACACTGAAGTCTAACAGCGGCCAATCACAGCAGTGGGCGTTTACACTGAAGTCTCACAGCGGCCAATCGCAGCAGTGGTCTCACAGCAGACACGCCCCTTTAAAAAGAGCGTTCAGATCAAAGGGTTAAAATCAGGGTAAGAAAAATGCCTTTTATTTCTAAATTATGACCATTTGTGATGTAAAAAAAATAAATAATAATAATTCATACTAACATTATAAGGGCACTCCAGGAAACATTAACCAGTTCATGACCCTTTTAATACAGGAGTATGTCACACACTTAAGAGCCCTCAAAAATACTGAAAATAATTAAATAAAAATAATGAAATATTTTGGGCTTTATTAAGTTACTTCTGAGCCGCCATCAATGGAGGAAGGCACTCGTTTACTAACCAGTCAAACCCTGAGCTTCGGTTCTTATCCAGCCTCATGTTGGGACAAATAAAGCAGGTTTTGAAGACTATGTTTTTCAACCAGATGTCAGATCTTCACTTCACAATCTTCACAAGATTTATTCCAAAAGCTTAAGAATGTGGCCAAGACAAGCCATTCCATAAACACGAAGAGGCCGTGATAAGGGCGCCGCAGCGAGTCTAACTGGGTCAAACTTTCCCAACACGAGAGGAGAGACTGAACGCCAGCCAAGATGGCCGACGTGTCCGGGCTGATGTCATCTCACGGACAGAGCGACAAAAACGAGGTCATTCAAAATGGCCGTGAGCCTGAGGAAGATCACAGGAAGAGAGGAAAGACGAGCGGCTCAAATCCCACCTTTGATCAGTTCACAACATCTGAGTAACACCTTGACATACAGACTGTGTGAGAAACAATCAGATTCGGATTAATATTCTTGTGGTTCTGATTATGTTTCTCCCCCATTAGTGGCCTTGAACTAATGGCGACAGCTTCACCCGTCACACTCCACTAGAGTGGCTCTTGATGCAGACAATCAACCCAGAAAACTTTCGTATGATTTGCTCTCAAGAATCTTTATCTTCCAAAGCCAAACGAAACCCATTTCACCGATATCCGAGGTCAAAGTTCAGCACTAAGCGCTAATATTTCGAGAGGATCCGAGCACACTTAGCATGACTACTAAAAAGAGAAGACGTGCATTGT
>CM031962.1:1661815-1664315 GCA_018749465.1 Paracanthobrama guichenoti | reverse complement strand
GCCTTGCCACATGCGCCGCGAGTCATTGAGTTGGAAATGAGACTCCACTCGGTCTTTATATCGGAGCTTTGCGGCTTTAACTGCACGCCGCAGAGCATAACAGGACGTTCTGTATTCAGTCATATTCCCTGAATGGAGACCAGTGTTGTAAGCGGCAGTGCGTGCGTTCACTGCCGCGCGGATTGAATTGTCCACCCACGGTTTCTGATTTGAGAAGGACGTTATTGTTATTGTTTGCGTGGCTTGCTCTGTAAGCGTGTCGATGAAGCAAAGCGCCACATCTGTGAACTCGTTTACGTTGGCTGAACTCGCTCGGAACATGTCCCAGTCAACATCATCCAGAGCTGCCTGAAGCGCGGTCTCTGAGTGGGCTGACCAACGCTTAACTTCCCGCCTCACCGGGGGTTCCTGGACGAGCTTTTGTTTGTATTCGGGAGTGAGGAAAATGGCGGCATGATCCGATTTGCCAAACGTTGGAAGTGACCGCGCTTTGTAGGCGTTCTTGAACGGAGAGTAGCAATGATCCAGCGTGTTTGCTCCTCGTGTAGGACAGGAGACGTGCTGATGAAAGTTTGGCAGGACTTTCTTTAGGTTAGCTTTGTTAAAATCGCCCACGACAATGAATGCCGCGTTGGGCTGTTTGTTTATGATGCCGCTGGCAACATCATGAAGGCCAGATAAAGCCAGCCCTGTGTCTGCCTGCGGTGGGATGTAAACGGCGGTCGCGACAACCGCAGAAAACTCCCTCGGCAGACAGAATGGACGGCAAATGATTGTTAAATGTTCCAGATGAGGCGAGCAGGACCGCGAGAGAATGGTGATGTTCCTGGGATCGCACCATTTCTTGTTGATCATGAAGCATACTCCACCGCCTTTGGATTTACCGGCCTTGGCTGTTCTGTCCATCCGAAAAACAGAGAAGTTCTCCGACGCCGTCACAGCTGTGTCCGGGACCGCGGGCGTGAGCCATGTTTCAGACAAACAATAGATGTTACAGTCTCTCATGTCCCGTTGAAAACTTATCCTGGCTCTAAGATCATCCATCTTATTCTCCAGGGATTGAACATTTGCTAGAAGAATGCTTGGGAGAGGAGGGCTGAATGCTCTTTTCCTCAGTCTGTTACGGATACCAGCGCGTTTCCCACGGTGTTTCTTGATTCTTCGCCGTTGACTCGTCTGTCCATTGTTCAACTCGGCGTTCTGAGAATTTCAGATGGCCACAGAGTATCGGCGAAAGTGTCCTGAAACAGTCCAGTGTAGAGGTAACCAATGTCCAAAAGAGTTTTGCTGTCATAGTAGATCAATGGAGATGATAAGTTTGTAAAAACAGAGTAAAAGAAAGTAAAATAGTAAATAAAAGCACAGTTAAGCCGGGAGCGACCAGTGGACCTGAGCATTGTTGATTGGGCGACCAAACACAGCGGCGCCATTTTGATTGGCTGACATTGTTGATTGATTTGGTTGCGAGTGCAGTGCTGATTGGCTGCAGAGAGACTCCGCCCCACACGCTCTTCTGATTGGCTGGCATTGTTGATTGATTTGGTTGCGAGTGCAGTGCGCTTGCAGAGAGACTCCGCCCACACGCTCTTCTGATTGGCTGACATTGTTGATTGATTTGGTTGCGAGTGCAGTGCGCTTGCAGAGAGACTCCGCCCACACGCTCTTCTGATTGGCTGACATTGTTGATTGATTTGGTTGCGAGTGCAGTGCGCTTGCAGAGAGACTCCGCCCACACGCTCTTCTGATTGGCTAACATTGTTGATTGATTTGGTTGCGAGTGCAGTGCGCTTGCAGAGAGACTCCGCCCACGCAGAGAGACTCCGCCCACACACTCTTCTGATTGGCTGGCATTGTTGATTGATTTGGTTGCGAGTGCAGTGCGCTTGCAGAGAGACTCCGCCCACACGCTCTTCTGATTGGCTGACATTGTTGATTGATTTGGTTGCGAGTGCAGTGCGCTTGCAGAGAGACTCCGCCCACACGCTCTTCTGATTGGCTGACATTGTTGATTGATTTGGGTTGCGAGTGCAGTGCGCTTGCAGAGAGACTCCGCCCACACGCTCTTCTGATTGGCTGACATTGTTGATTGATTTGGTTGCGAGTGCAGTGCGCTTGCAGAGAGACTCCGCCCACGCAGAGAGACTCCGCCCACACACTCTTCTGATTGGCTGACATTGTTGATTGATTTGGTTGCGAGTGCAGTGCGCTTGCAGAGAGACTCCGCCCACACGCTCTTCTGATTGGCTGGCATTGTTGATTGATTTGGTTGCGAGTGCAGTGCGCTTGCAGAGAGACTCCGCCCACACGCTCTTCTGATTGGCTGACATTGTTGATTGATTTGGTTGCGAGTGCAGTGCGCTTGCAGAGACTCGCCCACACGCGCTCTTCTGATTGGCTGACATTGTTGATTGATTTGGTTGCGAGTGCAGTGCGCTTGCAGAGAGACTCCGCCCACACGCTCTTCTGATTGGCTGACATTGTTGATTGATTTGGTTGCGAA
>CM031962.1:1646815-1656815 GCA_018749465.1 Paracanthobrama guichenoti | reverse complement strand
TGAGGACACGAACGCATAAACCGTCACTTCATGTCATATCATGAACACAGACACTCAAAGCTCTTCACGGCAATCAGTCAAAATAAAAGTTCGGTTTAACGTGAAGAAATTGACAGAATATATTAGGCTACTGTTGTACAGTATATTTAGCGATTCCAAAAAAGTTGGGACACTGTAGAAATTGTGAATAAAAAAGGAATGCCATAATAGAATATAGATAACATATCAAATGTTTAAAGTGAGACATTTTGAAATGTCATGCCAAATATTGGCTCATTTTGGATTTCATGAGAGCTACACATTCCAAAAAAGTTGGGACAGGGAGCAATAAGAGGCCGGAAAAGTTAAATGTACACATAAGGAACAGCTGGAGGAGCAATCTGCAACTTATTAGGTCAATTGGCAACATGATTGGGTATAAAAAGAGCCTCTCAGAGTGGCAGTGTCTCTCAGAAGTCAAGATGGGCAGAGGATCACCAATTCCCCCAATGCTGCGGCCAAACATACTGGAGCAATATCAGAAAGGAGTTTCTCAGAGAAACACTGCAAAGAGTTTGAAGTTATCATCATCTGCAGTGCATAATATCATCCAAAGATTCAGAGAATCTGGAACAATCTCTGTGCGTAAGGGTCAAGGCCGGAAAACCATACTGATGCCCGTGATCTCCGGCCCTTAGACGGCACTGCATCACATACAGGAATGCTACTGTAATGGAGATCACAACATGGGCTCAGGAATACTTCCAGAAAACATTGTCGGTGAACACAATCCACTGCGTGCCATTCGCCGCTGCCGGCTAAAACTCTATAGGTAAAAAAAGAAGCCATATCTAAACATGATCCAGAAGCGCAGGCGTTTTTCTGGGCCAAGGCTCATTTAAAATGGACTGTGGCAAAGTGGAAAACTGTTCTGTGGTCAGACCAATCAAAATTTGAAGTTCTTTTTGGAAAACTGGGACGCCATGTCATCCGGACTGAAGAGGACAAGGACAACCCAAGTTGTTGTCAGCGCCAGTTCAGAAGCCTGCATCTCTGATGGGATGGGGTTCATGAGTGCGTGTGGCATGGGCAGCTTACACATCTGGAAAGGCACCATCAATGCTGAAAGGGATATCCAAGTTCTAGAACAACATCTGCTCCCATCCAGACGTCGTCTCTGTCAGGAAGACCTTGCATTTTCCAACATGACAATGCCAGACCACATACTGCATCAATTACAACATCATGGCTGCGTAGAAGAAGGATCCGGGGACTGAAATGGCCAGCCTGCAGTCCAGATCTTTCACCCATAGAAAACATTTGAGCATCATAAAGAGGAAGATGCCACAAAGAAGACCTAAGACAGTTGAGCAACTAGAAGCCTGTATTAGACAAGAATGGGACAACATTCCTATTCCTAAACTTGAGCAGCTTGTCTCCTCAGTCCCCAGACGTTTGCAGACTGTTAGAAAAAGAAGAGGGGATGCCACACAGTGGGAAACATGGCCTTGTCCCAACTTTTTTGAGATGTGTTGATGCCATGAAATTTAAAATCAACTTATTTTTCCCTCAAAATGATACATTTTCTCAGTTTAAACATTTGATATGTCATCTATGTTGTATTCTGAATAAAATATTGAAATCTGAAACTTCCACATCATTGCGTTCTGTTTTTATTCACAATCTGTACAGTCCCAACTTTTTTGGAATTGGGTTTGTATTTCACTTTACTTTTGCATGCTTTAAGTAAATCTAACTAATTCAATTTTACAGTGTGTAGAAATTAATTTGACATGTTTTTGAGCTGTTCTAATGTCAAACTGAACAATGTAATTCTCACAACAAAAAAGAAAAGAAAAACACCTTTAGTCGTAATCTAAAATTTATATTTTGACAATCTGCTTCATTGCTAATTAACATTTGACTAAAATGCCCAGTACATCATTATTTTAATCATTCATTTTCAATTATAATACACACAAAACAACAGCAATTCACAACGGTCGACAACATCAATATGACACACACATTGACCAAAAACTAAAAAAAGTCTAGATAAATGACTAAAATGGGTTTTTGTTAATGAATAATAACTATTATTATTCCAGCTAGGTTACAGTGATGACAGAGTGCTGAAATAGTTGAAGAGGAACCTGCTTCAGTCGTTTTTCAATATAGTGTTATTACAGATGTTATATTAGCTTTTACAAGTGAAAGTCAGACATCAGAAGTAGGGCAGTTTGATGTGCAGACACGCTGAAGTCTGATAGGATGCTAGAGAGGATTTCACATGTGAGTCTCAAAGGAGCGAAGAATGAAAGACAGGTAAATCACCGCGAGTCGCACACACACACAGACGTGTTCAAACTTGATATCTCCAAAACGTCATGGTGTTGACACAGATATAAGACAGGCTGACTCCAGACAGATGAATCACGGCGAGGCATACGGCCTCTCTCTCCTCCTCGCTCTCATCTCAGATCTGTCAGCCGCTCTCCTGTCTCAGCATGTGCTCACACGGACACCACGTGAGCTGCCCATCACAATTAACACACCTATCCGCCGTCCTGAAGCCGCGGAGTCACAGGACATCACAACTGTTTTGTACAAAATTAAGGCTGCGGGGCGATTTTAACAACGGCATTAAACACAGCTGAAGGTTGAGAGCACTCACTGGAGGAAACGCCAGGAGATTCGCCCGAAGAAATGACAAAATGCAAATGAGATCCAGTGCTTCTTCTCAGATGTTTCTCCTCAAACGTCCTCATGTCTCCTTTAAAGCTTCAAATTTCAACAACATCTCATACTGTGCTCAAAAAAAAGAAAATCCCAAATGAGATCTCATTCTAGTTTCCACTATAAAGCGATAAATGGGGGGTCTAATGCTATTTCATGCATTCTGAGCGTTTTACACTGTTAAAGATCATGCTAAACATGGACAAAGTTTAAAAAAATAAGATGGACATTTGATGGAGTATTTCTGTGCTAAAAATACTCCTCCTGGTTCCAGGATGTCACAGCTTTAAGGCGCTCTCAACGCAATAGCTGCGCATGCTCGTGGCTCTAGCTCCGCCCACACGATACGCCTCCAGCCGCTCAGTTTTATTCAGAAAGACTCGGTACAGTGTATCTGTCTTTTATAAATATGATCAAACGAAAGACTTTTCGGAGATATGAAGGATGCAATACTACTCTATAGATACTCAAGATTAACCTGAGATTGACAGAAACTGTGTGTGATACCCTCCCTTTAAGTCTCCCACTTCTCAAAGTTATTCTCCTGAACGAAACAACCATTAGTCTCGCATGCTTTCTTTAGAAAATCTCTCGAGTTTGAGATCTCAACCACTTCATATCAAAGTCTGCGATTGAAAGTCACAGATCTCAAACATCTGTAGGGTTGGGAATCGAATACTTAAAGTTGCCATGAAATCAAAATTGGGGATGTATGATATATCGGCCACCACATCAGTATCGATATTTAGGGGCCAAGCACCGACGGTGCGGAGGCACCTATTGAAATCGTTGGCATTCTTATTATTATTATTCCGCCATGGGAGTCTATGGCAGCCCATAGAACCGCTTACGGGAAAGTTATGAAATTTGCCACACAGATTGAGGACAGTCTCAATTGTCACCATAGCAAATTTGGAGTCTCTAACTAATTCCCTCTAGCGCCACCAACTGTACAAATATGTACTCATGTTTATGCGAATAACTTTTGATCCGTAAGGGCTAGAAACTAAATAATTTTGTCCTCTGGTTCTGTGGCTCAAGCCGATTCGATTCGACCCCTATGATTGAGGCTCACTCTGAGGACACATTAAAAAAAATGGTGGGACTGTGCCTCTTGGTGGCACTATAATAGAAAACATGAAATTTGGCTTACAGTATTATGATAAAAAATGCTGGGCCTTTATTTTACTAATGCTTTGGCGTATTCTTACGAAACTTGGCACCATGCTCTGGTGGTACTCAAAAAGTTGAGGCAGCTCCACCTTGTTGTCAAATGTTATAATGAAATTTACAAAAATGCTAATAACTTTTGATTAAATTAGCCTATTGTAACGAAACTGATCATAGTACATTCCTTGGGTCACGCCGAGAACATAGATGCCAATTTTGCCATACTTGGCCAAACTTCTTGTCCGCCATCTTGTTTTTTGTTAAAATCCTACTTTTTCAAACTCATCCTATACCGTTTGTCCAATTTTTACCAAAATCGAATCGTAACATCTTCAGACTGTGCCGAAAAATAGTTATGGATTTCATGTTGATACACACGACTTCTTTTGTATAGCGCGGTGACAAAGTTGAGGCATGATGCCAAAGTTACTCTTCAATGCTTTGACACATTGACACCAAACTTTGCATGTGTCATTTTCACCTCACTCTGACCACACCACATCAATTTCGTAACTGTGCCACCTATTGGTCAAAAGTGATAAACCATTAAATCATTATTATTGACTATATTTATAATTTTACAGCTATTTTGCCTAAAATAATCTTAATAGGTCTTCAGTGGCTCATTGCTGCAGTTGGTCTGACACTCCCAGCCATGTTGACATGTCTTATTGTCTTCTTTCTGCTTGGCCCCGATAATGGCTGCTTGGAGCTATATTTAGGGGCCAAGCACCAAAGGTGGCGTTCTTATGATTATTATTCTTCCGCTCTTGAGTCTATGGCAGCCCATAGACCCGCTTGCAGGAAAGTTGTGAAATTTGGTACACTGATAGAGGTCAGTACCAATAGTAAACACACCTAATTTGGGTTCTTTAACTCATTCCCTCTAGCGCCACCACCTGTCCAAAGATTCACTCATATTTACGCTAATAACTTTTGAACCATAATGTCTAGTTTTTAAATGTTATCGTTCTCGGCCCGATAATACAATTTGCCCAATATATTAGAGATGAATAAATAATGTATTATGTCCTTCAAATGCGCATTGTTCATCATGATGGGATTCAATTGCTTGAAATATGATAGGAATCACTTAAAAAAATAAGAAATTACAGTTCAGTCTGTCATATAGGCAACATAACATTATAAAGAGAACATCATAACTGTGTGTTTGGAGCATGGCTTTTAATGGTGAGACTTGTTTTTGTAATCAGACTCGAAAAAATTATATAAAAATTTTATTGGTCAATAAATTATTTGTTGGTTATCGGTATTGGTTAAAAATGTTCATATCGGTGTATCCCTAGTTAAAATTCAAACGCAACCCAACCCTAAACATTTGTCTGAGGAGTCTCCAGAGCTCTGAAAGAGCAGCACGATCCTCCTCCGGGTGACGACACACCGCTGAAAGCGAGTGAGAGGATGTTTTCCTTTAAAGACAGCTTATGATCGGCGCTGTGGGCTTAATTTGATAATCACCACCACCATCATCATCATCATAATCTTTATGGATATCAGGACAGTCACAAATCACAACATGCCGCTCTTTGAAGCCCCGGGACAGAGCAGAGACAAAATAAAACAAAAACAATCTAATGACCAAATCCTCAATCCGACTTTCCCTTCTTTGGCTGTGATTCGAGCGTTCAGATGGGGCTCTCAGGCTCTCTAAAGGAGCTTACAGCCCCTGCTGCCCATTACTGCCGTAATCCACAAAGTGCTGCGGCCACAAAGAGCACGTCCTCCGCGGGCCACAGCCTCCTCTCCACGGCTTCTCTGAGGGCCCGCGTCAGCAGATGTTCACTGACCTCCAGCCTCACCAAATCACACCATACATATCCCTTCAACACAGCGGCATTCGTCCTCCTCTGAGCTTCAACCTCTCTACACAAACATCATGTGGCGCTTTGACCTCCACACGAGACGTGGGAAACACTTTTACAGAGTCCTTGATTTCGATAATGATAACTAGACGATATTTTGCTGAGTGTGTTTATTGTGTTGAACTGGTTTAGGATGGCTGACTCTTAAAATGTTAGATTTTCTTCATATTCTGTGTGGGGGTCAATTCGCTGCACGGACAGAAATTATATTTCCAAAGAGTTAAAATAGATTTTTACATTTTATGGGCATTTTTACCTTTATAAAGCATTTTTAACCCTTATTAATTGTATGCATCATCTTTTGTTCAATTAGAATAAGACAAATAGGGCTGTTTCCAATCAAATGAAATCACTATCAACTAAATTCTTCTTTCATAATGTTGAATACTGATATTTAAACTTGTAAAAAAAATAAAAGACACTTTAAATGTGAAATTAAGAAAGTTGCTGTTAATGAGCGAGTCGTTCAAACAGCTGATTCGGTCAGGAACGAAGCATTTAACTGTCTTAATGAGTGAGTCATTGAATCATTCATTCAACCGATTCATTCAAACAGCTGATTAATTTAGGAACAAAGCATTTGACTGTCTTAATGAGTGAGTCATTGAATCATTCATTCAACCGATTCATTCAAACAGCTGATTCGGTCAGGATCGAAGCATTTAGCTGTCTTAATGAGTGAGTCATTGAATCATTCATTCAACCGATTCATTCAAACAGCTGATTCAGTCAGGAACGAAGCATTTGACTGTCTTAATGAGGGAGTCACTGAATCATTTATTCAAATGATTTGTTCATTCAGTAATGAAACACCACCGTGTGTTGCTCAGAGACTCAAAACGGTCCTGTGACTTTGTTTGGAACTATTTTTGTTAGCAAAATAGAGCAAAAACAGGCAATATTGTGTCTAAAAATGTAAGTCACTTAATATTACCTTCTTATTTATTGAACTGTTGCATAAAATCAAAATTAAATTTCTAATTGAGCTGATATTTGAAGAGAAAGTTGCACTCTTTGTGTGATATTGATTAACTATATTAAATTATATAAATAGGTATTTTTGCCCCTTATCTTGTGAATATTGAGGGCATTATAAATGCATTTTAATAGAGTAAATCACGCAGTGAATGTGTGCACACTAAATACTCAAGTGCACTAGTTTAACCTACTAGACTACATCACGTAGTGTGTGTGTGTGTGTGTGTGTGTGTGTGTGTGTGTGTGTGTGTGTGTGTGTGTGTGGTTCTCTAGGTGTGTTTTTGTAAAGTTAGGAACATACTCTAATGTCAGATCGCACATCATTAAAACAACAATCACCATATTATCGTACACTATATATCACACATGTAGATGATTAATATTAGTAGTAGCTAAATATGATTATACTGTAACAAGGACACCTTAAAATGAATTGTAACCGGAAGTGTCATAGAATGGAAATGTGACGGTTTATGAGTATGCAGTAATATCTGATGTGTATAATATGATGAATACTCTATGAATGCCTTTGATGTTGTGTCATATCTAGATACAAACGAGTCCAATCCATTTGATTTTCAAGCAATGATACATCATTCAAATCGTCGAAAGAAAAAGTCTGACACACAACATGAACGTGAAATGACCTTAAGGTGAAGAAACCTACACAACTGACAGGTCAGGCCTGTTTCTAATGAGAATTACTCATTCATTCAGATTCACTGAGCATCAACTCCACACGCCAGCTGACAAAACCTGAGCATCAGCCGAGAGGACGTTACACAGGACTGGATTAAAAATCCATACGGCTGCATCAGATGAAACGCTAAAGCGCTCGACGCACTTGTCAGGTATTGATTCTCTGCGCATAATCTGAGAAACTTCAGCGAGGAGAAAAAGCGCTGTCCGAAGACAATACCCGTCTGCTGTAAATAGATTTTGTAGCGAGTCTGCAAAATAAGCCCGGCGCTCTCTCGCAGCTGCTGTGATAAGCAACTTGCGTCCGCGGCCGGAGCTGTGATTTAACACAGACGCGAGGCCCTCTGTGACCCGTCAGCAACACCGGCCCATCAGATACGGCTCTGCAGGCGAGGATCGTCTTCTGCTTTCATGAGTCCGGGCTTGTGCAGTATTCATCAGTGCAAAAATACTCATCTTTCATCAACATGTGTGACTTTCTCTTCTGCAGATTTGACCATGTAGGTGTGAAAATAATTAGGGATGCACAATATATCGGCATCGGCCGATATATGTTTATATACGTTATCGACCAGGAAACGATGGCTGATATCTTAAAGCCGATAAATAATGTATTATTTCCTTCAGCTGAGACGCTTCAGATGTGCACTGTTCATCATGATGGGTTTCAATTGCTTGATTGATTGGAATCACTTCAAAAAAGGAAAATAGGCTACATAAAATTATAATGAGAACATTATAATTGTGTGCTTGGGAGATGGATTTAATGGTGAGACATTTGATTTTGTAATCAGGCAAAATTATATAAAAATATGTATTGATCTGCCAATATATCGGTTATTGGCTTTCAAATATAAAGAATTATTGGTTATCGGTAGCGGCCAAAATCAGTGCATCCCTAAAAATAATATTAACCAATGATATTATTGCCCAATTTTGTTGCCTTTAAAGTCAATATGAGATGTCACTATTTTGACACAATATTGCTCTGAATGGGAATATGATTCATTGGTGTGCATCCCAATTCTTCCACACGTTTTAAAGCATGAAATGGAAGTCACGCCGGTCTTTTCTTCCCTAGTGTGCCGTATATCCGAGTGCAACGCTTCTCAAACAAGAACAAATGTAGGGCGGGGCTTGACTGTGTCTGACGGGAATTGATTGGATGGTTGTGGTTTGCTGTTGGTTCGCCCTCGTCATCAGAGAAGCCAAAAATTAATTTAAACTTTAAAAAAAAAAAAAGTACACTGTAAAAAAATCTGAAAAAACTGTTTTTCTTTCATCAAATGAACTTAGAAACTCAAAATATTACATTATCACTTTAATTATCTATTTATTAAACTAATCTCATTCATTGTATTTACTCATTTTTTCTTTTATTTCAATTAACTCAATTTTAAGGCAACCAGGTAACACTTAAAAGGTTACATTATTTGTTATGTCATAACTTATTGATCATATGATCAATAAGTTATGACGACATTGCTTTGACTCATCAAAATAAGCAATTTTCAACTTTTTATACAAGATTCCACTCATTGTAAATTACTTAAACATCCGAGTTGATTGAAAATTAAAGTTTAGTCAACTTGAAATGTGAAGTGGTGAAAACTTGGACATTTGAGTTGACTGAACTTACATTTTTATGGTGGCACAAACCTACTTTAAGTTGAAACAACACATTTTTCTCCAGCGACAGACTCTCAGAGCATCAGACTCTCCGCAGGGATGATTAGTATGGAATTCCAAAGCTGACAAAATAATCAATAAAAAATACAGAAGTATTTATACATTTATTCCCTTATGTATAATTGTATTTTTATTTATTTTTCCCTTTATGTATTTCCACATTTATTAATGTATATTTGTATTTATTAATGTATATTTGTATTTATTAATGTATATTTGTATTTATTAATGTATATTTGTATTTCTACGTTTCTATGTCTGTATGGTAATGAGGGGGCGTGTTTTACCTCAGACAGACCAATCGAGCTCAGAGTAAATGTAGAAATGAATAAAAGTGGAAATAAATAAAGACATAAATAGATATATACATAAGTAAATGAAAAAAATAAATGTGGAAAAATATACAATTATAAATAAATGAGGAAATAAAAGTACAAATACTTATTTATTGTTGTTCTTTACATTTCTTTGTATATTTATTTATGTATTTTTCCATTCCTTCATATATTTATTTATGTATTTATTAATTTAGTATTATGTCAGCTTTGGAATTCCGTAGATAAGACGAACGATGCACCAAATCTCAGTTCTCCGGGGACAAAACCTTCGGAGTGGAAGACAAAACACACGCTCATATTCCTCCATTCCTCCTCAGACTCACTCAACATCACTTCACATCCCGTCTCCATCATTACACACCGATGAGGACACACGGGCCACAATAACGACCCGAAGAGCAACGCATTATATTCAAATCATGGGCTAGCCGTTCACGACTCCACGCACAAATGCCTTGTTAAAGTCACATTGAAGACCTTGTTTTCTCTCGGCTGTAAGAGCGTAAACCCACACACACACACACACAC
>CM031962.1:1561815-1626815 GCA_018749465.1 Paracanthobrama guichenoti | reverse complement strand
CTGGGCAGAGCCTGGGCGTTGACTGACAGCTGTGAAGCAGGAAGAGGTGTAGACCCTAATTAAACTGCGAGAATGACGGTCCAGGGCAACATTGCCGGCTCCGAGGGCCAAGGTGACGTCGATGGCTCAAGTGACCGTGGTAGAGGCGGGGGCCTGGCAGAATGGGGCGACACTGGAAGAAGCGAGGACCAAGCCGAATCTGGAGGGTTGGAGGGCTGCGGCGCAGCTGGAGGCCCGGAAGTCCACAGTGAAACAAGGGTGACGAGAGAACAAGGTGGAGCCTGAGGGACAAGGGAGTCCGGTGGAGCCTTTGTTTTCGCGGACCAAACCAGAGCTGAGGGAGTGAGGTGTAGCCAAGGGATCCGCTTCACAGAGCCATGCTGGTGGTGAATGAGCCTAATGTGGAGCCAACAAGCTGGCGGGAATCAGCGGCAAGGGTGGAGCCAAAGAGCTTCGAGACACCAGTAGCCATGTTTCCACTGTTGAGCCACAGATTAGGATTAGTTTTCTGATAAAACTTCGATTTGTTGGTGAAATTATGGGTTTGTGAGACGTTGTTCCAGAGAGGCGTGTGACGGGTGGGTTTTAGTGAAGTGGTGGAAATGCAGTGTGGTTTTGGGCTCTGTGTTATAGGTCTGAGGCTATTAGCCCAGCATGGCCCGTTGAAAGACCTGGCTCATACTGGCCCAACAGTGGAAAAGCAGCTAGTGAGACAGGTATGCCCGGGGATTAGACGGAGTCAGAGGAGAGTATGGTAACAATGGGGTGGGCAGGATATTGGGTGGGATTGGGTCATCTATGTAGTGTGTAGTGTGCTGGAGAGGGAGGAGCTCCATGGTTCATCTGATGGGCCAGGGCTCCTCAACTGGCTCATCAGAGAATTATGTCACCAGACTTGACTGTGACAGTCTCCAGTAGAGTTTCTGCTTTGCTGAATCACATTTTATTCAAAATACAATTGTGATCAATCTCATTGTGTTCGCTTGATCAAAAGGAAACTCCACCATGAAATATAAAAATAACATAACAGCGATCATTAGAAGTGTAATTATAGAATTGTTTTCAAAGTGTCAGGAAATCTCACACTGTCATATTCATATCATATACTGCAGCCTTGAATTTGATATGATTGGTAACATTATCAACAAATCTGGTATATTTAATGTTTAATAGGTTATTTATAATGGCTAATATTCAATGAGAGGTCATGCTATGTTGTGATTGTAGTCATGACCACACTCTCAGAAAAAAAGGTACAGTACTGTCACTGGGGCGGCACCCTAAGGTACAGAAGTGAAAAGGTACATCTTTGTACTCACCCCTATATGGTACATATCAGTACTTTAAGAGTGCGTATTAGTACCTTTTTGGTTTTGTACCTTAGGGTACCGCCCCAGTGACAGCAATGTACCTTTTTTTCTGACAAAATTCAAAATCTCTATTCACAAGAGTAAATTTGCAGGAATGTAATATGAAGAACATTTATCTTTACCAACACTATGAAAGTAAATAGCAAGCACAACAATTCCGATATAACCATAGATATTATGGGTAATATGGGTCACATGACTAAACATGCGTCATCATTTTTTTATATCTTTGTTTTCACAGTCCACACTACAACGCAAAAACAGTTTTTAAATGTATCCACTTGGGAGAACATTTTCAAAAATCTCTGTCTTCGTTGACAACAATGGATTAAAACAATGATTAAAACTTTTCTCATCTGATCGTCTTTGTTCATGGCTTCCTTTGCAACAAATTATGTGTTAGTAAACACTGTGTTAGTAAACACCACAAACTGACTTAAAAAGTCAAGTGTCAAACTGCCTAACCAAAGGCAACACTGATCCCCATAATGGTGATCAAACATTTTCAATAAATCATCAACATCTAAACCCCTGTTAATTCTCAAAAAGAACTGTAGATGAATTACAGAAATAAAGTCTGTATAGTTTGTAATAAGAGAGTTTCAGTTGATTTCATCTAAGGCTGTGGCTGAAGTCGGTTCTTGTGTTTCGCTTTCCTTCAGTGATCCTGCTCATTATCATCAGGTGTCTTCAGCTGTAATTTGTGTGCTATTTGCACTTTAAGGAATTAATTTGATTAATTCTAAGTCAATTTGTTGAACGTACTTAATAATATTGCTTGTAATCTGTTGCCACACTTTATTGAGTATATAGTGTATTATTTTTTACAGTGCATTTGATTCACTCACTTTCTTCAAAGTTCTTTGTGAGCCATAGTTGGTGATACAGACCCTTCAAATCCTGGCTGTGTTAGTGGATCTGTTCTCAGATTCTCCTTTAGTCATTCTAAACCCACATGTTGAGCCTCGTGCACCAACCCTGTGAATTCGTCTGCTGAAATAAATACACTTTCTGCTCCTCAAGGACGACAGTTTGACATGATTGTGTACCTCTGACAGTCAACTTATCTCTCGGAGATGGAGGTCGCACCTCAGGGACAGCACAAAGTCTGCAGCTGGCCTGTAAAACAGAGAAAAAACTTGCAGGGGTTTCTCAATATCTCTGGACAGTCCATAACACACCCTGCTCTGCCTGGAGCAAATCTTACATCTGTAATTTGTCCTGACAGCAGGTTATAAAGAGGATGAGAAGGTGCTGGATTGATCAGCAGTGAGCGCGAGGTGCTTTCCATCAAACAGGGTTTGGTACGCGCTTCACCGCTGTGCAATTATCTGCCAGCCGCTTCTGCTGTGATAAATCTGAGCTCTATTAAAACAGCAATGATTTTCCATTTAAAATCGTTTGGATCAGTTCAATTTCACCAAGTTAAAAGTGCTAGACTGCAGGCGAAAAAATGCACATCCCTAAAAGTCCATGAATAAGCGGCACTTCTAATCGCAGCACTGCAAATATCCTTACAACAAAATCTATATTCTTAAGAGACAAAAGTGTGTAAGATAACGAGATCATGAGTTAGTTATTCTCAGATGTTTTCTAGTAGTAGCCTATAGCCTATTGGGTTAAATTCATTTGTTAGTAGTGGAACCCTAATTATGCCAGAATTCATACACTATATTGCCAAGAGTATTGTGCTGCCCCTCCAAATCCCTGAGTTCAGGTGTTCAATCCCTTCATGGCACAGGTGTATAAATCAAGCACTAGGCATGCAGACGCTTCTACACACATTTGTGAAAGAATGGGTCGCTCTCAGGAGCTCAGTGAACACAAGCGTGGTACCGGGATAGGTTGCCACCTGTGCAATAAGTCCATTCCTGAAATTCCTCACTACTAAATATTCCACGCTCAACTGTTGGGATTATAACAAAGTGGAAGCAATTGGGAACAACAGCAACTCAGCCACGAAGTGGTAGGCCACGTAAAATCACAGAGCGGGGTCAGGTACGAGTTCTCTGGAGTGACCAATCACACTTCTCTCTCTGCCAATCCCATGGACGAGTCTTGCCTGACTGCATTGTGCCAAGTGTAAAGTTTGGTGGAGGGGGGATTATGGGGTGGGGTTGTTTTTCAGGGGTTGGGCTTGGCCCTTTAGTTCCAGTGAAAGGAACTCTTAATGCTTCAGCATACCAAGACATTTTGGACAATGTCATGCTCCCAACTTTGTGTGAACAGTTTGGGGACGGCTCCTTCCTGTCCCAACATGACTGCGCTCCAGTGCACAAAGTGTCGGTCCATAAAGACATGGATGAGCGAGTTTGGTGTGGAGGAACTTGACTGGCCTGACCTCAACCCGATAGAACACCTTTGGGATGAATTAGAGCGGAGACTGCGAGCCAGGCCTTCTCATCCAATGTCAGTGTCTGACCTCACAAATGCGCTTCTAGAAGAATGGTCAAATATTCCCATAAACACACTCCTAAACCTTGTGGAAAGCCTTCCCAGAAGAGTTGAAGCTGTTACAGCTGCAAAGGGTGGGCCGACTCCATATTAAATCCTACGGATTAAGAATGGGATGTCATTAAAGTTCATGTGCATGTAAAGGCAGGCGTCCCAAAACTTTTGGCAATACACTCACCTAAAGGATTATTAGGAACACCTGTTCAATTTCTCATTAATGCAATTATCTAAATCAACCAATCGCATGGCAGTTGCTTCGATGCATTTAGGGCTGTGGTCCTGGTCAAGACAATCTCCTGAACTCCAAACTGAATGTCAGAATGGGAAAGAAAGGTGATTTAAGCAATTTTGAGCGTGGCATGGTTGTTGGTGCCAGACGGGCATGCGAGTATTTCACAATCTGCTCAGTTACTGTGTTTTTCACGCACAACCATTTCTAGGGTTTACAAAGAATGGTGTGAAAAGGGAAAAACATCCAGTATGCGGCAGTCCTGTGGGCGAAAATGCCTTGTTGATGCTAGAGGTCAGAGGAGAATGGGCCGACTGATTCAAGCTGATAGAAGAGCAACTTTGACTGAAATAACCACTCGTTACAACCGAGGTATGCAGCAAAGCATTTGTGAAGCCACAACACGCACAACCTTGAGGCGGATGGGCTACAACAGCAGAAGACCCCACCGGGTACCACTCATCTCCACCAAAATTGGACAGTTGAAGACTGGAAAAATGTTGCCTGGTCTGATGAGTCTCGATTTCTGTTGAGACATTCAGATGGTAGAGTCAGAATTTGGCGTAAACAGAATGAGAACATGGATCCATCATGCCTTGTTACCACTGTGCAGGCTGGTGGAGGTGGTGTAATGGTGTGGGGGATGTTTTCTTGGCACACTTTAGGCCCCTTAGTGCCAATTGGGCATCGTTTAAATGCCACAGCCTACCTGAGCATTGTTTCTGACCATGTCCATCCCTTTATGACCACCATGTACCCATTCTCTGATGGCTACTTCCAGCAGGATAATGCACCATGTCACAAAGCTCGAATCATTTCAAATTGGTTTCTTGAACATAACAATGAGTTCACTTTACTAAAATGGCCCCCACAGTCACCAGATCTCAACCCAATAGAGCATCTTTGGGATGTGGTGGAACGGGAGCTTCGTGCCCTGGATGTGCATCCCACAAATCTCCATCAACTGCAAGATGCTATCCTATCAATATGGGCCAACATTTCTAAAGAATGCTTTCAGCACCTTGTTGAATCAATGCCACGTAGAATTAAGGCAGTTCTGAAGGCGAAAGGGGGTCAAACACAGTATTAGTATGGTGTTCCTAATAATCCTTTAGGTGAGTGTATAGTGTAGGTTTCAAGAACAAGATTTTTTACCATGAGTTCGTTTTAGTTACGAGTACTGCTATAAAAAGAAAAGAAAGTATAAGCTACAATTTCTCTCACCCTATAGGCCATCTCAGCAGAAGTTTCTTGGTTTAACAGGCACCCATATTACAGGATTTCCGTTAACAGGATATGGAAACGCGTCAACTCACTTATTGATTAAAAGCCTGCGGAATGCTTTAGATTTCTGAACGTGAGAACACAATCCAATCGGCCCGCTATTTTGCTTTGGCTAATTCTATTTGCATGTGTAATTGCTTTGGCTGTGTCCTTAACTTCATTAGGATAAAGCTACACAGCGATGTTAATGAGATCTGCTCTTATTGCTGCCTGCCTTCATCAGATCTCTCCCGCAGCAGATTAAACTCGCCTGCTTGTTATTCCAGCACACAGCTGAGCTGACAAATATGATAAAACCGAAAGCAAGCAAAACACAGGCGCACCATGTGCGCAGCACGCTTGGCCAGTCATCTGGAGACCTGCGTCTTCACAAACCTCATCAGAACTTACAGAAAATACCACGCTGCATTTAATACTGGTTTTGAATGTGGTACTAACTTGGTTTTTGTGGACATGTACCATAGTATTATCATGTTTTTGATAGTACATGTTTTTTTATCATGTTGACAAAACCTTGATGTGCCAATCATTTATAATACTGTTTTTTACAGAACAGACCCCTTAAAAGGACACCGTTGAATCTTAATAACCCCTAAAAGAGTGCATTTATTACCATATGTACCCTTATGGTACTACTAGGAGCATCTATTCTGCTTTTCATTGTAGCCTTGGGATCGAACACGTCACAATATTCCTCATTATAATAATTAACACACAGAATAAAGGGGCGGGGCCTGGTTGAGTTAGTTAGTAGTGTGTGGAAACTGGCGGTTATGGTAAGGGGAGGGGCGTTTTCCAAACACCAATCACAACACAGTGCTCCAGCCGACCAATTAGAGCGCATTGTGTTTTTCAGAAGGCGGGGCTTCATAGAGACAGGAACTAAACAGAGCGTTACTGACAGACTGTGAAGAGGGGAGCCGCAACAATGGAGAATATGAGGAATAATCAACATTCCAGCAGGAAAACCTGTTCTAGTAGTGCCAGAATACAACATCAAGACTTTATATGTCCGTTTTAATGTTACATAAGATACAACGCAGACAGCAACATAGTGTCGGCCCACATCTGGTATGTTTTGGGACTGCAATATCATACTGTAATGTACCATGGTACTACTGTCTGTTTTTGAAGATTTACTATGACATTACCATAATTTAATGTTATACCGTGATGCTACCGTATTGTTCTACACATGCATCTTGATGAAACCATGTTGTTGAATGTGAATTATGATAGTAGCACAGTATTCTCTGAATACTAGCATGGCACTAGGGTATGGTAATCCATCCTTCAGAACATAACTTTAATAATCACCTGTGTCATCACTAGCGTACTATGGTACTAACAGGCTAGTTTTTGTTAAGGAAGTTCCTGCACGGTGACTCTGATTCTCTTCACCTGCCTTCATCTGTGCTTCAAAGACCAACCATCCTATTTGCAATCCAAATTCTACGCAATTAACTAGCATGTAATTATCTTCACCAGCAACTGGAATAGCAACAAAATGAGAGCTTGTCACATGAAAGGTGATAATAAAAAAGGGCCTTTAACGTTAGAAATTAACATGTCACATTCTTCACCTCCGCTGCTGCATAAGTGAATGAGGCGAGGCAGAGAAGGCATAAATATTAGCGCTCCCACTGCTCCACATGCACAAATTACTCTGCATGACTTACTGCACTGCAAAAAATGCTTTTCTTACTTAGTATTTTTGACTTGTTTCTATTCCAAACATCTAAAAATTATTTAAACAAGAAGCATTTACTAGACAAGCAAAAATTATTGTCTTGTTTTGGGGGAAAATAACTCAAAATGACTTAAAATAAGCAAAATAATCTGCCAATGGGGTAAGCAAAATAATTCAAACAGAAAACAACATTATTTTCTTACCCCATTGGCAGATTATTTTGCTTATTTTAAGCAAAAACTCACTTAATTTTGAGTTATTTTCCCCAAAACAAGACAATAACTTTTGCTTGTCTAGTAAATGCTTCTTAATGTAAGAATTTTTAGATATTTGGACTGGAAATTAGACATTTAGACATTTTTTTTGCAGTGTGCGGATGCTTGTTTATGTGTCATTATCTGCATAAAATCATTTGCTTAATCAGTATTTTTGTCTGGTTTGCCGGTAAAACATGTAAGTGGGGTAAGATGAGCCATTTTTAACTTATGTGTTCCTCAAGATAAGATAGAATAAGGCAGAAGTGCAATGAAAGCATCTAAAGTATTTTCCGGATGTTTGCTATCATTTGGAATGATCAGAATGCCTCTGTGACAAAGGGTTCTAAAAATATGGCTTGTTATAAAAAAAGTGTTCCTGTGGCTCAGTTTACCCCAGGTTAGGGGTAAGTTGATCCGAGTCAGTGGGTAAGATGCACTATCTGGGTGTGAACGGACCATCTGATTGAATCTGAATCAAACCCATGTGAGATTTTAAAAACACCTTCAGTAGTCAAATTTCCTTTGACAAATAGTCATACTTCTGTTCTTAAAGCTAACTTAAGTTTTTCTGCAATTTCTGTGTTAGGCCATTAGGGACTACAGGTGGACAGATATACAGGATTATGCATCTTCTGGATCTTATCAGAGAAGGATTTGGTGTACGTGTGCATGGTTTCTTTAGCCTGGTTAAAACCAGACCATTCTCCGTAGTAACTGAGTTATGGTCTGGCAAAGCTTCATAGACAAATCATTTCCAAAGGGGCGTCACCAACGGACGTCGCTCAAATGCCTCTGGGCACAATTGGATAGACCTCAAACCAATCAGAGCGATGAAGGAGATGACGTATGCAGATGACGTATGCACCAAAGGGGCAAGCTGGTATATCAGACTTTTGCAGAATCCAGTCGGTAAGACAGCGATAACATCTTTTTTAGATATGAAGGCTTCGAGTGTTGTTCTTTGCTCGGGTTTTAACGAAAAGGACAAGTTTAAAATCGCTTAAAACAGACGCGATAGCTGATTCAAACGAGTGATGTTCCACGGCGGCATCCGTCTTTGTAATGTCGCTGCGCTGTCGTCATCGTGTAAAGCCCGCCCCAACGATTCTGATTGGTGCCGCGATTTCGAGGGATTAGAAATGGGCTTGAATGGGCTCTGTGCCAGACTAACTTGCAGAGCAAATCTAACTTTGCCGGACGTTGTCTGGGTTTTCCCAGGCTATGGTTTCTTTTTAAATAACTAAAAATAACTTTAAATAACTCAAACTAAAGTGTAACATTACATTGCCAGTTTATACTTCAGAGATTTAATGTAACTACAGTGCCTTATGGTGGGGTATGGTGGGGTAAGTGCCTTATGGTGCCTTATGGTGGGGTATGGCTGGCTCACTTTACCCCACAGCATCTGGCTCACTTTACCCATAGCTGCCATTTTGGATAAAACTAGCTTGCTTGCCAATTCAGGCTGAATTGATTTGCATGGTTTTATACTTTGGTAAATCACCAATATGGGTCATAAATATTTTAAGCATGGACAAATTTGCTTTGACGCAACAGCCATTACATCAGTTATGATAAAATTTTACTTTGACAAGCCAAAAACTGTTTTTAAAGTAAATGTGTGCCTTCCACTCGTCCCATGTGCTTCTCCATGTGTCTGGCAGAAATGATGGGAGGATCCAAAATATATGGTCACATGATAAAAGGGGGAGGGTCAATTTACCCACTGGCTCATCTTACCCCACTCCCCCGAGCAGTCTTAAAACAAGATACATTTACTTGTTTAACACAACACAACTTTGTTTTGTTTTTTTCTTGTTTTAAGCAAAAAAACTCTCAAAATATAGTGAACGTTAATCCTTAGACTCTTTGTCTAAAACTCTGCAGTCAATATT
Source organism: Paracanthobrama guichenoti (assembly GCA_018749465.1). NCBI lineage: Eukaryota > Metazoa > Chordata > Actinopteri > Cypriniformes > Gobionidae > Paracanthobrama > Paracanthobrama guichenoti. Next base: position 1,617,636 of record CM031962.1, on the reverse strand, counting down.
TTCTGAAAGCAATCCTTGATATCTTATGAAATTTAATTAATCTCATTAAGGATGTTTTAATGCTAAGCAGATTATCCTGAGTGGAAAGATCCTAGAATTTGATGTATGCAAAATGCAGTAAACGAGGGATATGGGAGGGAGTGATGTGTGTGTGAGTGTGTGTTTACTGACGAACTGTGAGTTAATGCGTGCTCTCTTTTAATTTTCACAATGGCATTAATCATAATCAGAAAGCGCATTTTAATCATATCCATACAGACTCAAGCTTCTTTGTTCCAGGACGCGGCGGCTCTCGCTTCGCGGCGGGCGTGGAGAAGGATGAGGCTGGCATTGAGAGAGTGTGTGTATGTGGTGGAGCCGGAGGCTTTTGTTTCTCACACACAATACTCTCTTTGTTTATATTCAGTTTAATGTGCTGGAATAACTTTCACTGCCAGACAGATAGAACGAGAGAGAACGAGAAATTCAGCGGAGGGATGCGGCTCTGATTGCGTTCTGAATTTGAGATTGATCATAATATCCCCATTGGCCTCTCGCAGACGAGTGAAAAGTGCCTTCTCATTTCCGTTAATGCAAAATTTGATGATGGGTCAAAATAACATATACACTCAAAGCACATGATTCCCCATGAGCCCGATCACCATAAACTCACAACACACACACACACACACACACACTGTACGTCCTGCACCGGACGCTTGTCTATAAACATGACATTTTCATGAACTGCACACCAGGTTTAGCGTTCTTTGGGTGAGGTTACCAGTAGTCTTCAACCTCCAAAGACAAACATTGAAAGAGACAGGAGGGAACCACCTACAGCATCCCTAGCAACCACATCAAATGCCCTGGTAACCTCCCAGAACATAGCAACAAATCACCTAAAACACCAGAGACCTGGTAACCACTCATAACTGTATAACAACATAGCAATGCCCTAGCAAACATTCACTTCACCCTAGAATTGTAGTGAAAGCAATATTAATAATTTCAGGGCTAGGCCAGGCCAAAATATTCTCAACCTAGCAACTAAATATCCTATCAGTAACAGAAAAGCCAAAAGAAAAATACTCCTTAACTGACCGTCAAAGATAAATGGCCCCTATCCCCTACAGCAGGGTTCCTCAAACTCGGTCCTGGAGGGCCACTGTCCTGCGGTGTTCAGCGCCAACCCTAATCAAACACACCTGAGCAAGCCAATCAATGTATTCAGGATCACTAGTAAATCACAGGTAGGTGTGTTTGATTAGGGTTGGAGCTCTGCAGGACCGAGTTTGAGGAACCCTGCCCTACAGCTTTTGTAGATCAGAGTAGTCAAGTCACGTTTATTTATATAGCGCTTTATACCGTACAATACAGATTGTTTCATAGCAGCTTTACAATGATAACAGGGAAATGACTTCACTTCGGCCGTACAGCAGCTGTAAAAGAAAACAGTGTTGATTCAGTTCCGTTGTGAAGATCATCAGTTATTAAATTACTTCATCTTTACAGCAGTTCTGCAGAAAAACAGTGACGTCGTCATCCATCTCAGTTCTCATCCAGTAGTGTCAGTGCAGTCGAATCAATCGTATTGTTGAATGTTAAGTGTCGCTAACTAAGCAAGCCGGAGCCGACAGTGGAAAGGAACCCAAACTCCATTAGGAGAAAAAACCTTGAGAGAAACCAGGCTTAGTCGTTCAGCTCTCCTCTGGCCAACGAACGAACACGCTTTTTCACGGCGAAGTCAGATTTGGTTCAGTCTATCACTTGATTAGATGGTGGTGAATGTGAATGTGAATGTGAGCTTGCAGCCAATTGTAAGAAAGGGGAGCGGCTTAATCAGAGTAAATGATTGGATAGTCTTGCATACATCATCAGAGAGAAGACTGACGTTTCACCAGAAGATCCAGTTGACATTTTTAGATTCAAAACTGTCTTTTTTTTCCCCTTTAACTGAAACACTTGCATAGATGTTTCACTTGCATAGTGTGTGTGTGTGTGTGTGTGTGTGTGTGTGTGTGTGTGTGTGTGTGTGTGTGTGTGTGTGTGTGTTAGTAGCAGCAATGCTAGAGCAAACTCTCAGCACTACAGACACGGCATCATACACATGCATACACTGCAGATAATCACTCTGCCATCCACTCACACACACACACACACACACACACACACACACACACACACACACACACACACACACACACACACACACACACACACACAGCGGATAATCACTGTTGTGTAGACAGACAGCTGCATTATTCTCTCTTGCTCTCATTCTTTGACATCTGCTGTCACCAATATCTCTAATTGCAAAATTGGCCCTATAAACAGGAAGAGAGAGAGAGAGTGTGTGTGTGTGTGTGTGCGTGCGTGCGTGCGTGCGTGTGTGCGTGCGTGCGTGTGTGTGTGTGAGAGAGACTGATGTGATAAGAGAGAGCGCTGTGATCCTGGGCCATCTTTAATTGGACTACCTTGTCATCCGTCTGATCCCGCTGTGCACATCCACTCTTCACTTTGCTCTCGTCCCTCCACATGAAGCACAGATGAGAGATTGTTGTCTGTCAGATGGACTTTCCTTTTTGTCCACATCCATCTTTGACCCCCATCAGTTCAGGAGGGCAAAGAGGCCGTTTGATTGACAGGGCGGGGACGGAGGTCATCAGCTCTGCCGGTCTGCCAGCTGAATGTCGCTCCATCCCTGCACACATTTTCTTCCGCTCTTATTGTAACACTGATTTGCACCGGCTACATTCATTAGTTAATTGGTTTGTTCGTAAATCTGTTTTCATTTGTGTTCTCTGGGCTGCTCTTGTAAAACTTGATTAATTTGGTAATTATCACTATTGTACACCATATTATTATGATCAAGATTACTGTTTCATTGATCGTAGTCCCTCTATAAAGGGCTATTCTTTCTAAAAGCTTTAATTTACACTTCACATTAAAAAAGACAGTGATGAAAAATGTCATCGACATCAAACCTGGACGTGCCCTTGAGATTTGAGAATGAGATGGGATGATTATTCATGCTTATATTCACATAAAGCTGTCATGTGACTGTAAAATTCTTGTAATATAGCACACAAATCATATGGACTGTTGTTATGATACTTTTATGCTGAATTAAGTTTTGTCGTATGGTAAAGAGCAGCAATAACATTCACCATGTGTGTGTGTGTGTGTGTGTGTGTATGTGTTTGTTTGTGACATATCAGGACACAAATGTGTATAATGACATGGGTATGACGTATGACAGGTATTACAAGGAGAGGGTGACTTATGAGGACATTACCCCCATTTTTCAAAAGGCTTATAAATCATACAAAATTATACGTTTTTTTGGGAGAAACTAAAATGTGCAGTTTCCTGTGATGGGTAGGTTTAGGGGTAGTGTGTGTGTGTGTGTGTGTGTGTGTGTGATGGGTAGGGGTAGGGGTAGTGTGTGTGTGTGTGTGTGTGTGTGTGTGTGTGTGTGTGTGTGTGTGTGTGTGTGTGTGTGTGTGTGTGTGTGTGGGTGTGGGTAAGGGTAGTGTGTGTGTGTGTGTGTGTGTGTGTGTGTGTGTGTGTGTGTGTGTGTGTGTGTGTGAGTGTGTGTGATGGGTAGGGGTAAGGGTAAGGGTAAGGGTAGTGTGTGTGTGTGTGTGTGTTTGATGGGTAGGTTTAGGGGTAGGGGTAGTGTAGGGGGATAGAAAATACGGTTTGTACGGTATAAAAACCATTACGCCTATGGAACGTCCCTACAATTCACAAAAACAAACGTGTGTGTGTGTCTGTGTGTGTTCAGTGGGAGGAAGAAGTTATACAGGTTTGCAGGGTCAGAAATTAATTTGGGCTTGTATAGCAAAAATGCCACCAATAAACCAATTTGAGATAGGGGGACATAATAACATTCATAATAACAGCATGTTTGCAAATGTGATATTGATTTTATAAAAATCCAATCCAAATCTGTGAGCTACATTATAGACACAATATTGTCTGTTTTGCCAATAAACAGTTCCAAACAAAGCCACAGCAGAACTGTTGTGCATCTCACCGAATTAATCACATTTTTGAACAAAACAGTTAAGTTAATGATTCAATGACTCAGTGGGCCTTATTTTAATGATCTGAGCTCATGGCGCAGGTGCTCTTAGGGCGTGTCCAAATCCACTTCTGCTAGTTTAACAACGGGAAAAACTGTTGGCGTCTCTTAATGAGTGTGTGTGTGTGTGTAATAATCAGAGTGTGTGTGTGTTGAGCACTGCCTATAGGCTCATATTACTAACACACCCTTTAAATAACACACAGATACTGCACTATTGACTTTAGAGCAGGTTTGTGTTGGTCAGTGGTCAGTGGTTTTCAGTTCCTCACAATAGCAACGCTCCAACAATGCTCCTGAACACACCTGGTGTTCAGACCAGACGCCCATGGGTGAACAGATGCGCCAGTGCATTTGATATTTAAACACCGTGGAGCTGGACGTGAACATGAGAACTGCGTCCGGCTGACACTAGCAGAACACGTCATGTTGCATTGCGCCGGGTGTGTGATAGGGCCCAGTGACTTGCCGCCACCTACTGCTGGCTTTACTTTTTTAAATAATTTCATATTTTGTTATTTATTTATTAATCATTAATCTCATAATATTGTTTATGCAGTTGTAATTGCAGTGTAAATGCGTTCATGCCACATGAGTTGCATAAAACCTCAACAAAGAGGGATTTTGTTACCGATTTCATTCAATTGATAACAGCCCATAGTGTCTTATTATTCTAAATGAAATTAATTTATGTAAGAATTTGACATAAAAGATGACACATCCATTTAATAAGGTTAGAATTTAACAAATTGCCCATGTTGTTACCAGTACATTTTTTTCATTTGAACATAATCTTTAAATATTCTTAAAATATATAGAAATATGAAATCTGATATCATATATGAAATCATAGATAGGCTATGTTCAGCAAAAATCTGATTTTTTTTGACAGCAAAAAAAGACATGAAATCTTATTTGTATGGCGTCTCAGTCTGGATACTCTTTGGGATGGTCTTTTGCGTCACTCTTAACTCTTAAGTACTTAAGTATTCAAGCGGTATGTCCAAATATATCGTCCGTGACTATAGCACAGAACGTCACATCATCTCCTCCGTTGCTTACGTATAGTTCTGCACAGTGACTCGATGGGCCACTTATTTGGAGAGTGAGACGATGCACCTGTTTTCAAAGCCTCCTCACATGCGTGTGTACGTCTACTTCATTACCAAAGCAAGCAGATAGGTCAGTTATGTCTGGACACACAAATCTTATTTGATCATGCAATTAACAGTGCGGACAGTCTGCCTGAAAAGATCAGATTTGAGATAAAAAATCAGATTTGCCTGCAGTCTGAACACAGAGAGATAAAGACAGAGATAGAGAGTGAATGAGGGAAAGTGAGACATTTGTTGGAGTTCAGGAGTCCAGTGGAAAGCATCCCCTATACAAACAGCCCAGAAGAATAGAGTCCCAGTCTGTCCGAGACCTCATTACGACTCCAGGATAGAGCCCAATGGAATACAGATGCATCTCTCTCACCGTCTCTGTTTCCAGCGCTTTCTTGTGCCTCTTCGTTTGGACAGGGACCCCAATCGATACTTCTCAACTAGGTTAATATGGCACTTTAGAAGCAGTCTATTCATCGGCCCAGGAGTACACACTCAGATAATTGCTTTTTGAATTGGGTCGTACTGGGAGAGCATGTGGTGTGACTGAAGCCTACCGCCCTCTGTTGGATCTCTGAGAGTTTTCCTGGTTGGACATCACAAAGCATTCAGGGATATTCCAGACCCATAGACATGAATATCAAAACAAGACAATGGAAATGTGATTTATTCTATGACATAAGACATATACAATCTGCTGGGATGAAACGTTTGATTCAGGGTGAACAGATGCAGCATGCCTCCACACAGCATTTACAAGAGTGGATTTTGAATGCAAAAAATGGGACAATAAATTAAGTTTTAAATGAAGCCTAGTTAGTTGTCAATCACAGACACACACACACACCAATCTCATTATGTGCAATTGTGTCCTCATAAACCATGTAAACAAGCACATACATGCATCCACTTTGTCTAGAGGTTTTTGTGATGATGCACGTTAAGTTTTGTGCAAATCAGACTGATGATCTATGACTCAAACTTTATGAACTTAAATGAAAATATATTTATTAAAGTGTGTGACAGATGTGCATGGGAGTGCCTGGTAAATAGTTTTCAAATGGCATTTGGTTGCTTTCAGTGTGGCTGTAATCGTGCATCATGATGGTTTTATTGACTATAGATTATGTGCAGTCGCTGTGCATGCACATAGCACCACTGTTCGCTGTGTTTGAATGTGCATTTGCAAATGCTTTGATAAAGCGGTGTCTGAAATAGTTGAAAAATCTTTGAATTAAATGTGTAAGGGCAAGGCAAAGTGTTTGCACTGCTTGTTTCTAAAATAACATCAGCTTAAGATTCCACGACTGTTGAGTTCTCACGTCCTACACATCCCAGGACGGACAGCACGGCTCTGAAATGAAGGCCGACCCCTCAGAGGAGCACTTGGGTTTTTACAGGCGCACATTTCATGAAGCGAGTTTTAGTGAAGTTTCACAGAGCTCCACCTTTAATAATCTCCCGTACAGGGAACCGATATGTTATCAAGACTTCCATCATAAAGCTTCTGCTGCGTTTGCTGAACACACGTGCTTTGTCCTCGTTTAAAGACATTAACCGGCTGCATTGGAGAGAAGGGGAAAAACTCTTCACCTCCGCAGTTTCCTCATTATTCTCAGCGCCCTGTAAATGGATTTGTAATTACGGCCTGTCTGCTGCGGATCTTGAGTAATTGTCCTCCAAGTCGCTCAAAGAGTTTGCTGTACATTTGCTGACCGTGTCCATATTATTCTCACTATTGATAAGGCATGATGAAGGGCCATTACATTAAATTGTTGCCCGCGAGACTGCATGGGGCTCCGCCGCTTGCGACCCCCATATCATGTCGCGACCCCAAGAAAGCAGAGGTATGTTTCCAGCCCAAGCATGAACGCTTCAAATCACCAGCCTACATTTCCTCTCCCTCTAATCTCAGTCCTCCTGCAGCGCAAAGTTCCTCAAATCAGAGCTCGTCACATTGCCGTGCGGATAATAAGCCAACCCGCTGGCCAGTGTGCGCTCACCATGCGTGGGCTGCCGGAGTTACACGGAGGTGGGAAGTTGCTAAACAAAGACCCGGAGAAAGAAAGAGGAAAGAAGAAAGAGAAGGGAAGACAGAAAATAGAGTGAATGCACTTGAGACATGGGCGGTTTGCCATGAAAAGCTAAAGCGTATTGAATCTCATGCCTGCGGATTTGGCGGCGTTGAGAGGCTCGCCTACCCGTGCCAAGTTCTCAAATCCATGCACATCTGTTTGCGCGTTTGAGTCTGCGCTGGCTTAATGAGATATACTCACACAGACCCGCTGCAGTCCCAGCAGCTTCAGCGCGGATCTGCGGTGATAATGTTATTCTAATTAGAAAGAACACATAGCAGCAGCCAGCACTTCACTGTCGACACACTGACCTCTTCGACACTTGTTACTGGATTTCTCACTGACTTAGACACTATCCTTTCATTTCGACATTAGAAACATGCTTATAAAATAAAAACATGAAACAAAATAAATTTGCACTTGAGAAGCCAAATTGTGCAAGATAATGAGACTTATTGTAGTAGACGTATTATATTTTCTTCTTTTTAACCCTCATCCCTCCCTCGCGGGTCAAAATTACCCTAAAATTATACTTTCTGTTTTGGTCCAGAAAGCTTATATCATTTAATTAGGGGGCGGGTCTTCTTTGCAAACGGTCATTTAACGGAGTTATGCATTAAATGTTGAGTTATTAAGTTGAAAGAATGTGAAGTCCTTAAAGGATTAGTTCACTTCGAAACAAAAATTACCTGATAATGTCCTCTCCCCCATCTCATCCAAGATGTTCATGTCTTTCTTTCTTCAGTGGAAAAGAAATTAAGATTTTTGAGGAAAACATTTCAGGATTTTTCTCCTCATAATGGACTTCAATGGGAACCAACGGCTGAAGGTCCAGATCAATGCAGCTTCAGAGGAAGGGCTTCAGAGGCTCTGCACGATCCCAGAGGAATAGGGTCTGATCTAGGCAAACCATCGGACATTTTCTAAAAATTATAAACATTTATAAACTTTTTAACCACAGTTGTTTGTGTTGTGCTAGTCTGCAACATGCCAGGCATTACGTAATCACGTTGGAAAGATCACACTAGACGCAGGCGGAAGTACCGCCCCACTGTTTACAAAGCAACCGTGTGAACGTGCACCTCATAGTCTTCGCACCATAGATACGTACACATATCTATGCTACCGACCTAAGTCCAGCGTGACCTTTCGTAATACCTGGCACACCGCAGACTAGCACAAAATGAACAATTGTGGCTAAAAAATATATACATTTAGATTTTTTTTTTTTTTAGAAAATTACAGATTGCTTCGCTAGATCAGACCCTATTCCTCTGGGATCATGCAGAGCCTCTGAAGCCCTTCCTTTGAAACTGCATTGATTTGGACCTTCAACCGCTGGTTCCCATTGAAGTCCATTATGTGGAGAAAAAACTTCATTTCTTTTTCACTGAAGTCCAGCTAGTGTGAGGATGCTGCAGGTGGCAGATCATTTACAGCCTTTTCTCACAGCAGCTGAAATAATTAAACATCATTTTGATGGGGGATTGTAATCCAGAAAGGACCAAACAACAATCATCAGTGACGACTGGAGATTCACCCGGAGTCAAAAGCAAAAGTTTGAGACAAAAGACTTTATAATCCACAGAAGAAATTATAATCCACAGGTAACGCTAATACACACTAAATACACAGTCACACAATTCTGGTGTTGCTAACATTAACAGTTTAAGAACAAAGTATAACAATAATAGTCATTTGCATGGTTTGATGTGATATGAGCTAAGCGATCGTTAGATTTAATCACCTCTGGTAGTGCAATTTATTTTTTTCTCTGTTGGTCAGAACAGACGTGGCAGACGTTACTCACTTGTTCAGATGACATTTTCCGGTGAACTGCTTATTTTGGTCGTACTTCCAAGATGTAGAATCTGTGATTGTGAAGTACAGTATCCACACCAATGCGGTGAATGAATGACAGCCACACACACTCCTCAAAACATTCGATTCATCCGCGCTGAGGAGCCGTGCCGATGCACAACCCACGTAAAGATGATAATTCAACAAATAACTGCAATCGCCGGTTTCAAACAGAGATGGCGACAAAGAGGCAAAACTTACAGCCTGCAGCTTTAATGTGTCGTGACTGATCACTGTAGCGCCTCAGTTCAAGTGGCTCACATGTAGACATTATAAAATCGAATAAACATGAATGAACATCAGAAGGAATGTTGTTTCAACCGTGAAAACATGTCAGTACACACCACTTTTCAAGTTCAAGTCCACCTATGTTAATATACTAACACTCTTGACTGCTTTGTCAGACAAAATGGTGGATTTGGCAGATGGAGGATTATGATTGGTCAAATTACCTGTCAATCAAACTCCCAGCGAAGGGTGAATTCAGCTCAGAATATCTCACATTGGATGTCTCTGCCGACCTCTTGTGAAGAAGAAAAAAAACCACGGCTGAATCCGAAATCGCCCCCTAGACAGCCATTTGTAGTGGTGTCCGAGACCGTAGTGGACATAATCAAGTGCACTCATTCAATCACAAGTTGCACCACCCTAAGGACGGCCCACCAAATCAGACTTTATGCAAAGATCCCATTTGATCTGTTTTATGCTTTGTACATTTATTAAAAGCAATCTGAGGTGAGCTGTGTGTTAAAACGTTTGAGGAAGACTGCCCCAACCAAACATAACACCAGAAAATTGCTGAATTGTTCCTTTATTATTTGAAAGTAATGGCGCGTTATACACGAGGCGGCTGTTGTGGAAAAGCAGAGGCTGACAAACAAATGACAATAAACTGTTACTTGTAAATTTTTAATTACTTGATTCATTTCTATAGCTCTGATTGATTTTAAAGTGTCATTCTGACCGGCCCTTAAATGGGTCATAAATTGACATTGCCTGAGCAGTTGAATTAAATATGCAAGAACATAATGTAAGCGTTTAAAATGCATGTGCACGGTTCAGTTGAAAGCTTGCCCTCATTGACTTGCTGTTAATGCAGCTGTCTGCTTAACCACAGCGTTAACACAACCCTGACTGTTCCAGAAGCAGAGCTGCAGACATTGAATCAAAATTTAAAAGTATCTATGTATCTGAATAGTCCTATGTAGGGTCACGAAAGACAATCTATACAGCTAATTTTCAGAAACATCATGTTAGGTTTCACAGAGATCAGTAAAGCTCCGTATATCACAAATACATTGACCTCATGACCTTCATCCAAAAAACGAGGTGAGCATATTCATAACATGTCACGCCTGGCTGGTTTTGGCATCATTGATTTCGAACACTTTTGCCACAGTGTGTTTTCATTTGAACACAGGAAGCAAGAGGTTTGAGAACCTTAACAGAGGAGACGATTATCAGTGACACTTTTCCTCACACAGTTATCCAATGCCATTACGATGTATGCTGTTGACACATCCCCAACATGGATGAAACCTGAATACCGGGGAAAGAATGACAGAATTGTTATATTGTTGAACTATTCCTTTAGGAATGCTTTGTTCTGAGGCAAGACACCTTTGCATAACTGTGTTATTATTAACACTGTTGACAAATAAAGCTGTCAGGAGCTGTTCTCAAGGACTCAACTGGAAGTGATTGACTTTAAAGCCCTGGTATTAAGATGCACTTTGGTCGATCGGATCACAAGTGGACGACGCTAAATGTGTAAAGCGTTTTGGGCTTGTCCACTTTCGTCCACTTACAGAGGTACTCGAAAACACATTTGACTGGATTGCGTGGTCATGTGGTCAAATGCACTGAGCACCCTCTAAAAGACCCGCTACTCTCCGCCGACTGACCTAATGCATTATGGGATGCATGAACATTATGGATTTAAACTTTAGTTTGTTTTAAAGATGAAGAACTTGCCAAACACAATGTTCTCTCAGCATCCCTGATTTCTAACACACAGCGATCGGCTGGTCTTGTGTCTGTCAGCTGATGCTCCCCGTTTTTCTGTCGTCCCCAGTCACGTTCATATGTTTATATGTGTTCATATGTCTTTTCAAGAATAACACTCCAAAGTTTTATGATTGTGAGTGTGTATGCATGTGTATTTTGAACATGAGAGTGTTTTGTCAAACTTTAAAAATGGCCATAAAAATAAAAGTGATGACATGCATTTTCACTGTTTTTCGTCCCCTCTGGTGTAAGGCTCACATCTCATTCACATGTTTACATATTCACATCACGGTGGGTTTGACATTTGACATTAACGCCACTGGTTCTTGCATGGCTGGTTATCAGTCACGATGCAAATATGTGAATGAGATCGGCGAGTGTTTGTTCTGTCCTTGCCCTGCTCGGCGTGACCTTCTCTTACTCTGAACAAACAAAGGTGATAGATGATATTTTGAGTGAGAATGATTTCATTGTTCCTTATGCCACACTGCACTATTTTCAAACTGGTTGGATCGCTGCTCTTTTCACACTGCATGACTATCTGGGGTAGCATTCAGTCACTGCTGTGTTCACACTGACCGATGGATCGGCGACGCGCTGACCGATGGATCGGCGACGCGCTGAACGATGGATCGGCGACACACTGACGATGGATCGGCGACACACTGACCAATGGATCGGCGACACACTGACCGATGCATTGGCGACACACTGACCGATGGATCGGCTGACCGACGGATCGGCCACGCGCTGACCGATGGATCGGCGACGCGCTGACGATGGATCGGCGACACGCTGACGATGGATCGGCGACGCGCTGACGATGGATCGGCGACACGCTGACGATGGATCGGCGACACGCTGACCGATGGATCGGTGACACGCTGACCGATGGATCGGTGACACACTGACTTTAGTGAGTGTGTAGTGTCGCTGTTTGAGCAGAAACAACATTTGTAAAGTTATGACGCTCAAAGCTCAAAGCAAAGGGAGATATTTTCTGTTACAGAAATCTCTTTAAGGACTACAACAAACAGCTGGTAGGGACTACAACGAGTTAGTGACATCACTAACCCTAACATTTACATAACCCCGCCCCCGGGAACATGTTGAGAACAGGAAGAGTTGTTGTAGTCGAGCACATTTGGGAGTCGCTCAAGCTGTCGTCCGTCTTTCACATTTATTGATACAGTACAAACACAAACGCAATAGCATGTCATAAAGCAAGATGACATCATAAGTTATAACCGTAATTAAACTAAACTATCCCTGTTCTCTCTTCATCAGCAGATATTCTCTGCTCATCTCACAACAGTTCCCACACCAGCGGTTTATAGATTATCATGACAGAATATGCTAATCAATGACTGAAGATCGTTAACTCATAAACTCATCCTCTATCCCTTCAGAAACGTCCTGTCTCATTCTACATGTTGTCTCTTTTTCTTGAGTCTCTCCATCATTGTCCGACTCCGGTTTGATCATAAAAGGCTGAACAGTTTCTGACATGTTCAGTGTGTGTGTGTGTGTGTGTGTGTGAGGTAATCAGAGCTGCTAACATGAGCTCTTGAAGCTCCGCCCTCTTCCTGAAAGGAATTGTTTGCACGGTGTGTTTTCACCCTCAAAAGGTGACAATTTTAACATGCTATAAAAATGATCTGTGGGGTATTTTGAGCTGAAACCTCTCACACACACTCTGAGGACATCAGAGACTTATTTTACATTTTGACATCTAGACTTAAAAATTACAAGCTTTTCATTTTGTTTTGACAGATCTAAGATTTACTCATTGCTGGAAACGCTTCAGGACCAGACATGCGTAATAGCATTTCAACGCATTTCCTTGAAATGGTCTATAGTGGACCAAATATAAAAGTTACTGAGTGGTATCTGTAAATCTGAAAACCCTAACCAAAGGAAAGAGGACAGACTTTAAATGAGGAAAGTTCATGCTGTAGAATTTGGCTTTCTGTGTGGTAAGATTTTATACATTTTGGGGGTATATATAGTTACATAGTCATTGCTTAAAGAAGTTTTGGTAACACTTTAGTATGGGGAACACATATTCACTATTAAATATGAGGTATAACTACCTCAATAAACCCCTAATTACTGCTTATTAATAGTTAGTAAGGTAGTTGTTAGTTCAGGTATTGGGTTTGATTAAGGGATGCAGAATAAGGCATTAATATGTGCTTTATAAGTACTACTAAACAGACAATATCCTAGTAATATGCATGATAATAAGCAACTAGTTCATAGTGAGAATTGACCCTAAAATAAAGTGTAACTGACGTTTTCATTCAGAACTGATCACAGATAAACACTTGATCTGACTGTTTGACCTTGATCTTCTTGCAGGAGTAAATCTAATTTCGTTATGATTTCATATTCTCATCAACGCACAGAGAGAGAGAGAGAGATAAACACACAAAATGAGGCAGTTTTGAAAAAGTGCTGTTCCAGAAGCTCACAATTTAATAGCCTATTAGTTGCTAGCAGTATGTTTATGATTTGTTTTTTACATAAAGTTAACTGACTGTCAGAAGTTGTTTACTGCGCTCCAGAGACAGCGAGGGAATAATAAACACACTGTAGAACAGGATCGCGTGTGCTTTTCATGCATGATTGGCCTGGTAAGAGCCTGAGCAATGAACATGGTGAATTATGACAACAGCACTCGATGCTAGATAACATTTCACAGTCAGATTTGCGGAAGGAAGCAAAGCAGGCTCATTAACCTCCAAACACAGCTCCGTTTACCTTTATTAACAACCAAACACCACCAACCAGAGCAAACGTATAACTAGAGGATTATTTGTAATCTATTTGTCCTCAAAGGCTGTTACCAGTCCTTTGATGGAACATATAACCCCTGAGACGCTGCAGAAACAGCCCAGCAGTAATATTAGTATGTCCACAGCCCTCCGGCTCATGTCCAGCTCAGTCCATTTCAGCTGCAGGTGGAAAAGGGCTGGGAGCAGAAGTGTCATGGCTGCCCCGGTCACGCTGCCCGTGAGGCCCATGAGGAGAGAGAAATGAGGCACATACAGCGCCATGATGAGGGTGAGGAGGAGGAGAGAGCCACGCAGGAGCAGTGTCCACCGCTCTAACCCGTCTGCTGACGTGTCCAGCTTCAGGACGCCAGTCTGCAGTATCTCTGTCGCGGCGTAGAACGGCAGAGGGTACGAGAGGAGAGCCTTCGACAGCAGACACAGGTTCACCCCCATACGCAAAGCTGTGGGCAGGTTATCTGTTATCACCTACAATTAAAAACATATATTTAAGTGCACTTCAAGGGATTGTTTACCTGGATTGAAATGACAGGGGCCAGGCACTTATTTGCTGTGGAAAAAATTGCTTTTATATATCCTTTTGTATTGGGAGTGTATCTATGTTCCCTAGATCATCTCATTCCTCCCTCGCACTTGGAAACAAATCTTTCCCTCGCGGATCAAAATGACCCGGAGCCCTAAAATTATACTTAATTATTTATTTCATTTCATTTTGATAACCCTAAAAATGTTTCTATTTTTTAAAGCGTTTTTTATTTTATTTTATTTACCTTTAAATTACTAGATTTTATCAATAATAATAGAATTTAAAGACATTGTTCACATTTACTTAAAGGAACACGCCTCTATTTTTGAAAATAGGCTAATTTCCCAGCTCCCCTAGAGTTAAACAGTTGAGTTTTACCGTTTTCGAATCCATTCGGCCACTCTCCAGGTCTGGCAGTAGCACTTTTAGCATAGCTTAGCATAGATCATTGAATCTGATTACACCGTTAGCATCTCGTTCAATAAATTAGCTTAGATATTTTTCCTATTTAAAACTTGACTCTTCTGTAGTTATATCGTGTACTAAGACCAACGGAAAATGAAAAGTTGTGATTTTCTAGGCTGATATGGCTTGGAACTATATTCTCATTCCAAGGATCAATCAAGGAACTTTGCAGCCGTCCCATGGGTGCAGCGGTGCAATGATATTACGCCTGAAAATAGGCTAACTTCTGTCAACATAACCAACATGACCACACTTTTCATTTTCCGTCGGTTTTAGTACACAATGTAACTACAGAAGAGACAAGTTTTAAATAGGAAAAATATTGAAACTCTTTGGTCACTTTTGAGCAAGATGCTAACGGTCTAATCAGATTCAATGATCTATGCTAAGCTATGCTAAAAGTGCTACCGCAACGAGTAATTCACACAAGTTGAAAAATCTGAACTTTGGTGGATATTTGCGCCGCGTTAACCAATCAGGAGCTTGCTCTAGTAGTGACAACAATGAGGACAAAATCATATGTGGATACCCGGAGCTGTATGATATATCTTCATACTTTATAGAAAGCGGAATAAAAAGGATCTTGCTTGGAAGAAAGAGAGTGAGGAGGTCGGACAGTCTGGTAAGTTGTAAAAACCGGTCTTTACTCAATTTGAGCGATACATAGGAGACTGAGACTACAAGCTAGATAAAGCCGGAAGATTGAGTTTATTCGCCGTATTTTAAAACAATCCATATCAGCCATTTCACAACGAGACGAGCCGCTGGCAGAAGCGTCTGTTGTGAAGTGAATGTCACGCGCAAATTAATTAATTGATTTTTTGGTAGTTTTAGTATTTTTTGTTTGAATTTTACTGTTTACTGAAGCATTCCTCGCATTCTGTTCATTCCTAAGGGAATTCGTGGTTCAAGTATGACAAAAGTCCTAGGTTCTTGAACCACTCTGATCAACACTCAATTTCAAAATGACCTGATGGAAGGATGAACCCTGTATCTAACCCCTACCCTAAACCTAACCTTGGGAACATAGGAGCCATTTTCATGCCTCCCTTACTGGTCCCAGCATGCAAAACATTCTTTATGCTGGTGGCCATCAACGCTAGGTTATAAAGACTTTTTAGACCCATCTACATGTTTTAAAACATTACATACATTGGTATGGTGCATGCAGTTGTAAGCTGGTAATAATAAGTGCAGCCTGCAACTACAGTCATGTGGGATCAGTGCACCTCTTTTGTTTCCTCTCCCCATGTGAGGAAGGCCATCACGGAGAACGCTGTCTTCAGTACACAGGCCAGAGCGTGAGTCCAGTTCATCATGCGGTTGAAGTCTAACCTGTCTGTCATGCTCTCCTCCAACGTAGGCAGATAGATCTGTGATGTGTAGCTAAAGATAATCACCCCCACTGCGACCTGGAAGCCATCGAAGTCCACCGTGACTGCACTCAGTCTCCTACTGGCCCACTGTGGCGACTGACGAAGGCAGTAGCCAATCACGATGAAGGTGATGAGAAACTGAGCCAATGAGCAGAAGAGGCTCAGACGTGACACCACTCTCAGGTCATGGATCAGCATGCAGGGCACAAGGATGAGAAAGGTGATGGCGGAGCAGGTCGTCGGGCTCAGAGGCAGGAAAAACAGGCTGTGGCACATTAGGTTGCTACTGACTACCAAGTATAGGATGCATGTCATCACCAGTTCCACTACCTGGGCAGCGTTCACAAGCTTTCCTCCGATGTATGGGCAGATGTGTCTACAGCAGGCTTTAGCGACGTCCTCGTAGGTGTGTCTGACGCGGACTGAGTGGCCAGTCTCGTCCTCTTCATACAGGCAGGACACCAGGATCTTTCCAGTGTAGTTACAGATGAGTGCGGCTATCACCAGCAACAGCAGACCCACGTACCCGCTCTGCAAAAGGGCGTAGGGCAGACCCAGCACAAACATACCCTGAGGAAACAAAGGCACACATGATGTCTTGGTCAAGTATACAACTCAAATGATACTCCTAGAAAACTAGAGGCTTGCTGAAGTCTCACACCCTGATAATCTCACGTATCCACAAGAATTTCAAAAACTGTCTCAAACTGTGCTCAGATAAGAAAGTCTGCAATTAAAGTTTAAGATCTCATCTCATTATAAACTTATTTCTATATGCTCCCACATCCACATACATTTTGTTTGGCCCCCAGTTCAGAAAGCATCTGAAACATCAGTGATGTGGATGTTTGCACCAGCTCTGAGATTCAGCTCTCCAGTCACGTGTCCACATGTCTCTTTCAATTAGAATTACAGCTTCAGTTTCTACTATAAGTGGCTCTCCAGTGTGTTCATGTTTTTACTCATGTCTGACCATCCATCCATCCATCCATCCATTCATCCATATATTCAACCATCCATCCATCCATCCATATATTCAACCATCCATCCATCCATCCATCCACCCACCCACCCACCCATCCATTTATATATTTAACCATCCATCCATCCATCCATCCACCAATCATCCATCCACCCACCCATCCATCCATCCATCCATCCATCCATCCATCCATCCATCCATCCATCCATCCACCAATCATCCATCCACCCATCATCCATCCATCCATCCATCCATCCATCCATCCATCCATCCATCCATCCATCCATCCATCTATTCAACCATCCATCCATCCATATATTCAACCATCCATCCATCCATCCATCCACCCACCCACCCACCCATCCATTTATATATTTAACCAACCATCCATCCATCCATCCACCAATCATCCATCCACCAATCATCCATCCACCCACCCATCCATCCATCCATTCATCCATCCACCAATTATCCATCCACCCAATCATCCATCCATCCATCCATCCATCCATATATTCAACCAACCAACCACCCACCCATCCATCCATCCATCCATCCATATATTCAACCAACCATCCATCCATCCATCATCCATCCATATATTCAACCAACCAACCACCCATCCATCCATCCATCCATCCATCCACTCAATCATCCATCCATCCATCCATCCATCCATCCATCCATCCATCCATCCCTCCACCCATCCACCCAAACAACCACCCATCCGTCCGTCCATCCATCAACTCACTCACCCACCCACCCATCCATCCTCCAAACCACTTGTCCTGTCCCAGGGACACTGGATTATATCCCTGCTTAGACTGAAGGCAGGGAAACACCTTGGACGGATGGCCAGTCCATCACAGCACTAACACACACAGACTACTCCTAAATCATTTCATGATAAATGAGAGGCAAAGTTGATACTTGAATGAACTCCATTAAGCAATGAAAGAGCAACCTCTGAGCACATGCAGGATTGGCGCTAGTGTCAAATGCATATAAAGACAACTAGGAGATATTTCACACACACACACAGCTGTGTGAAACACGCAGTCACAGCCGCACAGCAGATGGGAGTAATGAAATCACACCCTCTCACACACCCCTCCACTAATGAAGTCACAGTCATCTCTAAAGAGGCGCTAAGTGACAGATATTTTATCTTGACTGTAATTGTTTGTAAATTGCTTTGTGTTAGACACAATGGATAAAGATACAACACTGCATTCATTTCCTCTCAGGGTCCTAATGACTGTATCTCTTGTGAACAGACGATAGCTGATCCACACACACGAAGGAGAGAGAAAGAGGAGTCCAGACGCTAGTGAGCTGCCCTCCCAGACAACACTTTCAGGCTTCATAAACGCACTTCTGACGACTGTACCAAATGGTAGCTGTATTGGCCAAACTCTGCTTGTGTTGCACTGTGAATAAGCTGGCAGATGGGGTCAAAAGAAACAACTAAAAAATTTATTTCATTCAATAATTATTAATAAAATAGTTATTTTTTAATGCTCATTAGGGAACATCATTAGCTTAGCAACACGTTAACATCAAGCACAAGGGGTCGACAGCACCTGGAGAGAGCTATTTTTATTTTCCCAAACCAGTTACGCCCAAACTCCACAGCCGATTCAAAAGATTTCATTGGTCATGTCTGTAAATCACAGTGCAGATTGCCCATGCTATCCTAATCCTGACCTTAACCTCAGTATAGTGTTGGCAGCACATTCTGATAGATTGAGCAGTACTGTTTGTCATGATCAGGCCTGTGATTCTCAAAAGCATCGTGAGCACAGTTGATTATAGAGACCATTGGTGGCAATGGTTCTACGATCTAATTAGGCTTACAATGCTTTTGGGAAACGCAGCCCTGATACGTCCATGATTTTTCTGAACCCTGAAGTCTTAGCCCTTGTTTAAAGATGAAATCTGGATGGGACAAAAACCATGCACAATCACAGTGGAAGTTTGTGACCTGCATGCTGCCATATTTGTTTATAGACACCCAATCCTGGACATTCAAGATTCAAGAGTTTTATTTGTCTCATACACAGTTATATACTGAATATACAACCGGCAGTGAAATGTAAACAGGTCCGCTCCATTGACAGTGCAAATTCACAGTTAAAAACACAAGGAAGAAATTATAATAGAAATAGACATTTTACCCATCCATCCATCTATCCATCCACCAATCCATCCATCCATCCATCCATCCATCCATCCATCCATCCATCCATCCATCCATCCATCCATCCATCCATTCACTCATCCTTCCATCCATCCATCCATCCATCCATCCACTCATCCACTCACTCATCCTTCCATCCACCCATCCATCCACTCACCCATCCATCCGTCCATCCATCCATCCATCCATCCATCCATCCATCCATCCATCCATCCATCCATCCATCCATCCATCCATCCATCCATCCATCCATCCATCCATCTACTTACCCACCCACCCATCCATCCATCCATCCATCCACCCATCCATCTACTTACCAACCCATCCATCCATCCATCCATCCATCCGTGTATGCTTATAGGTACCCAATTCTGGAAATCTTTTGAGCCAGTCACCTGCATCATAAATGTCATGTGACAGTCAGCTATCATGAGCAGTGATGTCAAAAACAGTAGGCAAGTGAAAATAAGTCATGAAATTATAAGTAAATAGGCTCATGGCATCTAACATCAGGGGTTAAATGCTGAGAATGTACTAACCCAGACAGCAACATGGTGTCGACCCAGATCCAGTCCACTTTTGGTACCTGTGGATTCCATGTGTATCAGATGTGGGCCAGATCTGGGCTGACACCATGTTACTGTCTGGGAAGCCTTGACCTCCTGGTCAAACTCTACTGGAGTCAACTGACAATAAGATTCACAGAGAGTAAGACAGGTGTGTGTGAGACAGATGGGTGAAGAGGGAAAGAGGCACATTATGCTATAAAGTAAAGCAGAAGGATGAATTAAACAAGCTCAAGCAGCAATAACGAGCTGTGTGATCATTAACAGCTCTAAATATTACCCTCAGCCTCAAATGGGAACGAACAGATGAAGTAATAAGGGTGTCATTCACATAAACAA
This sequence comes from Paracanthobrama guichenoti, assembly GCA_018749465.1. Taxonomy (NCBI): domain Eukaryota; kingdom Metazoa; phylum Chordata; class Actinopteri; order Cypriniformes; family Gobionidae; genus Paracanthobrama; species Paracanthobrama guichenoti. The sequence continues at coordinate 1,597,270 of CM031962.1, read as the reverse complement.
GGATTTATGCTGCTATAAAGTAAATAAGGCATATTCAAACGCACACAATCATTCTAAGTGTGCAGCATCTGAGGGAAGAAAATTGGCTGATGATCGTTTACTTAACATTTTAATTTAGGAGCATAACAGGCAGACGGCACTTCCCAAACACCCGGGGGTGAATTCACTGCACACTTCTGAGTGCAGCATCTCAGCTTCATCTTCATCACTAACCAACATTACTATAATCTAGTTTACTTTTTGTACACATGGAGTCCACATGTACCAGATGTGGGCCGGATCTGGGCCGACACTATGTTGCTGTCTGGGTAATTGCTTCACAAGTAAATTCTTGTTTTAAAAAAGTTTAGATATTTAAATATCCTTTTTTTTTTTTTTTTTGCAAAAGCACAGTTTGTCTGGAGTAATTAATGTTGCATTATCACAAGAAGCAGGTGGTAAACAGACTTTTGATGTTTATTTGTGTTTTCTGCCGATGATTGATGACCAAGTGTTGAGGATGAGTGTTATGAGCAGTTATATATTGGATGCTGGCAGTGCGGTTGTTACTGATGTGGTGCGGCAGGTAAGAGTCAGAACAGGACTTCCAACACAGACGGGTTTAATTAGATTAAGCAGGGAAAACCAAGCAACACCAACAAAACTGAACATAACATCAACGGGATCGGACCAGGAGTGCAGGTAAGTGAGTCCAACATAAAGGGAGTATGATGATGAACGCCAGGTGCATGCCAGGTGCAGGCCAGATGATGAGGGAGTGCGTTCACGTGTGAGGCAGGGAGGATTCTGGGAAATGGAGTCTGGGATAGGCGTGGAATGTAACAGTGATAGGCGTGGATGCTGTAACTACAAGATTGTGTTGTTCTGTTGCATCCTCAAAACCCAACACTGTAGATTATTTTACTTTGGCAGTGTTTGCACTGTTATCTGATTTACATAATTCATTTTCTGAATCAGCTGCTAAAACAACACGGACAGCATGTGCGCGATTCTTTAATTGCAGGTACATTTGTTTTTTTTCTTTCAGCTTTTTTTTCAAATGGTTATATATAAAAGGTTATATTTGCTACTCATTGTCATGGATCACAAGATGTTACAAGCCATAACAACGTGATATTTTAGTATTAAATAATATATAATATATAAATTAGTCAGTGTATTCCATCATATATTTTACTTTACTTTTGGTAATATTTTATTTATTTTATTTATAAAAGCCCCAACCATCCATCCATCCACCCACCAAACCATCCATCCATCCACCCATCCATCCATCCATCCATCCATCCATCCATCCATCCATCCATCCATCCATCCATCCATCCATCCATCCATCCATCCATCCATCCATCCATCCATCCACCAAACCACCAAACCATCCATCCATCATCCACCCACCAAACCATCCATCCATCATCCACCCACCAAACCATCCATCCATCCACCCATCCATCCATCCATCCATCCATCCATCCATCCATCCATCCATCCATCCATCCATCCATCCATCCAAACCACCAAACCATCCATCCATCATCCACCCACCAAACTATCCATCCATCCATCCATCCATCCACCAAACCACCCACCCATCCATCCATCCATCCATCCATCCATCCATCCATCCATCCATCCATCCATCCATCCATCCATCCACCCACCAAACCACCCATCCATCCATCCATCCATTCAGCCACCCACCCACCAAACCATCCATCCATCCATCCATCCATCCATCCATCCATCCATCCATCCACCACCCACCACATCCATCCATCCATCCATCCATCCATCCATCCATCCATCCATCCATCCATCCATCCATCCATCCATCCATCCATCCATCCATCCATCCACCAAACCACCCATCCATCCATCCACCCAACAAACCATCCATCCATCCATCCAGCCACCCACCCACCCACCAAACCATCCACCCACCAAATCATCCATCCATCCATCCATCCATCCATCCATCCATCCATCCATCCATCCACCCACCCACCAAACCATCCATCCACCAAACCATCCATCCATCCATCCATCCATCCATCCATCCATCCATCCATCCATCCACCCACCCACCAAACCATCCATCCATCCATCATTTAAACAGTTTAAAAATAATTTTATTTTTTTCTTAGAAAAATGTATCCATAAATCTTATGCCAACTCTGTTACCGTACCATACTTTGCCTTTAAATTGGTGGAATTATCTTGCACAACTATGTAAGTACAAGAAATGATGTCAGTGATAAGATCTAAAGCACTGAAAGGTGTATGTGCTCTCTCTGAAAACATATTTTAATCTAAAAAGTTCTTACACCAAGAGTTATTTTGAAAAACATCAGAATTGTTACCACAATGTCAAAAGGAAAACAGATTTCATCACTGATCACACAGTGGGTTGTTCAAAAGTCTTTTAATCAGGATTTCATCAGTGCCATGAGCTCTTAGCATTTATGTGGCGTTTCAGCTAAAAAGTTTAAAATAGTCAACTCTGTTACCGTCAAACTCCGTTACCAAAGTAGTGTAACAATGCTGACGGCAAGTAACAGAAGACAAAATACTACAAAGAAAAAAATAATTTCCCTGTTAAAAGTAAAAAAAGGAAGTTTGGGTTATTAAAGTTGAATGTTTTCAATAAGATACTGGTGAGAATTTCTGTTAGTGATTTAACTTTTTGAAATGCAAAAGCCATCTCCAATTATAGAATCACAAATAAGTGACACTAACAGCAAGAGTCATTCATTTTTAGTGTGTTATGGTGTGTGTACATTACCTGTGGCCAGCTGCACATTAGCGTTGCAATATTTCCTAGAACTTATCATTGCATATTTTGCATTTCTGTTTTATAGTTCCAAATGACAATATGCATACAGATATGTGACGCAGGTGTGCTCACCTGTATGGCATTGGTAACGTTCCAACCCGCCTCCCAAGTAGTGATTTTCGGCCGTGTGCTGGGAGCACCGTCCTCACGGGATCCGTCCGAGTGGACTGGGATTTCTGGACTGGACGCCTGAGAGTCTCCATACGTCTGAGCCAGCTCATCCCTCACCACCAAACCTCGGTTCTCCTCAGACGCCGCATTGAAGCACTTCATCCAGACAGCCTCCACATGGTTCTTCACCCAAGAAAGCTGAAATTGTGCCATTGCTCAGCCACTCAATGTGGAAAGAGTGCACAGGAGAGCTTGGCTTTCACAGCTTTGCCTCACACGAAGTGTCTCAATCCCACCAAACTCAACTGACATCCATCAAGGACGTCGTGTCATCCGGCCAGGTGTCAGTCTGAGCACTGCGAGCGCATGACGGAGATCCGGGCCATCGACCCTGTGAGGAGAAATTGGCTTTGCGTCCATTTTTAAATTGGGCAACAGCAACACAAAAGTGTGGAGGACTGACAGGCCGATGAACTGTAACATTATAATCACTCACAATGTGTGTTTGTCTATAGATGTCAAAATGAGGACTGTCTGCTTTTGGTGAATATACAGAGGAGGCCAAATCTGAGAGTCCAACACTAGAGGGTGCAGAGGAAGTCCAGAAACGCCTGAATCAGCTCTCATCCACACACACAAGACATTCTGTTAGACTGAATCTACTCAAACACATGAGTCTGAACACACACGCTCATACGGAAGAATTGTGCTGATTTGTTAAGGGTTTGTGAGCTCCCGTCCCAGCATGCATCACAGCATGAATAAATTATGCAGTTATAGGATTTTAGTTTTGCTGTGTTTAGCTGTTTTCTCGTCCATCATTTACTCATTCTTAAACCTGTATGACTTCCTTTCTTCTGTGGAACAACAAAGAAGATATTTGGTCAGTCTTTACAATGCGATAACAAGCTTCAAAAAGCTGCATGTAAATATTATGCAATTATCATAAAAGTGCTCCATGTCACTTTATTTCATGTCTTTGCTATTTGCTATTTTTTATTTATTTATTTATTTTTTTAGAAATGTTCACATTTAATTATTAAAACTCAATAAATCAACAAACGATGGGAAAGGCAACACAATATCAAACAATTTTAACAAAATGATGTGAGTACGGTTTAAAGTGCTTCTTATTTGTCTAGTAAACTGAAAATTAAAGTCATACATAATAATAACTAAAACAAAACACAATGAAAGCTATGACAGAATGGGTAACAGATCCAAAACTGGGAAAAATGCCAAGATTTGCGCATATTCATATTATATAAAAAAAGTAGAGCTTAATAAAACATTTTGTATAAATCTTAGTTTATGTGATTTATGTTTAAATTTAAGTTTGAGATGTATACAAAATGTTTTATTAAGCTCTTATTTCATAATATGAATAAAGGATCATTCAATTCAATTTAATGGAATTTTACTATTAATTTAAATGTGTTGAAAAAAATCGAATATCGAATTAAAATGACTTTTTTTAAGTGGAAATGATTTCCACTTAATCCATTAAAAAAGAATCTTAAGTATATGGCTTGATAATATTTCAACATTTCAGCACATGTGTTATTTCTGCAGGGAGATGATGATGCTGTAAAAGTTTTCCTCGAGAGGAAATGTGAGCTCGGGACGGGACGCCCCCTCCTCAACGAGCCCGGGATAGGAGGGCTCTGCCAGACGAGCGTCCCAAACTTCCCAAACTTCCTGAAGGTTCCCGCACTGATTCTGGCTCAGATCGGGGCATGAACACACCGGGTTTTCTCGCGCTCCTCGGGCTGCTGTGGCGATGTTGTGGAGCTCAGCAGAGAGGTGAGTGAGTGGAGTGAGTTCTCGAGTGTGTGTGTGTGTGTGTGTGTGTGTGTGTGTGTGTGTGTGTGTGTGTGTGTGTGTGTGTGTGTGTGTGTGTGTGTGTGAGAGCGGCCAGAGGGAGATGAGCGCACATTACGCGCTCTCCGAGTTCATGTGGCGACTTAGCTTCTCGCCTGACTTTGGTTTTATAGAGAAATAAAGAGCGAACACGGGCCACTGCCAGAACTCTAGCGATGCCAGTTGTGTTCGGTGTGCTCATGGCATGCCACTGATCGAATAATAACCTTTACTGTAAAGAATGATGTTTGTTTATCACCCTGACATTACAGTTCTTTTGTATTGGTTTTTGTCTCTGCGCTTATACACTAGCTGCAAAAAATGCTTTTCTTACTTTTTTTCTTGTTTTAAGTCCAAATATCTAAAATTTCTTACATTAAGAAGCATTTACTAGACAAGCAAAAGTTTTTGTCTAGTTTTGGGAAAAGATACTGTTAAGTGAGTGGCAGTGTTAATAATCTGCCAATGGGGTAAGAAAAACTAGATTCTCTTCAGACTTATGTAGTATTTCCTTACATTTTATCTTTTCATAAATTGGCTTAAAAGCTCCACTCTGTAATACAAATAAAATTGTGCGATATAGCACTAAAACAAAGTGGCTCTTGGCTCGTAATCATAGGGGAACCACTTGGTCAAATGGTGCTATGTAGAACCCATAAGAGGTGCCAAATCGCATTTTATTTCTTCTACAAAAATGGTGCTAAACAGCACCAACAGTGGTTCTTTGACCCGTAAAGAACCATACAGGGGCTTAACAGGTTCTGTATATGGTAGCGGTGCTATACAGCACCTCAGTCATCCCAAAGAACCGCTGAAGAACCGCTGAAGAACCGCTGAAGCACCAAGATTTGGTGCTATACAGCACTTAAAGTGGTTCTAAACCTCTGTTAATTCTCCATAAGATCTTCTGTAGACGAATGACAGAAATAAAGTCAGTCTGGTTAATAAGAAGTGAAGCTGGTAATAAGTAATATTACTAGTAATTTTGGGGTGTTTATTCCAACCAAAACCCAACGTTGAAGCTTGACATTACATTTAGACGTCAACCAGACTTTAATTTTCAACCAAAAGTCTACATCCTGTGCCTTCTGGGTAAATATATAATTACACTGTAACACGGACACCTTAAAATAAAGTGTAACCCAGTTTTGATTGGGCACAAAGCATGAGATTATTGACAGTGAATAATATGGTGTGGTGCAGTAATATTTCCTATTCATTTAAGGCTGTTATTAGTCGTTTTTGCACCGATCTTCAACCCTTTTTCATTGAAGCCACAAAATGCCATGAGTAACTTTTATACTTATTTTTATTATCTTATTTTCTTTATTTTTATTACCTACTCTCATCACTATAATGTGAGATTACAAGACATATGAGAAACTGAGTGATACTACCAGAATGTATGTCATACTTAATGTTTTGCAGAATATGCTATTTATGGTTTCCTTAAGTGAAAATATTGTTAAGTTAACGTCTCTAACAGCCTAGCCTCTGATCTGACACGTGAGTGGTGATCTGAGTACTCAGAGCTTTCTTCACTGAAAACCCTTGAAGAAAATCAATTTCTGAGCATCAATGCATAGACCATGCAGTGGCCTTTAATATCACGCCACTTGAAACGCTTTATTGTTTCATTTCTTCAACCTCTGAAATGCCGGAATCTTCCAGAGATGCTCGTGTGAATGATATTTGTTTAGCGTTTAACGAAGCAGAGACGATTAACCCAGAAAAGGCCTGCGAAGCATCTTTTATCTTTCAGCTCTGTGTGTGTAAGACTCCTGTGAAGAGGAACAGAGGACGTTAAACGCAGCGTCAGTATTCTCTGGATTTACTCACTGATGAGAGCGGGTGTTTGGAAATGGAGCTGGTGCTGAAAGGAGTCTCTTCTGCTCACCAAGTCTGTTAATCTGCTCATAACTCCAGTAGATCAGTGTAATACTCCTCCAGTGTAGATCAGCTGTTCTCTGTGTGAATATACAGTAAAGTGTGATTTATTCCTGTGATCAAAGCTGAGTTTATCATCATTACTCCAGTCTTCAGCGTCACATGATCCTTCACTGATCATTCTCATATGAGGATCTGATGATCAACACACATTTAGGATTATTGAATTTTTCAGTGTTCTTTGATGAATAGAAAGTTCAAAAGAACAGAAATATAACTATTTTGTAACATTTTGAAGAATTTAATGTGTCCTTGCTGAATAAAAGTATTAATTTCTTACTGACCCCAAATATTTTGAACGATAATGTGGATTGATCGAGCGTGCGCGCGAGAGAAAAGCATCTTTGTGGCTATTATGCACGTTCAGGCTTTGTTTCTGTAATACCTCTGTCAGAAAAAAAGAGAAAGATTTCAGAATGCTCGAGGAGGAAAATCAATAGGTAATTCCACAACGCCGCCAATGAATAGCCCAGACCGATCAGGTCTGACTTTATCCTGGTCACCGCTGATGAACAGATGCAAAAAGTACGCTCTGATGGATTGTTTTCAGTGTTTTACCGATTGATTGCCTGACGCTGATTTGCTTGCGCGCAACACAAATGGCATCTGGGCTTATTTATGTTTGAGCAGAGAATGGTTTGCGTATAATGACAGAGAGAGATTAATTCGGTTTGATATTTTCCACACTCTTCTGTTGGAAGAGGCATGCGGCTGATGGGGTTGAGGTGTGATGCTCCATATTTTACACACTAGAAATGTAGAGTTTCATTTGTTCTCTGAAGCACCCTAGCCTCTCAGAAACACTTTGCACAAATTGTGCCTTTAGGGGTACAACAGCTTGTCACTGGTAGAAGTCAAGTGTACCCTTAACCCTATAAAGCCTGATAATAGTTAAAAAAGTCTAATGTTTGGAACCATTTATTGACCCTTCAGAGACCATCTAAGAAAAGTTTGCATGTTTTATGTTGAGCATCACATTGATACATGGCTCATGTAAGATTATGGAGCTCAGTTTTATTCAAATGGCCAAACTGAGCAAAAATATGCCATTTGCTGCAGATGCTGATATTTATATGGACAAACGTGATGAAATTCGGATGCTTGTAATGTAAATCAATGAGATCTTACATAAATGCATTTCAATATCAATGTCTGCCAGTAATGTCTTAGTAAGATGATATTAAATGCTCAGTTTTATGATCAAATCTCTAGTTTTAAAACTTATAATGCAATGCAATACAATACAAATAAACCTTCCTCAAAAGCCTGATGATCAAATTTGATGCTCATGATTTTTATAATAAATGATGTCTGGATAAGACGCTTCAGCTGGACGCTTCAGTCCAGCTGAAATATTACTAACAATATCGAAGTTATTCTTGTGTTTACTTGATAAAATCAGGTCAGATTTGAGAGCAGAAAAATTTAAGATTTAGATTTTAGAGTCAATCAGAGACAGAAGGACTGCAGGAGATCATGTCCTGATCATGAGGATCATATAGAGATGTATGCATCAAATATAATACAGTGGGATTTATAGGGTTAAGCTACTATTATGATGAATAAAGTGACTTTTTCAGGGTTCAGCTCATGTTGTAAAAGTGCTACACCTTTAGCACAGTATGCAGTATGTAATGACTCTGTTCTTCTTAAGAACCATTTTCCTTGATGCATAATTTTGGCCCCATTTACACTGCATGGTTCAAGTGACCCAATTCCGTTTTTTCCCCCTCATGTGGCACAGATCGGATATGACATGTGAACGTGTAAGCAGGAAAAAGACGCATGAATACCGTTATCCTCAGATCGGATTCAGGCCTCACTCATATGTGGTGATAAATCCGGTATGATTCGGATACGTGCATTTGCGTCTGCCATGTAAGCGGTCCAATCGGATATTCCCCAGTAAATGCGAGTCGTACGTCACTGAAAAAGGGACGGAGACGAATGCCGTCAACTCAGGTGGACACGAACTGTGATCACATGACACTAATGGTGCGATGGAAGACGAAGGCAATGTTTAGCTGACCTTTAAAGATACTGCGGAATGCAAAACATTGAATAAACATTTCGTCAATCAAATTGGACTTTTTCCATGTTCAGGTCCCCGGTGCATCTACCGACCTGGAAACGTGGAAAAGGACAACCCAGTAACTTCGTTTTCGTAAGCCTTTCTCTGCAAGCATGTGAAAAAACGAGCCGCTCAGATTCCGCTCCCCTAGTGACGTAGGAAGGGGCTCTATTATAATATTATCGCCAATTAATATGCACGTTTCCACCCACGGCGCTGACGGACTCCTGTGTTAACAATGTCCGCCATTTTCTCCGCTCTCGAGCAGCGACAACAGTGTCTTGTAAGCAATGCGGGTGCATCGCCTGAACGAGGGACAATTAAAGGCAGGTTTTGCTAAAAAGTTAAAGCTCAAGGATGGATCAGTACCAACTATTCGTGATCCAGCTTACAGTCTCCGGAGCCATACTGGTCACGGCAGTGATGAAAGGGAGAGCGCGCACGTTATTACAGTTCATCAGAGTTGTTTTACTGATATAAAGTTACCCCGGAAAGGCATACAGTCTGTATATATTTGTTTAATGTTGTAAGGAGTGTTTTTGTGTAATTCGCTGTGTTTATGGATAAGACTTTAATGCGCACGTGTTTTATTCAGCTCTTGTGGTGATTTTTTGGAGTGCAAACAGACGCTTCATCTTTTGTACCATGTACAATAAACTTCATAAAACTCATCAGTAAAGTTTTGGCCATCATTTGGATGGGGTCCGCTACAACAGGCTTGCACAAATAAGTAATAACTGTAATTAAACTAAACTACACGTATAACTATACGTATATATATGTTCTGTCTCCATGCAGCAGATATTCTCTGGCTCTGTATGCGTTATTGTCTGAGTCCGGTTCAAACTGAACACTGTTAGTTTTGTTGTTGCATGATGAGCTCTTAAAGCTCTGCCCTCTTCCTGAAAGGGGGCAGGGAGCAGCAGCTCATTTGCATTTAAAGGGACACATGGCACGTTTTTGGTCGCCCCCAAAAAAGTGGCAATTTTAACATGCTATAAAAAATGATCTGTGGGGTATTTTGAGTTAAAGCTTCACATACACACTCAGACATCAGAGACTTATTATACATCTTGTAAAAGGTGCCGACGTCCCCTTTAAGGTACCAGAACATTTGTGGTTTTCTACAGAACAAGAGAATAAAAAAAATATTTTATGACAGACTATAAAAATGTTTTGTTCATCATTTACTCACCCTCATGTCATTCCAAACATGCATGACTTTCTTTCTTCTGTTCTCCAAATGCCTTCAGAAGACTCGTAATCTAGCGCACATGTGGAGCATATGGACGCCTTTACTGGAGCTTTCTGTCCTCGTTCTGTACTTTCATTATATGTTAAAGAACAGCGTGAAGATTCTTCAGAATTTCTCCTATTGAATTTCACAGAAGAAAAAAGCAACAATATTATGACGTTATGTTCATGTTTGGAGTACAGAATCTCCTGATCAAAACACAGAGGAGGAAGAAGCAGAAACGAGCGATGTAATATGTGATCATATGCATATATAAAATAACACGATCATCAACATTAAACAGCATATAAATCAAAACTGCCTAATGTTACTGAATGAAATGTCGAGCTCTAGGACTGTGAAGCTTTGGGGTGTTGATGGGCTCGATCGACTCCATCTGTGCTTTGATCATCGCTCTGAATCCCATCTGGATGTAGTCTTTGACAAAAACATGATTTTCTCAGCCTTTTGCTCAAAATGTTGCTTTTTCATGAAACTTACCCATATTCAAGTGTTAATAAAAAAGAATGCATTAAGCTAGAATACATTTTTTTAATTAAAAAGCAGAGGGTCTGTTCTTTCTTTTAATATATTGCATGTTCAGATATTCATAAAACTAAATATTCTGGGGTTCATGAAATTTTGTTAGGAAAGAGTTAACACACTCTTCATTGAGGAATGAACTCTGCGGTTTGAATGCAGTGTTGGACAATCAGCCGAATCACATATGAAGTGAATGAAGGGCCCTGACCTTTGACCTCTGCCTCATGCAGTGGCCGCTTTAGAGTCATATGGGAGAAAATGAATCGTCCTTACACACACACACACACACTCCATCAATGTTTTCATAGGTGGCTCGTTGAACTCTCCAGGAAGTCACTCTTTTCTTCCTTTTGATGCTCTGCTCTGTTTCTTCCCCTTCCCTGCATGTGTCTCTCTCTCAATCTTTGATGATGTATCCGGTTTCTTTCCGTCTCTTCTCTGTATCTGTCCATCTGTGTGCTGACTCTCTCTCTCTCTGTGGAGTTTAACACACGTGGCCACTGACTCCAGATCATTCCCTGACATCTGCTTGCGCTCCGGTCCGTGCTGACAGGATTCTGACGGCTGATTCACTTCTGATCCACAGAATAAAGCAACGATATGAGTCAGCATAAACTGTAATGTGTCTGGCACAATGTTAACATAATGATCTCTAATCACTGGAGTCTTCATGCTCCTGTCAGTTTGTGCAATAAAATAGCATTTTCATTAAAACTTTACATAACCCTTGTGCAAATGAAGTACCTTTTTAGTATACTTTTAATAAGAGTACATGTTAATGTCCATATATGTTAACTGCAATCAACATGTTTTATAGTTTAAATTTATATTAAATGCAGTTATTTGTATTTAAGAGGGCTTTTAAGACCCGCTAAGTAGGACTTAAGTACATCTTTATATATAATTGCACAATTACTGCCGAATATAAGTACGGATGGTACGGATTTCTATCTACACATACCACGGGTCCCTTTACAGTGTTTCTACAGTGGCCCTAAAGGGACAAACTGCTCTACAGAGTGCTAGCTACTCTCTGCTGTCTCAGATGATGACATCTTTGTCTTGTGTTGGCCACCGTAGCTTCTCTATTACCCCTTTTCCACTAAGGGTTTGAGTGCTGGTTCGGAGCCAGAGCCTTTCAAATCGGTTCTTTGTCTTTTGACACCCAAATCACCAGCTCTTAACCAGGAAAAGTGGTTCTTAAGTAGCACCAAAACCTTGCTTGTCTAGAAGAACCGCTTGCATCAGGGGCTGGGGGCGGGGTTACTGTGACCAACAAGAGGAACACAAACTTGTGACTGCCATTTTTGAATAGCAGCTAATCAAGCTAATAGCAGCTCGATTGTAATCTCCATCTAAACAAACTGTGGCGAGCTGAACGAATGCGTTGGATTCGCCGTGTTTGGATGCTGATGCAGGTTCGCAAAGACATGCACATCAGTAGTAACGCAACATCCGCCATTGTTGATGGAAGGCTTGTTCGAGATGCATCGGCGCTGAACGATCGCCGTATGACTATAGCTCAGCCTTTAACACCATAGTTCCCATTAAGCTAACCGTCAAACTCCTGGATCTCGGCCTGAATCCTTCTCTCTGCCACTGGATTGAGGACTTCCTCACTGGCAGGCCTCAGGTGGTGAGAGTAGGCCAGTTCACCTCCACCTCCATCTCCCTGAGTGTGGGAGCTCCACAGGGCTGTGTCCTGAGCCCCCTGCTCTACTCTCTCTACACACATGACTGTTTGTCCACACACAGCTCCACCTCTATCATCAAATTTGCTGATGATACTGTTGTCCTGGGCCTCATTTCCAACAACAATGAGACGGCATACTTGGACGAGGTGGAGCATCTAACATCATGGTGCCAGGACAACTGTCTCTCTCTGAATGTTGGCAAGACCAAAGAAATGATTGTGGACTTCAGGAAGAGACAGCAACGGACATACTCCCCTCATGATCAGCGGGTCACCAGTAGAGAGAGTGAGCAGCTTCAAGTACCTGGGTGTAAACATCTCCGAGGACCTGACCTGGACTGCTCACATTCAGACACAGGTGAAAAAGCCAGGCAAAGACTGTACCACCTGCGCCAGCTGAGGAAATTCAGGGTTTCACCAGCTATCCTGAAAACGTTCTATTTAGGGGCGATAGAAAGTGTATTAACTCAGTGCATCACAGCGTGGTATGGGAACAGCACCAGTCATGACCGCAAAGCCCTGCAAAGAGTCGTCGTGCGCTTATCCGAGCGTATCTCAGGGTCAGCTCTCCCGCCTCTGCAGGACGCCTACACCAAACGCTGCAAAGGTAGAGCTACTAAGATCATCAAGGACTCTAATCACCCTGCAAACCCTCATTTCACGCTGCTGCCATCTGGTAAGCGCTTCCGAAGCCTGATGGCCAAAACTGAGAGACTCAGGAGGAGCTTCTTCCCCAGGCCATCAGACTCCTGAACTCAGTCACTTAACATCACGTGACTTCACTTCAGGATAAACATCGATACACTGACATTGCACTGCACTTTCTGTTCTCGTTGTTACTGTGTAACAACCTGTTATAAACCTGTTTGCACATTATACTCTTTGTACATTTGTTAACCACATATTTATAAATCTACAGTTTACTCACTGCACAGTTTATTTTACTTATTTTATACCACTTCTTTATTTATTTATTTATTTATTTATTTATTTTCTACTTGACTTGATTATTTATAATTCTACAGATAGTAATATAATTCTATATATATCTGTAGAAAAGTACTATATATATATATATATATATATATATATATATATATATATATATATAGATAGATAGTATTTTTTTATTCTATTTCTATTATAATTTCCTCCTTGTGTTTCTTAACTGTGAATTTGCACTGTCCATGGAGTGGACCTGTTTACATTTCACTGCCGGTTGTATATTCTGTATATAACTGTGTGTGTGACAAATAAAACTCTCTTGAATCTCTTTCTTATATGACATCAAAGTCCGCAAGAGCGCTTGGAGAGCACACGACTCTTTATGCTTTTGAATGCCATACACCTATCGGTCTGTGAAGCGCCGATGCATCTCAAACAAACCTGGTGTGTTTGTGTTTGGCACTGCTGCGCTACCGTTGTGGCCGTATTATGCTATTTTAAAGGTTGCTAATGTTGTTTTGAAGTCTCCTAAGTTTACATCCAAAGTAAAAAAAACTTTAATTCTCTTAAAATATTCATTACAGCATCAGCTCTGCTTTCCTCTAATTGGTCAGATAGCTCAGTCTGTTGTGATTGGTCTACTCTGCTCTGATTGGTCTGATGGCTCAGTCTGTTGTGATTGGTTTACTCTGCTCTAATTGGTCAGTTGGCTTGGTCTGTTGCGATTGATCTACTCTGCTCTGATTGGTCAGATGGCTCGGTCTGCTGTGATTGGCCTACTCTGCTCTGATTGGTCAGATGGCTCAGTCTGTTGTGATTGGCTGCTCTGCTCTGATTGGTCAGTTGTGATTGGTCTGTTCTGCTCTGATTGGTCAGATGGCCCAGTCTGCTGTGATTGGTCAGAAACCAAACACTCATTATCATATCTGAATCTCAGCTCTTGACACACAGTGATACGAACAGTAACGATGGCTTGGGTTTTACCGTATCGATCTCATCAAAGTGGATTTGTTTTGGCAGCAGAAAACAGCGTCTTCTCGACATTAACAACACAAACCAAACTCTTCCAGTCTCAGACACAACTACAGTGTTTAAGGGGCAAAACAGACATTGTTCGCCAGCAGCCAATGAAGACCATAGGCTGGCATTATGCAAACTAGTTTGAAAACCTACATAGGTTTCAAGATTCAAGAGTTTTATTTGTCACATACACAGTTATATACAGAATATACAACCGGCAGTGAAATGTAAACCGGCAGTGAAATGGGCTGGGGTTCAGCAGGAAGTAAGAGCGAAATTACTGACGACTCATTTCAGGCAGTCATCTTCAGTCGATACAATAACTCTGTACTTTGATCTGTGAAACTTTGCAGACCGTATTACACACTACATGAACAAGCATAATAGGGGATCTTTAATGCCGTTGCTCAAGGAGAATAATGATGATATTAAACACGTCATTTGTAGTGTTTATTCCTATGGTAAAGGAGATTGTCAGTATACACGTGGATGGGGGTTTCTGTGGAGTCAGTATGCAGCATGCACTTCCAGCAGCCTGTGTGTGTGGGTGTGTGTGTGTGTGTGTGTGTGTGTGTGTGAAAGTGAGAGCGCGGCTAACGTTATCACTCTCAATTTCATTTTTCTGAAAATGTGATTGAATTCATAATGCTTCACAAGATAAATGAGATAGCAGACTGTGCTGTTAGCCGAGGAGAGAAAATGCTTATTATATTTGGCTTATGTATTTTGCCACGCGTTACAAATGTAATGTGGGCGCGCCGCGTCAGAGACCTACGACAAAGCAAATGTTAAGAGACGGAGCTATGAAATATGAATGCTGTCTGCAAGTGTGGTTTTCTCTTAGCGAGCTGCACCATTTATCAGAGGTGATGTACTGCAGTGGAAATGTCATGTGACGCAGGCTGCTTAGAGCCAATGTTGTGATTGGTCCATGCATTATTTAAGTTTGATATTTCAAGGGTCATTGACCAGCAGACAGGAAGTGGTCAGAGAGACATGTGACTGGGGAACCAAATCTCATCTCCGAAATAAACACAGTAGCGGCTCCTGACTGAAAATTTAGGTAGGGCAGATTTTGGGTCTTAGCGCTAGTTTAGGATAAACAGATTGTAAGCTTTATATTCTAACCACTGAACACAGACACACTTTCGATAGAGGTCTATCCAGACAGCAACATGGTGTCTGCCCAGATCCGTACCAGATGGCATACCAGATGTGGGCCTGATCTGGGCCGACACTATGTTGATGTCTGGGGACTAATATACACATAGCTGAAGCGGATTGATATGGTTTCTGCCTTTCTCTGCTCTGCTGTTCATTCTGTACCTGTAAACGCTTCCAGCTCTGACCTAGCCAATATTCATCCCTAAATGAGGTATTTTTGTGTTATTCAGTTGTGAAGGTTAAAGGAATAATTCACCCAAAAATGAAAATGTTGCCATTATTTACCCTCACTCATGTCCATGAACTCTTTTTGAAAGAATATCACACAAAAAATCATTTGAAGCATCATTTGAAGCACAGTTCTCTCTTGATGTCTTGAACTGGGAGATGTTTCCAGGGCTGTTGCGATAACCGCAATAGTATAATACCGTGATACTGACAAGCTAACCGCAGAGGGATGCAATGTTTGCGCTTCATGCATGTGTATTAAATGTTAAATATGTTAATGATAACAAAAGTGAAGGGTTTTTTTCCTGTCAAATGGCTCTTTTTTTACTTAAAGGAACACTCCACTATTTTTTAAAATTGGGCTCTATTTTAATGATCTAATCTCATTAGATAATAAGCTCTTAGGGCGTGTCCAAATCCACTTTTGCTAGTTTAATGACTGGAAAAATGGTCGGCGTGTCCGGATCATGGTCCAAAAGGGTTGTCCCTCGTCTCTTAAAGTGTCTTTGTTGTGTTTTGGGTGTAACATGCAATAAACCAATCAGAGTCTCATCTCCCTTTAAAAGCCAGTTGCGCTCGCACCATGAGCAGATTCACTATTTACATGAGGAGAGACTGAACACTTCTCCAGAGAGGAATCCTTTTATTATTAATATTTGGTGTGTGTGTGTGTGTGTGTGTGTGTGTGTGTGTGTGTGTGTGTGTGTGTGTGTGTGTGTGTGTGTGTGTGTGCTGCTGTGCGTCCCTTTGTGTGTAATAATCAGAGTGTGTGTGTGTGCTGAGCACCACCTATAGGCTCATATTACTAACACACCCTTTAAATAACACAGATACTGCACTATTGACTTTAGAGCAGGTTTGTGTTGGTCAATGGTCAGTGGTTTCAGTTCCTCACAATAGCAACGCTCCAACAATACTCCTGAACACACCTGGTGTGTTCACAACAGACGCCCATGGGTGAACAGATGCGCCAGTGTCTTGTCAATTCTTTGTCAGTTCTCGTTTATGCATTGTGTGGTTTGCGTTATTCTCCTGCGTGTTCATTCAGAGTGTTTGGATTATTAATAAAGCCTATTTTGTTTTTGAATCTCTTTCTCACCTTTGTGCCTTCTAACCACATTGTAACACTTATTTATGTAGCAATAAAAAAGGAAAGAATATAAATGTATATTTCAGCTTGAGGTTACCGAGGCCGTCAGGGGTGTATTACCCACCAGCCCTCATTTACACACTCCCGTCCAGCCAGTCAGCAGTTCCAAAGGCTGAAATTACCTGCTTGATTCATGGGAAATAAAAACTTATCATCAACAAACAAGCGTGTCATGGCTCGTTCACATCGAAAATGTCAACAAAAAAGATTTCTGTTACAAATGTGTGCCTGTATCCCGAACAACATGTTCATTAAGAAAAGTGTTCAGTGCGGATTTCCAGAGCCATTTCTGTTCATTCACTGTTCATTTATTAGACCTTGTTTAAAGTCCCGCTGTGGTGAAAATCAAGTTTTTAATATTGTTTATATGTCGATGTGGAGATTTTAATATGCTTTAAGGCAAACCATGTGCAAATTCATCAGTCAACACCATTGCTGAGTATTTTCTCCAAAGACAGTCTCAAAAACACAGTTTGAAATCGCTGGTGTTTCTGACATCACAAACATGTTGTAACCAATCACGCCAATGTTTGGGCGGGGCTTTAGCATTCGTCCATTAGCATATCATTAACTATTCTCTGAACAGGTAGTCTCAAGAGAAGCAGGTTATTCTGGTATATTTTTCTGTTGATATGAAAAAGCGGGTCGATTTAGTAATATAGTGGGTGAATTATGTATTTGATATATATTACGATGTTATGGTGAACTATATGCCTTTCTTAGCAACACATTATTATCTGATAACGTAGTCAAGCCAAAGGCTAATCATATTAATTCCCGTTATGTGTCCGACGTTTTAGAGAGCGATACCATTGTGCAGCGTTTACTACAGTAAAGTTGAGCGAGTGGATCTCTGAGCTGGTGCGAGTGAGTGGAGGCGGGGCTCATTTGCATATTCATGAGTATGTGCATACTAAATGAAGCAAGGGTTGTGCTTCTTCACAGCGTATGACGTCATCATGTCGGAAAGGTCACGCGTGACGAAGGTGGAAGCCCTTCCTCTGAAGCTGCATTGATCTGGACCTTCAGCCGTTGGTTCCCATTGAAGTCCATTATGAGGAGAAAAATCCTGGAATGTTTTCCTCAAAAAACTTCATTTCTCTTCCACTGAAGAAAGAAAGACATGAACATCTTGGATGAGATGGGGGAGACGGAACTATCAGGACATTTTCATTTTGAAGTGAACTCATCCTTTAATAAAGAGAAAATGACAAAATGACCAAGCAAGCCTTTACCTCTGACTATGAGCCCAGCGAAGTTGGAGACGCCGGATCCTCTCTCTGATTGGGTGACACAGCGGTACAGATCCTGGTCCTGACTGGTCACCTCTCTCAGTCGGAAGGAGGCTGCAAACTTCCTGTGGTTGATGTTTTTCTTCTCCGCCACTGGAATGTCCTCTCCGTTACGCCGCTATATATGTCATAAGAGGAAGAGAGATGAAAAATAAAAATGTGCAGGTCTGATTCAGTCATTTTCTCCCAATTATAACAGCATCAGATGTCACATCCGAAGTGTGTCAGTGTTCACAATGTTCCATGTTATGTGCTTTGGGATATGGATGTAAGGTTGACGCCTTTTAAAGACACTCTTTATTGCAGAAGTGATACATTATAAAAAGTAATCTTCGACTGAAGAAAGAAAGACATGAACATCTTGGATGAGATGGGGGTAAATTATCTGGAAATTTTCGTTTTCAAGTGAACTAATCCTTTAAAACACACAAAAGAGAAAGAAAAAAATAAAAGGAAAGGAAACAAAATATCAAATTATCAAATAAAAGTACAAGTACATGATTCCACGCGGACCCAGCAGTGATTATTCTTAATAATAAAGTAAACCAAATATAAGAGAGCTCTCATTCATGTGGATATTATTCCCAGACTTACATTGTTGTTTTATTTCAGAGTATTCTAAGATGTGGAAAAGAGTCCGAATGAGTATCCGTGTCCAGTCCTCTGACTAGTAGTGTAGGTATGTTTGGATGTCTGTGATTGGTGACTCACTTGTTGAGTAGCCTTTCATCCACTCCTGGTTTTATGTAAGAGTGCAGACGTGAAGCTGGGCAGAAACTAGAGCATTCTTTGTTCGGTGTCATCTTCATGTTTCTTTGTGCACCTGTCAGTCATAGCTGAAGGTAGGCTGTTTTAAACACGGAGCGAGCGAGCGCGGATCAGCGCCGTGATTCACCTCACAGACACGCGGTTCAGACTCCAGGGACGCAGGAGGAGGAAATGACAGAGTTCTTGTTGTGCGGGTCTGGCCTGCTATAATGGATTTAACAGATGGACATGTGTTGTGTTCTTGGAGGAGGTGGACTTGACAAGAACAGCCTGTCCAAGATGTGCACTGTTCTGCTCTTCTCACAAGGGCCTATTATATAGTGTGTGTGTGTGTGTGGGAGAGTGTGTCTGCTGGGAGATACACACGTACACAATACGGGAGAGACAACTACTGTGTACCGGCCCAAAGCGTGTTATGATGTTGTGAATATAGAATCGTGTGTAGGTGGATTTGTGGCTTTCTCTGTAAGAGCTGGTTTCTGTAAAACACATTGAGCCAGAAGCACACACACACACACACACACACACACACACACACACACACACACACACACACACACACACACACACACACACACACACACACACCTGAACATTTTCTGTTATTTTAGGACTGTGCTTCATTATTTTTCAACACTTTCAAGATTCATATTATACACTTTTAATGTAATTCAGGGTTTTGTGACCCAAAACAGTCTCAGGTTTCTATTTTACTGTGAAATTACAGTACACTCACCTAAAGGATTATTAGGAACACCATACTAATACTGTGTTTGACCCCCTTTCGCCTTCAGAACTGCCTTAATTCTACATGGCATTGATTCAACAAGGTGCTGAAAGCATTCTTTAGAAATGTTGGCCCATATTGATAGGATAGCATCTTGCAGTTGATGGAGATTTGTGGGATGCACATCCAGGGCACGAAGCTCCCGTTCCACCACATCCCAAAGATGCTCTATTGGGTTGAGATCTGGTGACTGTGGGGGCCATTTTAGTACAGTGAACTCATTGTCATGTTCAAGAAACCAATTTGAAATGATTCGAGCTTTGTGACATGGTGCATTATCCTGCTGGAAGTAGCCATCAGAGAATGGGTACATGGTGGTCATAAAGGGATGGACATGGTCAGAAACAATGCTCAGGTAGGCCGTGGCATTTAAACGATGCCCAATTGGCACTAAGGGACCTAATGTGTGCCAAGAAAACATCCCCCACACCATTACACCACCACCACCAGCCTGCACAGTGGTAACAAGGCATGATGGATCCATGTTCTCATTCTGTTTACGCCAAATTCTGACTCTACCATCTGAATGTCTCAACAGAAATCGAGACTCATCAGACCAGGCAACATTTTTCCAGTTTTCAACTGTCCAATTTTGGTGAGCTTGTGCAAATTGTAGCCTCTTTTTCCTATTTGTAGTGGAGATGAGTGGTACCCGGTGGGGTCTTCTGCTGTTGTAGCCCATCCGCCTCAAGGTTGTGCGTGTTGTGGCTTCACAAATGCTTTGCTGCATACCTCGGTTGTAACGAGTGGTTATTTCAGTCAAAGTTGCTCTTCTATCAGCTTGAATCAGTCGGCCCATTCTCCTCTGACCTCTAGCATCAACAAGGCATTTTCGCCCACAGGACTGCCGCATACTGGATGTTTTTCCCTTTTCACACCATTCTTTGTAAACCCTAGAAATGGTTGTGCATGAAAATCCCAGTAACTGAGCAGATTGTGAAATACTCAGACCGGCCCGTCTGGCACCAACAACCATGCCACGCTCAAAATTGATTAAATCACCTTTCTTTCCCATTCTGACATTCAGTTTGGAGTTCAGGAGATTGTCTTGACCAGGACCACACCCCTAAATGCATTGAAGCAACTGCCATGTGATTGGTTGATTAGATAATTGCATTAATGAGAAATTGAACTGGTGTTCCTAATAATACTTTAGGTGAGTGTATATTCCATGCAATAACTGCATGACTTTCACAGTAGGACTTCTCTTGTATATAACGGCACTCTTGGAAATGTCTTGTAAAATCTACAATATCACGCTGTATTTCTACAGTGCATATGTACTATGAAGGTACCCAGCATGCAGTGCGGCATGAACATGAATATGCTGTGGAGTTTCTTGATTCTTGTTGGTTTTATTTGTGCTGCTGAACTTATTTTTGCTTCACTTTTAGCAGTTTGTGTTTTTTGTAATGTTAAGAATGATCTTTTTTATTATGATTATTTGTTGAGTGTCACCCTTGTTGTGTTTTGTATGTGAAGTATTGATGTCTGTGCTTCATTTGGTGAGGGGAAAATCACAAGAAAAATCTTGTGTTGAAAGATGATAATAAATCTCAGCAGCTGGTTCACTATTGTGAAATGTCCATCAACAAACATTGAATTTGACATAAGATGTTGGTAATCTTCATGCTGGAATAACGCTGAATAACGCTAATAATAGTCTAGTTTGACCAGGATTCAGTAATCAGCTAATTAGCTTATTTTATATTCTAGCTTGTCATTCTTTTAACAAACATTTTCATTTGTCACACTTCTGTTTAGGCTAGATCAGAATTTTTTTATGAATATACAAGATCCCGAGCTAGCGTAACACTGATCCCCATCATGGTGACTTCAGAACAATTACAGCACTAAACAATATCATTTCTTACAGTGGCGGTTAAAGACGACTTTATCATGTGAACTCACAGTAAAACAACAGCAGTGAGCTACTGTGATGATCATTCTGCTGCTGATTAACAGTCACTCATAAGAAAATTACCCAGCATGTATTAATTTCACTTTAAATTTCTGCCTACAGTAATTTATTATAAAATTCCTGGCAATATTTTGCGCCAGTGCAAACAATGTTTTCCATTAAAAGAAACTACATTTAGGATTTACTAAATACAGCAGTGTAAAATTTGCATTAGAAAGGCATTTTCTTGTGGCTGAGCTTGCAAAATTTATGGGAGGAGCGTATTTAAATGGTAGGATGTAGTCTGGAGACCCAACTGCATTTGGTCAAATCTGGGTTTTGGATTTAAAGGCATTGTTCGCCCAAAAAATTGAGCTCTTCAATTCAATTCACATTTATTTGTATAGTGCTTTTTCACAATACATATTGTTTCAAAGCAGCTTTAAAGAAATTGCATGCGTCTACATTACAATTTAAAGTGATTTGTTATCAGAGGAGACTGTGTCCAGGTTATGGATTTCAGAAAAGTACATATACACTTGTCACTATTTATTCACCCTCAAACCCAAGATATTTCACGAGTTCACACTTACATCAAACTCTGAATTTTGACCCATACCCAGATTATTGATTAGCTTAATGTGCTCCACTCGTGTTTAATTAGGTTTAATTATCTGACGTGCTCCTCCCGAAATTTGTTGATAAAACATCACTTGGAAGAAAGTTTGTAACCAAGCAGATCTCAGGCCCACTGTCTACCACAGTATGTTTTTCCTACTATGGTAGTTAATGGGGATCTGTTCGGTTACCAGCATTCTTTAAAATATCTTCCTTTGGGTTCAGCAGAACAAAGAAATGTCTACATATTTGGAACAACTTGAGGGTGAGTAAATGATGGCAGAAGTGGCATTTTTGGGTGAACTATCCCTCTAAGTACTGAGTAATATCAATAAACAACATGTACTTTCTATACACTGTCAGAAAAAAAGGTACATTGCTGTCACTGGGGCGGTACCCTAAGGTACAAAACCGAAAAGGTACTAATACGCACTCTTAAAGTACTGATATGTACCATATAGGGGTGAGTAAGGTACAAAGATGTACCTTTTCACTTTTGTACCTTAGGGTGCCGCCCCAGTGACAGTACTGTACCTTTTTTTCTGAGAGTGTATGATATGGTTTAGGGTTAGTTACATGTAATTATACACACATGCAACGTTTAACAAAGACACTGTAAAAGTGAAGTGCTACCCAGGCTGATGTTTGAAATGTCATTCTCGGACAATATGATTTCAGTTTTTGTGTGAATGTCTGTTGGGATATCAGCTTTCCTGTAGCTCAAACAATAAGAGTGTGGCACTAGCAACGCCAAAGTCATGGGTTCGATTCCCAGGGAAAACAAGAGAACTGACAAAATGTAAAAATGTGTTCCCTGAATGCAATGTAAGTCGCTTTGGATAAAAGTGTCTGCCTAACGGATAAATGGAAATGTCAGGAAGCCAGAGAAGAGCTGCACCCAGTAAGCAAGGCTAGATCCTCTCAACCCAACATGCCAGTCTTCTCCCAAAACTCTTACATATGGACCCCATTAAGAAAAGACTGGTTCTGAAAGAACAGACTGGCTGTGCAAACCGCAGTCTAAAGGCCATTTGACTGCGGGTACTGAAGCATTTTCAGTACATTTACAAGCATTTTAACTTGTAAATGACCCCATTTGCCCTTGAGCTTTAGATGTACACAAATAATTGCTGAGGTGTCATTATTTGGGCGGTGCCCACACTAAAGTCAAA
This sequence comes from Paracanthobrama guichenoti, assembly GCA_018749465.1. Lineage (NCBI taxonomy): Eukaryota > Metazoa > Chordata > Actinopteri > Cypriniformes > Gobionidae > Paracanthobrama > Paracanthobrama guichenoti. The sequence goes on along the minus strand of CM031962.1, from coordinate 1,573,934 downwards.
AGAGGCTGATCCTGAGTCACGTCACAACATCGAAAGCATAGTTAGGTAGTAAAATGGCCCTTCTGTGATGCAACACTTTCCATGAGGAGCTCATGAGAGGTGCAGTGAAGCTCTGCCGTAACTCAATACATGAAAGAGCCGTAATTCAGCGTTTTAAACAGTGGACTCATTCCTTTTAACATGCAGCGTTTGATGTTAATCAATTCACCACTGAACATCCTGCCGTAATTGTCAGGGCTACTTTTATGGAAGTGTTTTATAGGCTGATATGTGTTTGGCTTGTTTAAAGAGCCAAAGAGAAACGGATAAAAGGAAATGTGGTTTAGAGTCCGATTTTCCCCTCTCTCTGTTGAGTAAGAAACATTATAACCAGGAGACACTGCAACAAGAACAAGCTTCATATGCTTAGCTCGGAACATGAATGTTGCTGCATATATGTTGAGTTTAGCAGAGCACATGTAAGACTTCATGCCAGAACGATCGTATTTACACCGAGCGCACATGAAGGCAACCACAGAGTGAACCACAGGCAAACACTTTTCTTTGATCCCAGACTACAGACTATCCCAGATAGCAAGCAACCATTGAAATAATGTTAAATCAGTGTTAACTGCATTGAATCAACATCACGTTTGCACCCACAATTAATGTTGAAATTTAATTAAAAAATCAATGGTAATGGCATTGAATCAATGTTTCAATGTGACATTGGTTCAACATCATGCTTGCATTCTCAGAAAGTGAAACACAACAACTACAACTAAAGCCACACAGCCTGAAATCAACTGAAGATATACAAGACAATACATCTCTCAGCAGAAGCTCTTATTGAGAATAGGTTTAGATGTTGATGTTTTTATTGAAAATGTTTGCTTACCATTATAGGGATCAGTGTTTACTTTAGTTTGTGGTCTTTGTAACAGTGTTTATTAAAACACATCATTTGTTGCAAAGAATAAATAAAGATGATCAGGTGATATTGTTTTCAGCATCATAATACTTTAGGAAGGAAACACTAATCACCATAATGGTGACCAAACATTTTCAATAAAACACCAACTTTAGATTTAGAGAGAGCTAGGGCAGAATAATATAATACAGATAAAGCATCAACTGCACAAACAATGAACCATTTGCTATCCATACTATGTATTAAGGTAAAAAAATCCATTGTGATGTCATAAAGTTCCATTATCCTTAAGTGTGTATTCTACATGCACAGATAAACTCATTGTTTCAGTAGAGCTGTACATATGCAGATGTGGTTTCTTGTTCTATCTCTGTCTCTCTCTCTCTCTCTCTCTCTCTCTCTCTCTCTCTCTCTCTCTCTCTCTCTCTCTCTCTCTCTCTCTCTCTCTCTCTCTCTCTCTGTCTCTCTGTCTCTCTCTCTCTCTCTCTCTCTCTCTCTCTCTCTCTCTCTCTCTCTCTCTCTCTCTCTCTCTCTCTCTCTCTCTCTCTCTCTCTCTCTCTCTCTCTCTCTCTCTCTCTCTCTCTCTCTCTCTCTCTCTCTCTCTCTCTCTCTCTCTCTCTCTCTCTCTCTCTCTCTCTCTCTCTCTCTCTCTCTCTCTCTCTCTCTCTCTCTCTCTCTCTCTCTCTCTCTCTCTCTCTCTCTCTCTCTCTGTCTCTCTGTCTCTCTCTCTCTCTCTCTCTCTCTCTCTCTCTCTCTCTCTCTCTCTCTCTCTCTCTCTCTCTCTCTCTCTCTCTCTCTCTCTCTCTGTCTCTCTCTCTCTCTGTCTCTCTCTCTCTCTCTCTCTCTCTCTCTCTCTCTCTCTCTCTGTCTCTCTCTCTGTCTCTCTCTCTCTCTCTCTCTCTGTCTCTCTCTCTCTCTGTCTCTCTCTGTCTCTCTCTGCCTCTGTCTCTCTCTCTCTCTCTCTCTCTCTCTCTCTCTCTCTCTCTCTCTCTCTCTCTCTCTCTCTCTCTCTCTCTCTCTCTCTCTCTCTCTCTCTCTCTCTCTCTCTCTCTCTCTCTCTCTCTCTGTCTCTCTCTCTCTCTCTCTCTCTCTCTCTCTCTCTCTCTCTCTCTCTCTCTCTCTCTCTCTCTCTCTCTCTCTCTCTCTCTCTCTCTCTCTCTCTCTCTCTCTCTCTCTCTCTCTCTCTCTCTCTCTCTCTCTCTCTCTCTCTCTCTCTCTGTAACGGAATTGAAATCTCTTGTTAAAGTTACATGTGTGCCGGGCTCAGCATGCAGCAGTTTTGGAAATGCTTCCAGCGGCTCTTTTTATGTTATAAAAAGCCCGTTTCTTCCTGTTTGAGTTCATGTGTCCAGAGAGAATACTGATCCTAAAGCTGATGTTACAGTCTCTAAGCAGAGGAAGTCGTAGAAATGTTTTAAATCAATTGCTCAGTCCAACCCATAGGAAACACTCAAGTCTATAGGAATGTTTGTGTTGGCCAGACGGCAGTCTGCACGTCTACCTTGTAGGCTCAATTATAGACACCACCTGCCACCATTGTGTTAGAGATGTCTGATTTTTGTGATGTAGACCTGTATTTTCCCTCTCTGCTTCACTTCACTTCAGATCTACAGAAATCAAGGCATTTCTGAGCGGCCATGAGAGGACGGCATGCACATTTTATGCAGTCTTGTTTGTTCTCTTCTTGGAAGAATTACTGAAATACCTTTAGCATTTGCCCTTCAGGAAACCACTGAAACCCAAGAGGACAGTCGCAGCGTTTAGAGTAACAGAGCGCCTTTTAAAGGAGAAGTTACTCAGCAAAGTCACACAAACTTACCTCAGCTCTTTCCAAAACATTCGCTTTTCAAGATGCACGTGGAAATTTGCCTGATCCTTGGAGTGATTATTCTGATTAAGTAGCAAATGAGAATTGATAAAATTAGTTTTAAAAGATAAAAGTTTTTTTCAAGGTAATTAAAGCAACGTTTTTTCAAAACGAGAAGAATATGTAAAGGTAACGTATGGCATTTGGGGTAAAAGACAATAATTAACATGATAATAAACATGATAATACTTTAATGATTCAGATGGGAAATGTCATATATTAAGTTGGATTTCTATCTTAGAGATAATCACCATATTTACAATGAAACATCATATTTAAAAAATATGAAATTAAACTATATAACTTTTCCGTCCACTAGAGGGCGCCTATTTAAAACAAAGGCTTGATGACGCCAAGTTTGAGCGCAGAATCTTGGGACATGTAGTCTTCAGCTCACAGGAAAAGAATGCCACAGTCGCCGGCGCCATTTCCGCTTTTCCGTTCATGAGTCTGAGGGAACGCAGCTCTGTTGATCATATTAGACACATCTGAGTGTGTTGAGAATGATGTGATGACGTTACTCTGAGCGTTCGCTCGCGGCTGCTATGACACTCGTTCACACTGCAGTGAGAGTAAAGCGCTTCTGCAGAATACACCTGGAAACCGAACGCAGATATGATGTCATCCACAGGCCACGCCCTCACACATCCCAGTTCATTACCGGGTTACCATAGCAACTCTCACGATTTACAAATAGTTGGAAACATTTGGGATATTGTAAAAACTCAACTGAACAAAATATATAACACTGGCCTAGTGGTTTTTGGATATTTTTACTGCAAAAATCCTACATAGCTACTACTGTAAATCTATATTAAATTATAATGGGATCTCATTCAATGCTTTAAGAATCTTTACTTTTAAAATAATTTTGTTTCTGTATTTTTAAAATGGGTATATTTTAATGACAATATATTTATTGAAAAAAATGGTTCTTTTATTTATCAAAATAAACCAAAAATAGTACAAAGTGATTTTTTTGAACAATTATTGACATTATTAAAACGTATTATTTTAGCTGAAGTATTTGTATCAATGCTGTGTCTTTTGCCCTCATACATTTATACGATTTTTAAACAAAATAAACCACTTTTATGATTTATTTTCACACAAAATCTATTGCTCCATCAATGTTCAATACAAACATCATACCTATGGAGTAGAGAAAAGCAATTCGTTTTTTTTTACGGTGTGTCTTCAGCACTGTTGTTTCTGTCACTATTTAAATTACAGCATTAAAACCCATCCAAAGTTGAGAATTGAACTTCAAAAATTGGAATATTGCATAAATCATTTGCGACTTAAGCAGCGTTTTCTCCTGGTTTAATAAGACTTTTGGGATTCATTCTGATTTGTGTGTGTTCCTCTGTACGCTACATGTCGGAGGGAATCAAACCAGATCATTCTGACGACAGACTTTGGCTCAGGCGTCTCAGACTGACCAAAGCAACATTTGAGATGCTGTGATGCCATTGGTCCGCTGGCAGTGTTGGGAAGGATACTTTCAAAACGTATATTTCCTTACACAATACAGAATGATGCCCAAAAATGTACTTTGTAACGTAACACCGGTACATGTATTCTGTTACTCCCCAACACTGTCTGCTGGTTAGTTAGCTGGTTAGTTATCCAATCACGTCCACTGTTGAGGCAAAGCCACATGAGTTTTTGATGATTCAAGATTCAAGAGTGTTATTTGTCACATACACAGTTATATACAGAATATACAACGGCAGTGAAATGTGAACAGGTCCGCTCCATGGACAGTGCAAATTCACAGTTAAAAACACAAGGAGGAAATTATAATAGAAATAGAATAAAAAGTACTATATATATATCTGTAGAATTATAAATAATCAAGTCAAGTAGAAGAAAAAAAGTTAAAAAAAATAAGAATAAAGTGGAATAAAATAAGTGAAGTAAACTGTGCAGTGAGTAAACTGTAGACTTATAAATATGTGGTTAACAAATGTATAAGAGTATAATGTGCAAACAGGTTTATAACAGGTTGTTACACAGTAACAACGAGAACAGAAAGTGCAGTGCAATGTCAGTGTATCGATGTTTATCCTGAAGTGAAGTCACGTGATGTTAAGTGACTGAGTTCAGGAGTCTGATGGCCTGGGGGAAGAAGCTCCTCCTGAGTCTCTCAGTTTTGGCCATCAGGCTTCGGAAGCGCTTACCAGATGGCAGCAGCGTGAAATGAGGGTTTGCAGGGTGATTAGAGTCCTTGATGATCTTAGTAGCTCTACCTTTGCAGCGTTTGGTGTAGACGCCCTGCAGAGACGGAGAGCTGACCCTGAGATACGCTCGGATAAGCGCACGACTCTTTGCAGGGCTTTGCGGTCATGACTGGTGCTGTTCCCATACCACGCTGTGATGCACTGAGTTAAAACACAAATAGAAAGTTTTCAGGATAGCTGGTGAAACCCTGAATTTCCTCAGCTGGCGCAGGTGGTACAGTCTTTGCCTGGCTTTTTTCACCTGTGTCTGAATGTGAGCAGTCCAGGTCAGGTCCTCGGAGATGTTTACTCCCAGGTACTTGAAGCTGCTCACTCTCTCCACTGGTGACCCGCTCATGTGGTGATGCACATCGAGAGCGCATGTCTTCTTATCGGATAAAAATAATGATCCATCTCAATTAAGCACATTTGTTTTTGTCATGTTGGTGTTTCCATCCAGCATTTTAATGCGACATCCCAAAATGTAATAAGTTGTATTTTAATAATCCCATAATAATTTGTGGATGGAAACAGCTATTGGCAACCTCAGCGCGTCATTTATGTTGTATCAGGTGCTGCTCACAGTCCCTAATGAAAAAGCCACCGGTTAGTTGCAGTAAATCTCAGCAAGGGTGCTGTTAGCGGCCGTCATCACATACTTAAATGCCATCACAAAACACACACACACACACACACACACACACACACACACACACACACACACACACACACACACACACACACACACACACACACACACACACACACACACACACACACACACTCCTGATTTACTGCCATCAACACCTCTGCAACTGTGGAGCAATTCACTGAAAACTCTACTAGTCACAGCACAGGCTGATTGAGATCAGATTTATTATCCGTAGTGTTTCACTGAGCAGTGTGGCGTCATGCATTTCCCTGTTCAGACTTAAAATCATACCCCAAAATACATGTCATAATGAGAAAATGATACCGAAATATACTTTCATTACAATAAAATTCCCATGGCCTTCACGTCTGTGCATTGATGCCAAAGGTTTCTCATTTAAAGAAATGCAATTCTTTAGATGTCTTTTTTTTTATGCCTTCGGAGTGAAAACGAGATGTATTATATAAATGCTTGAACAAAAAGCCTTCAAGCCTGCTTCCATTACAACTTCATTACTGTATACAGTGTCGGTGGATTCAATGCATACCAGATGTGGGCTGGATCTGGGCCGACACCATGTTGCTGTCTGGGTACAAACTGAGGAACTGGTGCTAGTGTCAGCCCGACGCAGTTCTCATGTTCACGTCCAGCTCCACGGTGTTTAAATATCAAATGCACTGGCGCATCTGTTCACCCATGGGCGTCTGGTCTGAACACCAGGTGTGTTCAGGAGCATTGTTGGAGCGTTGCTATTGTGAGGAACTGAACACCACTGACCACTGACCAACACAAACCTGCTCTAAAGTCAATAGTGCAGTATCTGTGTGTTATTTAAAGGGTGTGTTAGTAATATGAGCCTATAGGTGGTGCTCAACACACACACACTGATTATTACACACACAGGGATGCGCAGCAGCACACACACACACACACACACACACACACACACACACACACACACACACACTCTGATTATTACACACACAGGGACGTGCAGCAGCACACACACACACACACACACACACTCTGATTATTACACACACAGGGATGCGCAGCAGCACACACACACACACACACACTCTGATTATTACACACACAGGGACGTGCAGCAGCACACACACACACACACACACACACTCTGATTATTACACACACAGGGATGCGCAGCAGCACACACACACACACACACACACACACTGATTATTACACACACAGGGGATAGCAGCAGCACACACACACACACACACTCTGATTATTACACACACAGGACGTGCAGCAGCACACACACACACACACACACTCTGATTATTACACACACAGGGATGCAGCAGCACACACACACACACACACACACACTCTGATTATTACACACACAGGGGGATGAGCAGCACACACACACACACACACACTCTGATTATTACACACACAGGGACGTGCAGCAGCACACACACACACACACACACACACATGCTAATTATTAAAAATAAAAGGATTCCTCTCTGGAGAAGCGTTCAGTCTTTCCTCATGTAAATAGTGAATCCGCCATGGGGCGAGCGCAACTGGCTTTTAAAGGGAAAGGGAGATGAGACTTGGACAGTATCGTAAGGGTGGGTTTGTTTCTGACCCATCACATTGAGCTTGACCCCTCTGTAATTTTGTTTAGGTCTAAGCAAACGGATTGTATTTGTCCGTCTCTGTCAGCTGTGGGTTTTAGAGCCATGTCATGGTGACATGTTCAACCCTGTTGAAAATGCTCGGCCTGTTACACCTCCAGCATTCAGTAGGGGTAAATACGGTACAAAGATGTCCCTTTATGGATACTGCCCCAGTGACCCCAAAGGTAAAATTTTTGCAGTTTTTTTAAGCGTGAACACCTCAACGTTTGAGGCTGCACTGTCAAAATCCTCTTGGTGAAGCTTCCTTTGAAGCACCGATGGATTAGTGTACATTGCATTAATTTTCATTGTTCAGGGGTTTCGATATTTTGAATATTCAATGTCCACATGTAGATGGGCTTTATACACTCAGACAGCAACATAGTGTCAGCCAAAATCCAGACAAGTGGATGAATAATAGTCGTCCTCTGCTACAGTTGTGCAGATTCCTAAAGCGTGTATTGCAGTTATTTGTAAATGAATTAGCTCTGCTCTGTCGAGTGTGTCACATCTTTGCTACTCAGATTTTGAGCTAAATAAAACTGTAGATGTAGGCGAGGGGTTAATGTGAGTGCAGATGTGAGGGACATTCATATTTCTGACATAAACACTTAATATTTCTGTGCTTAGAAGGGTCTAGCAGGATGCATCAAGCCATTCATTAGTGTTGGTTTGATGAGAAAGAGATGGTATGCAGTTGCAGTAAACACTCTAAGAATCCACGAAACTGAGGAACAACTGAAGATGGCATGGTCTGAACATTTGGTTGACCAATCAGCGGAAAGGGGCGTTTAATTCTCACCTGCACATGTGTAAATCAAATATACAAGCAGTCTATCCATTTTCTACCCTTGATCATTTTTCTGCTTTCAATATTACAGTTTTTTCCAATTGCTAACACACAATTTTGCAAACTAGGCTGGTTTAATCAAAATACTTTCACCATTCACAAAACCACACACCCAAACTGCAAAATACCTCAATTATCTTGCAAAATGAAGCACTGCAACCAAAACTACAGTACATATAGCATTATCAAAATCAAACTTTTGCATGAAATGGCACACACTTCATTCATAGTACCAGATGTGTGTCTAACCAGCTACACACTGCTGGGCATAATGAACAGCACTCTCATCTTTAGTATGCTTTGCCATAATACTAAAATATGTAACAATGTTCTTCAGATTGTTCACATGCACAGAAATATTTGCAGATACACACACATGCTGTTGAAACATTTATTTATTTTTAATTTTCACCAAACAAGTCATATGCAACATATGCACAGCAGATATATTTACATTGGACTGAACAAAAATATGCTCACAAACAAGTAACAGTGAACAAAGAAGATTGCTTCCTCTTCCTCTTCCTCTTCCTCTTCCTCTTCCTCTTCTTCTTCCTCTTCCTCCTTCCTCTTCCTTCTTCCTTCTTCCTCCTTCCCTCTTCCTCTTCCTTCTTCTTCCTCCTTCCTCCTTCCTCTTCTTTCTTCCTTCTTCCTCCTTCCTCCTTCCTCCTTCCTCTTCCTCTTCCCCTTCCTCTTCCTCTCTCTGCAACATCTTCCACTGTTGTTGTAAAAAAAAAGGAAAAAAAGATGCTCATCTGTGGTCTTCTCATAGTGCTTACATCCTGATTGAATTAACCCGTGAGGTGTTTGGTCAGGTGGCTCATGAACTGGCCAATAGCTCATGTTGTGTCATTTTGATTTGCAGTGTTTTGAAATGGCAAACATGTGACTTTATGTCAGATTGTTGTGTCAGTGCATTTAAAAAGTGTCATTTTGAATTGCAAAATGTGTGTAAAGCAGAAAATGTGTTTAGACTTTAGGAGACTTGAGTAGAGGTTTTGCTCTCTGAGTGTCCGTTTAAATAATTGTGCTGTGTGTGTCATTTTAGTGTGTTAGCAGTTGGAAAAAACTGTAAATAAAATATTAATTAATGCAATGCACACGGATCTGGATGCTACACATTTACATACAATGGCTGTTTGTTCATAAATCACTGTTTTTGAGCATCCCGTTGCATGAGTGTTGCAAGTTGACTTGCTTTCTGTTCCCTTCTGTTTTTGCCTATGTGTGTCATTATATCACTAGTGATAGGAATTGTAAATCTAGTTACAGGGAATAGAATGACCTCTCGCTAAAGTGACTTCATTGTGGTCTATTGCAGTCATGCAGATATTTGAAGATCCTCTAACAGGGTTTAAACAAAGGGGTATTGCTTCACAGCAAAGGCAAATTGCATCTTTTGTTCACACGTGTGTGTGTGTGTGTGTGTGTGTGTGTGTGTGTGTGTGTGTGTGTGTGTGCGCGTGTGCATGTGTGTGTGCCTCCACAGCTGCATGTGTGTTTATATGCATGTATTGCTTCACTTGCAGAAATTCTTGACCTGATTGTCCTGAACCCCAAGTTTAAAAAAACATGTCTAGACAGTTTGTGCCCTTTGTGTGTGTGTTTGCTACCCAGACTGCAATTCTAATCTGCGTGGTTTCCTGTTTATGGGAGTGCGGATGGTGTCAGGAGCCCCTGGGGGAGTTGTTAGGTCTGTCTCCTTCCCAAGTCATATCATAAACCCATCAAATTATGGCACTGTAAACCCCCCCAAAAAATCACCCAGTTTTATTCCTGCGAGATAACATGCTCAGTGGAGACCTGTGGATGTTTCTTTATCATTTATCGTGTATGTTTCATGTTATGACTGTTAGGATGCTCTTTCACTGAAAACAGGGTACAAAAGGCTTGAAACTCTTTTTCCTTTTCATGAAATGGTCAGTGAAAGGGGCTGCTTTATCTTCAGAAACTGTTTATCATCCGCCTCAGGAGGTCAAAATAAATATTATATGATCTGTTTATTTTTTTTGTTCGTTGGACATGTTTTAGTTCCTCTCTGGAAGTGGTGTCTCTGGACACACACCCAAATGTCCATTTGGTTCATTTATCCCAGATCAAATTGAAGCAGAAATTTTAATTTACAGATGTCATTGTAGACATGCTTTATTCATAGGCAGCCGCTATTCATTTATTCCAAGAGCAAAATAAAGGTAAGGCTTTTTTAATTAAAGGAAACTATTGTAAGAACAGTTATATCTTTGGTACAGGGACAAATGGTTAAACCTGAAGAATGCAGTCAATTTTCAGATAAAATTGCGGTCAAAGCACAACAGTCGGGTTCCAGAATTAAAAACTCTATTCATTTTCCCCATAGGGAAACTAATTTTAACCATAACCTATAAGCCTTTAAAGACTGACCTGCTGTGAATCCCAAGCTTGTTAAGTGATGGTATATGCTTTTGCTGAAGCCATCCGGTCATATTATTTCAACTCATTTTTATTTTATTTTTTTATTTTATTTAACAGCTGAATTTGTGGTGAAAACCTACATTACCCATTATGTTGTGCAGAAAAATCCACCAATCAGAGAGTTGCGGCGAGCAAATTGCACCAAAAGTGTTCTTTAGCTCCGCCCACTCCAATGAAGCACTGCAAAAGATGCAATCGAAACATTCTCCCTACACAACCATGGGGGCAATCCACTCCCGAGCCAGCTGAGGAGCACTAGATCATTAATTCCCTAGCAGAGCCAACTCTCACACTTGTTCCCGCCCCAGTACCCACTCCAAAGAAGATATTTGATGCCCTGTCTGCTACCCACCCCATTGTCTCCTTCACCGCTGACTCCATCCAGTCCCCAGAACTCACCTGCTCCACTGGTGGTGTGTAGCTCCGCCTTGGGTCTTCTCTCCACCAGCCAAGCTGTGCGAGATGGATCCCCTGGCTTCACCTCAGGCCTCCAGGCCCATGACTCCACCTCAGCCTCTCAGCCCATCGGCTTCACCTTGGCTCTGCGCTCTCTCAGCTCTGCCATGGTCCAACATTGCTCGGGCTCCACCGGGCTCCCTCGTTCTTCCGGCTCCACCTTGGTCACTCATCTTAGTTCCGCAGTGAACTTTTGGGCCTCTGGCTGCGCCTCAGCCCTCCATCCCTTTGACTCCAATGAGTTCTTCTTTTCCTCTGGCTCCACCTTAGGCCTCACTCCCTCTTTTTCTCTGCCAGACCTCCTTCATAGCCTCAGTCCCTTATGCCGGCATCACCCCGGACTTCCAGGCCTGCAATTTCACCTTGGACAGTCGTCCTCATGGCATCGTGGGGATCTGCTCGGTTGCCAGCTCCGCCTCAGTTTATCCCCAGGTCCCACCCATGAGACCTATCAAGGCTTCACCCTGGCTCCTCCCTCCTTCGACTCTGAGGTGGTGTTCCTCTAATACATATATTAAATATGTAACGGAACACCAATTTTTAACATTTGCGGAAAGTGCCAGAAATATACTTGAGCTGTCAGTGCTTGTAGGAAAAGCGAAATCAAATGAACTGCCAAACTGCTTTACCCCTTTAAAGGTAAAGCTGTGTTGTGCGGAGAGTTTGAGTGAAATGCTCTGCTCTGCTGTATTTGGCTGTGATGGAGCTCTTCTCAGTGCTGGCCGCTGGCCGGTTAGATTGATGTCCGTGTGTGGCAGCTCTGTGTGATGACTGATGTGTGTGTTTGCCAGGAGCTGCAACCTTGACTGTGATAAAGCGCAGAGCTGCCATCAATATACGCTTACTTCCACTGAATCAAACTTTGATCAAGATGGGTCGAGAGACGAGGACCACAGAGGAAAATACAGCTGAAAAATTAAAAAGAAGATCAAATGTTGTCTGTAAAAATGAATACGTAGATTATGATGTAGCAAGGACAACGCTTCATTTCGATTTTCCACATTCTACTAACGATCCAACTAAATGTCAACTTCTTCTACTAACCCTGAAAAATCT
>CM031962.1:1526815-1554315 GCA_018749465.1 Paracanthobrama guichenoti | reverse complement strand
CAGGATGACGAAGCGTAGTGTATTTAGTTGCCATATCAACGTTATTTAGAGAAAAATTGCGCCAAAATTAAGAAATCTTTGGAAGATATCACTGAACATTTATTTAACCATAGCAAAAGTACATTTCTTACTTAAGTTTATTTTTCATCTCTGTTTTTTGTGTTTATTTAAAATAAGACAAATCTGATATTATTTTAATCTTCTATCTGTTACTGAACAGTTGAGATGTTCTTTAGTGCTGATCTAACAGCAGAAGACACGAGCAGCGGTTAATCCCAGTGGAGCAGGCGGGGTGTGTTGTCACAATGAGCCCCTATTAGAACTATGATATTATATTCTATACTTTTATGAATTCTATTGAGAAACCATGAGAAAAGGTGAATAAAGGCTGAGAGACTCAATGTTCAGAAATCTTTTTAATTATGCTGTACAGCTGTATTTAGTGATGTGTTTGTTGTCAAACACAAAAATGTGTGTATTTTTAATTATGAAAAAATGCCATTATTTTATTTATTTTTTTAAATAATAATTGTATTTTATTTACAAAATATTTTAGTTTGTCTTGCATATTGTTTTGATTATATCAGGTAACATTTTAAGCTGTCATTTGGTCATGTTTCAGTGTTCCCCCTCACATGTTACAGTGCACCTCACCTGTGGGGCATGTTGTCACATTTCACTTCCATTCTTTCGGGGTAAATCAAGAAAGAAATATACACTGTATTAATGAAACAAAGCCACATAACTGTACTAGACATGTGTGAAATTAATGTGGGAAAAAGTAAATACTCTGAACCCCAAGTGGATTTACACAAACTGAGAAAGCGTTAGGTTGTGCCTGCTCTCCCCTACATGGAGACGGTAAAGGCATCGTTTTCAAAACCTTGCGTTTTCAGGCCCCTAAATGCTGTTGTCGTGTAAATGAATGGCCAAAACACATAAAAAGTTTTCAGTTTTCAGTAGAAAATGGTGTTGTGTAAACACCCTCAGTTTTCAGTGAGTTCGCTGTGTTTCAGTTAGGTTCCTCATTGTTGGATTATTGTTGGCACCTGTTGTTCATTCAGTTGATTGGTTTGTTCAGTGTATTTAAGTCCTGTTTCCTTCATGTTTAGATTCTGTTCTTGCTTTGCTAGATTAGATCCTGCGCTCATCTTTATTTTCAACCGGCGGTGACACCGACACGCTGGTAGTTGCAGTTTCTCTTTAATTCACTTAGACGTGGCATTTATAATAATGGTTGTTAATAATTAACGGCACTATAATTTATATTTGTTTTATACTTACATTTTTCATTCCTGTTCTGTTCTGAATACTGTTACATTTAAAGGATGTTTTTATAGTGTATGGGGAACTAAAATACATATTTATAGTGTTTATACTGTTTGTAAATGTTTTGTCTTATTTACTGGCCTTTTGCATTGTTTCTGGATAAAATAGCTAGTAAAATTTTACTTGTACACTGATGCAACTTATCTTTTTTTTTTTTATTCCTCGCTCAACAATATAATTTTGACCTGCTGCAACTTATAGTCAGGTGCGCCATGTTTTCTGGAAAATATGTGTATCACTTCAGTCTGGTGAAAACGCCTGTTATAATCACTGGAGCTGTCTATACAATGAATCTCATTTACATTGTGTTTAGATTTTGTTGGTTCCAATGAGAGAAGTGTAGAACTCATTCAGCAAGATCACACATTCAGAAAATGAATCATAATTGTGAATCATAATTGTGAATCATAATTGCACTGTAAAATCGAATTAGTTAGACTTACTTAAAAAAGCAAATACAAGTAAAAAAACACGTGTAAAGTACAATACTTCCCTTCCTTTGAAACCAAATAACTGTGTCTTGTTGAATTGCTGCATAAATAGAAAGAGAATGACAATAATATAAATGATCCAAGTGCCCGACCAAAGGAAACACTGATCTCCATAATGGTGACTTTTTAAGGAAAATCAACATCAATTTATGAAGTCAGCTTATGTGATGTTCTCTCATATTTTTTTGTTGTATTGATAATTCAGCATTCAAGATGACTTTGTGAAATGAGTGAATGCCACTAGAGAAAGAAAACTGCAGAAGTGGAGGAAATTAATCAAACGTCTATTAAAAATTGCCACGCTTTTCTTTCTTCTTCTTTTTTTACTTGACAAAATGGCACTCAAACCAATCCATTAATCTTAACTTGGGTTTCCTGAGTAAACAAGGCATAGTATGTGAATAGTACAGATTACTAGATTTCTACAATTAAGACATTAAGTAAAGCTAACTCAAACATGTTAGTTAGAATCACTGGTGGATTTTACAGTGCGTGAATGCTTTTCTGATTTACTGTGCATTTATGCAGTCTTTGAATTGCATAAATAATATGCTATTCTGAATTAAGCTAATATAAACTGCTAAAACTCAGACTCTCTTAAGAGGATTTGAACATGAGCTGAAGTGACGTCATGTTGCTTCATATTGTCTATATCTGAATCTTGTGAAATCCTGGGAAATGTGTGAAGTGGATACTAAAAGAGTATTAATTACAGAAACGAGGACAGGAAAAGCAGCTCTCACAAAGCAGGATCAGCTCTAGTTTCATAATTCAACTGTAGCTGTGTTATTTTGATGAAGGATGTGTTTGATGAAACAAGACGCATTAAATCTGCAGCTTTAAAGTCTCTCGTTACTGAAATTCTCCTTTTGTTCCAAAACATCCACAAGTTTGTTCTAATAAGACTTTCCCATAGTTAATTTCTGCAGAAACGTTTGACAGTCAGACTGAATCAAAGTCTCCTCTATAGACACTCATCTGAGCAAGTTGCATAATCAAGGGCTGAATCCGAAATCACCCCCTATACCCTTAAATAGGGCATTATTTGAGGGGACAGCCATTTGTAGTGGTGTCCGAAACCATAGTGGACGTTATTGAGTGCACTCATTCTATCCCACAATGCACCGCATTAACGAGTGTACAATGTACACATAGCGGCTGTCCGAATTCACTCACTCGTTTTCATTCACTCCACTGACCTGTATTAGTGGACTAATGTAGTGAATAGTAAATGAGGGTTTAGGGGGCGATCTCGGATTCAGCCAGGGTGAAGCAGGAACAAACAAACATTTTCGGCCTAAAGTACATTTTCAGTTTCGACCGAAAATATAGTGCTAAAATCATTGACCGAAACGGTGATGTTTATGTGTCTTCACGTGCTGTTGGAAATGTCCTACTTCCCCCATCTGAAGTCGTAATTCTAGTGTATGAACTCTGAAATTTGAGTTATTTTGACCATTTATCCATTTAAACACATCACAAGGGTCCGGCCAGTAGTGGGATGTAAGCAATCGTGCAATGTAAGCAATAGCCCTATTCTGATGGTGATTCACAGGGGCTAGTCAGTGATTTTATTGCCGTCTGAATCCAGAATGTCAGTGTTTTTCTCTCACCACCTGTGTAAAAATCCCCGGCAGAATTACCCACTGTTTTTAGACAAACACCAAGGACGCGTGGTCATTTCATTGCCATTCGAATCCACATCTCTGAGTTTTCAAAAAGAGATTGCTTGAAAATTCACTGTTTATATCCTTTTTGACCCCTGCGGAGCACTGTACCGTTGCGCTTCGCTCTAATTTGGTTGCATTTTAAAGATCATCTAGCCTACACTTTTATTACTGAAATGCTGGAAAGTATTTACAAGAATAATCCTTTATTACCGCTCAAAAGGGAAAGAGAAGAAAAACAAGTAAACATTTGAAATGGGCCGTTATTACAGCAGTAATTAGCGTTATATACGTTAAATTAGCAGCATTATGTTTACCTCATGTAAATAAAAGGCTGTATTAACTTTTTTCCGCTCATTTCCACATTTTTAAAATGACATCCTATCTTCTGCCAGTCATGGGCACTCGCGCGATGTAAGCAATGACGTACATCCATTGATTATTAAGTTGTTTAATTAAGGTTTAATTAAAGGGGGGGGTCACCACATTTGAATAAGAATCAATATTGAGTCTATAAAACACGTCAAAGCTCCACGAAGCACAACAAGTGTATCGGTGAGCACACTCGTTTAAACGACATACACATATTTGACTGCACATCCCATTTTTGACATTATTGACACTGCTTGCAATTGTAATGCTAACCCAGACAGCAACATAGTGTCACATCGGGTACATGTGGATGCCACGCGTATCCGGCCGGATCTGGGCCGATGCTATGTTGCTGTCTAGGAAGACTCAAACCGATGGTCAAAGTTAAGCTCTGGCTATATGTGGTCCTCTTCACAGGTTTTTTATTTTGTGATCTGCGAGTGTTTTTGCTGTTGCTGTTGAGCCGTCTGTAGAAGCGATCGTAGCTGCTAACGGTGTGTGTGCTGTGTGTTATAGGTCTTTTCCCAGCTGTGCTGAACCTGGCCTCCATGGCAGAGATCAAAACCAACGCCACGTGTGGGGAAACAGGACCAGAGATGTACTGCAAACTAGTGGAGCACGTACCTGGACGGCCCGTGAACAACCCTCAGTGTAGGACCTGCGACTTGAAGAGTGTTAATGAGCTCGGTACAGAACACACACACACACACACACACACACACACACACACACACACACACACACACACACACACACACACACACACACACACACACACACACACACACACACACACACACACACACACACTGCTCATGCTGTGCATAATCCATTTGATATGCTCTAATCAAAGGCTGTTTCTGCTCATAAATCACTGCATTCCAAAACCACGTGGCACAGTCGCTCATGTAACACACATGTACTCTGTATTCTTCACATCACAGGCCTCTTTGAAAGAATAGGAAGTGTGTTTTTAATAGCAATGTCTGATTCATAGACAGAAAAGTTAATTCACAGACCAAACTGAGTCGGTCCGGGGTGCATTTCCTAAAAGCAACTGTGGTTGGGGTGCCAGTTCTCCTCTGGCCAATGAGCAAAAAGTGTCTGATTATGATTCAGGCAGCATTACAGGTCAGAAGTCAGATTGGATTGGAACATTCAGAATATTTATCCAGTTCCATCTGGTTGTGGCTAGGTCCACCATCTGATCTGGATACAGCCCGGATCCGGCTGATTACAGTAACCTCGGGATAAACAGAGAGACTAACGTGTACATCAGGTGTTATGGGAAGTTATCCCAGTTCTGGCTGACTTAATTTATGCAGCCTAACTGATTTGAATAATAGAAATTGATAATGTTCTGTGTATGCCATAGTAAAGAGATGCGTTTTTAGTCTAGATTTAAACTGACAGAGTGTGTCTGCTTCCCGAACAATGCTAGGAAGACTGTTCCAGAGTTTAGGAGCTAAATAGGAAAAGGATCGACCGCCTGCAGTTGATTTTGATATTCTAGGGATTATCAACTGGCCAGAGTTTTGAGACCGCAATAGACGTGATGGAGTATAATGTGTTAAGAGCTCGCTCAAGTACTGGGGAGCTAAACCATTTAGTGCTTTGTAAGTAATAAGCAAGATTTTAAAATGTATGCGATATTTAATAGGGAGCCAGTGCAGTGTTGACAGAACCGGGCTAATATGGTCATACTTCCTGGTTCTAGTAAGAGCTCGAGCTGCTGCGTTTTGGACCAGCTGGAGTTTGTTTATTAAGCGAGCAGGGCAACCACCCAGTAGAGCATTACAATAATCTAGACTTGAGCTCATGAACTTATTAATTAACTGTTCAGCATTTTGCATTGAGAGCATGCGCCGTAATTTGCGACTACAGTGGCTTTAGGGAAACACACCCCTTAGCGGTTCTTATTGTACGTCAATGAAACATGTCTGACTCCAAATGATCCAAGAGCTGATGAGTGAGGTTATGATTGATAGGGAGAAAAATACCTTTAATCAAGCCAAATAGCAGAAATAATATGTACTGGAAAAGTTTTGGTCTGATTCTTCAGTTAGAGGAACTTCATTTTCAGCAGATCTAGACAGACAAGCTAAGTGATTGTGCATTTTCAAGAACTATATATATATATATATATATATATATATATATATATATATATATATATATATATATAAACCTAAAAACATCAGTGAATACATCTCTCTCTCATGTGCACATGGGGGAAATGTGCATTTAGGCTTGGAAAGGCTTACATATGAGACGACCACCATTAATAATGATGTCATGTGTGGCTGGAAGAGTCGTGGGAATAATATTTGATAACATCTATTAGTGGCCGGTCATTCTTAATTGTGCTCTGGGGATCAAGACCTCATAGAGGTGCAGGGATGACGTCAGATCCCGGAAGACTAATTCACCGCCGGAGATTTTCCTATGGGGTTTTATAATGGGGTTTTTCGATTTCTGTGTAAAATAAAGCCTGTGGCGAACATAACTTGACTATACTTTGACATTTTGTTCAACATACACTGCACACACTCACACCTCAAACTGTCTTATCTAGTTAATTATTAAAAACACACATTTTCAAAAATGAACAACTGCTTCAAAATTCACATTTTTGTGTAATTTATAGAATAAAAATGTCAAAGTATAGTAAAGTTATGTTCACCACAGGCTTTTATTTTACACATAAATTGAAAACAATAGGACAATCTCAAAGGAACCAGTGGTGAATTAGACTGTATTCAGGACCAAAAACACAACCAGTTACTGCTCATTTTGATGTATTAAAAATATTAAACACAAGCCTATAGTGGGCTTATGATAAGTGGGCATGGGAACCGCTTTATCCCACATTGTTAATCGCTTTTCTTAAGATAGCTGAAAGGTGACATTTGAGATCAGAATCGAGGTCAGAATTACTTCTCCTTAATTAATGAATAAATGATGAAATCAGGGAAATCATGCTTGTTCTTTCAATACATTAAAAAATGCTTTTCTTACTTAGTATTTTTGTCTTGTTTTCCAGTCCAAATGTCTAAAATTTCTTAAATCAAGATGCATTTACTAGATGAGTAAAATGACAAAATATTATGTCTTGTTTTCTGGAAGGAAAAAATCTAAATTAAGTGAGTTGTTGCTAAAAATTCAAACAGATTATTTTTCTTACCCCATTGGCAGATAATTTAGACAAAAATATGAAATCAGAAAAGCATTTTAAATTTAGGTTAATTCATATTTAACTCTATTAAACGGTACACATAACACCAAATGTATATATATTTGGTGTTATGTGTACTGTTTATAATTATATATATATATTTGGTGTTATTTGTACTGTTTATAATTATATATATATATATATATATTTGGTGTTATGTGTACTGTTTATAATTCATAACAAAGAATTACAGTCACCATTACTGTCATCATTATCATCACATATCAATCATCTATCGCACATCATACCAATTTAGTTTAGTATTATTGGTTTTGAGGTTTGCTCACGTTTGTGTTTTCAGGTCTTTTATTTTGAAGTTTAGTCATGGTCATTCTTCCTGTTTGTCATGTCTCATGTGTCTGATTGGTTGTTCTAGTCATGTGTCCTGTCTTCTCATTGGTTCATTGCTTGATTGTTCTCAGGTGTTTCTTGTCTCTCAGTATAAATATCTCTCATGTTCTCGGTCTGTTGTTTTGTTACTGCTGTTTGTGGTTCTTTTCATGGTCAAGTTTAGGCAAGGTGTTGTTTATTTTGCGGTTTGTTCCAGTTTTGGTAATAAAAGCTGCACATGGGTTCTCAATTCAACTCGCCTTCTGTGGACTTCAGTGACAATTATACAGCCAAAAGATGTTTGATTAATAGAGGATGTAAATGTCACCGATTGACCGCTTGGCTCAGTACAAAGAATACAAACTTCAAAGCTGCATGGTTTGCTGGGAAGTAGAGCAGATGGTGTGTTTGAATATTTTAACTTTCTTTATTTCTTATGCTTTGCATGACGCTGATTGCTGATGTTAGTTTTAAGTAGTTTGACCGTAGTTGACCTTTGCTGTTTGAGAAGCCTCCTAAACATGAGTGTCTATGAATTTAACCTAATTCAAGTCATTTACTTAGTATTTTAAAGCAATGTGAAAAATGGTGATTTTATATTCTAAGGGGACAAGCACCGACTAGTGCGACGGGAATCTTCTGCCCCGGGAGTCTCTGGCTGCCAATAGAACCGTATGGTAAAAAGTTGTGAAATTTGGCACACTGATAGAGGACAAGCCAAACATTCACCACAGCATATTTAGAGTCTCTAACTCAATCCCTCTAGCGACTTTCCAAAGTTTCCCTTACTCTTGTACTAATAACTTTTGAACCATAAGGGCTAGAACCCAAATTCCTTTTCCTCTGGTTCTTTGGCTCAGGACAATTTGATTGCGTCCTATGATGGCATTTTCCATTATGTAAATATTCCCACCAAAACACCTACCTACTTGACGCTTTGCCTGATTTTTTTTTTTTTTTTTTTTTTTAAATTAAAATCAAACCAAATCATCTTCAAACCATGCTGGCAAAAAGTTATCAAAAGCTGTATGATAAACCAAACCGTCCTCCAATGCAATAACTTTTGATTTTTGCCTTTTTTAATTAAACTGGTCTTGATTAGATTCCTTGGGCCATGCCGAGAACCTTATCAATTATGCCATATTTCCTTGAACTTGCTATCCGCCACTTTTAATCTTTTTGAAAACATACTTTTTCAAACTCCTCCTAGACCGTTGGTCTGATTTTCACCAAGATTGGCTCAGAGCATCTTCAGACTATGCCGGCAAAAAGTTATCAAAAGCATTTTGATAGACCAAAACGTTCTTGAGTAACGCATCAACGAACTTGTTGACATGATTCCAAGCTGATTCTGAGGCTGTAACTCTGTAACACTTTTGGCATATTGACACCAAACTTTGTGTGTGTCTTTGTCACCTCACACTGAAGCTCCTAGCCATAATATAATTGCTGTGTGTTTATACATCATGGTAGTATTTGTTGTCCTGAATTTATGTAAAAGTGAATAAAAAGTTGTGCCCGGAGGATGATTTTCATGACTGTATTACAACAATGAGAATCTGATGAAAATCATTAATGAGAATTACAAAGTCAAAAGAAATTTGAGCAAATGACTGAATTTTTTACTTTTGGATCAACTTCTACTTTAATGGTCCACAGATATGTTTCCTTTGCTTTTGTGGTGAATTTTGAGCCAGACATGTGCTTTGTGAGATCCACCCTTCTGTCTTCCAGTCACCTTCATGAAAGCCGTTCTTTCAGGTGTTGGTGTCGTGCTTTCTGATGTGTACAAGCTGTCTGAAAGGTCTTAAAGTGTGCGTTGAGTTGAGCCGTCACTGGAGGAACGGCTCCAGCGCTGTCAGTAATGAGTCAGACGCTCTAATCTGAGCTCTCTTCAAACACACAAGAGTCACCCACACACTCGCAGCCAGAGAGTGATTAATATAACATGTAATTAGAGAAAATTAGAGAAAGAGAGAGGGAGATGTGACTTAACCAGCGGGGGAGTTCTTTTAAATGAAACCTAGATCTCGCTCATAAATTAGAAAAGAATATATGCAGTCAAATAAATGATTAAGTGGACAACTTTAATCATCTTTGCCTGATTAAGGATCTGGCTGTAAAGAGAGATTGGAGTTTGTCTCATATAGTTCCCTTTCGACAGGCTCTGCACTGAGATAAATGTGAGTATTTCAGCGCTTATAAAACTCATCCCTCATTAGAGCAGATAGCTTTATTTCAAAAGACGGTTTTATTCAACCCCAGTCAGCTGGCGGAGGTAAAAGCCAGCAGAGACACGTTATTAAGCACCATCGTGTCCTGTCGTGGTTTAATATGAGGTGTTATGCTGCTTTTCTAAAGGGCTCATGTCACGAGGAGTCAAATCTCTCTTGATCTCTTCAGATAAAAGAGCTCGACGAAAACACGCTACGTCTTCCTCAACAGACCATAAACATGTATTAGAATGGCTTTAAATACAAATTCAAATGTGGTTATATCATACACTAATATTTGAGTATAAATGTACACAGACTCTTAAAGGTGGATTTTTGCAGTCATTATTAAGAGGATGGATCTGTTGTCCTCACGGCGTGTCTCTCTCTCTTCCGGTGTAGATTATTGTGATAAGTGCTTTTGCATCAGACGCTGTGATTTACTCGTGTTTATATACACCATGGAGCGGGGCTCATTTTAGACAATCCATTTAATCAAAAGGACAGAGCAGGACTGTGATTGCATCGGTCTAATTCACACATGCGGCGATTAACAGCGACAACTTCAAGAAATGATCACTATGCTTGCTTTGAACGTCCTTAAAACAAGGCAGATTTTATACACAATTACTTTAGTAATATTTCAAGATGAACACTTAATGAACTATAGCAGCTTAGGTTTACTTGATTAGCCATACATAATTTTTTTGGGTCAATCAAATTGCTACTGTAGCGTGTTTAGTAGAATCTGCAAAGAATGATGAGTGAAGTATATATGTGTGTGTGTGTGTGTGTGTGTGTGTATATATATATATATACACACACACACACACACACTTCTAGAGAAAATAACCTTGAGTTTGGTTGCATTTCGGGTTTTTTTGCCAAAATAACTTGTGAGATGTGATATTCCACCATGTAAGCAAAGTGATTACAATGAGTTTGGTTTCATTTCTTTGACATGTTCATGTTCTAGATGACTAGTCTATTCTTGGGCTATGGTTAAGACGTCTATTACATTTTCACTGACAGCTCAAATTTAGCCTTGTTTTAGCCCAGATGTCAGGGCCATGTTTGGACAGCTATTAGATGTCTTTTAAACTTAAAATTGCTTACTGGGTAATCAGAAACCATGACAACAACTCAGCCAATGACCGTGAAAACCATGACTAGAAACGAAACAGAACAATAAAATGAAACTATTAAACTAAGATATGATAATAAAACTAAACCTGACCGTGACATAGTGTCCCTACACCGGAAACACATCCTCGCCAAGAGAGAATGGAGAATCCCACCTGACGGCATAGTGAGTGAGTGACGCCAGATCTAGGAAATCCCTCGTGTGATCCTCAAGGGAACGTTCTCCTTGCTCTAGCAGGACCAGATAAATTAATGATCTTCTGTTTAAATCTCTGAGAAATATCTGAGAATATCCTTACCAGAATATCAGAATCTGCACCAAATTGCATGTTTTTGTTTTGGCCTCTGAATAAAACTGATCTGTCTGTTCCTGCATATCTCACTATATCTGAGCTAGAGCCCGGGTCCTGGGTCGACATTTCATTCAATAACATAGCCCTTTTGATTTATATGCTGTTTAATGTTGATGATTGCGTTATTTTATTTACATATGCATCCTCTTATATGAGATTGCGCATTTCTGCTTCTTTTTCCCCCTGTGTTTTGATCAGGAAATTCTGCACTCGTTCAGGAGGTGTGTAATAGCGCCCCTACCCTATAACAGTGAACACACAGATGTGTAATAGCGCCCCTACCCTATAACAGTGAACACACAGATGTGTAATAGCGCCCCTACCCTATAACAGTGAACACACAGATGTGTAATAGCGCCCCTACCCTATAACAGTGAACACACAGATGTGTAATAGCGCCCCTACCCTATAACAGTGAACACACAGATGTGTAATAGCGCCCCCTACCGTATATAACAGTGAACACACAGATGTGTAATAGCGCCCCCTACCGTATAACAGTGAACACACAGATGTGTAATAGCGCCCCTACCCTATAACAGTGAACACACAGATGTGTAATAGCGCCCCCCCGTATAACATAACAGATGTGTAAAAGCACAGATAACAGTGGATGTGTAATAGCGCCCCTACAGTATAACAGTGAACACACAGATGTGTAATAGCGCCCCTACAGTATAACAGAAACACAGATGTGTAAACACAGATAATACAGATGTGTAATAGTATAACAGTGAACACAGACCGTATAACAGTATAACAGTGAACACACAGATGTGTAATAGCGGCCCCCTACAGTATAACAGTGTAATAAACACACAGATGTGTAATAGCGCCCCTACAGGCAGTGAACACACTAGCGCCCCTACCAGTATAACAGTGAACACAGTAATGAGCGCACCATCAGAATGTGTAGCGCCCCTACGTATAACAGTGAACACACAGATGTGATGTGTAATAGCCCCTACCGTATAACAGTGAACACACAGATGTGTAATAGCGGCCCCTACCGTATAACAGTGAACACACAGATGTGTAATAGCGCCTGTCCCTACCGTATAACAGTATAACATACACAGGGCGTGGAAACACAGATGTGTAATAGCGCCCCTACCTGTATAACAGTGAACACACAGATGTGTAATAGCTCAGCCCCTACAAGATTTTTTCACTAAGGCAGTGAACACACAGATGTGTAATATAGCGCCAACCCACCTGTGTATAACAGTGAACACACAGATGTGTAATAGCGCCTACTGGCAGTATAGCAGTGAACACACAGATGTGTACAGCTAGCAAATTCACCCAGCCGCCCTAAAGAACAGTATAACAGTGAACACACAGATGTGTAATAGCGTCCCCCGCACACACAGATGTGTGGCTCTATCGGGGTATAACAGTGAACACACAGATGTGTAATAGCGCCCCTACCGTATAACAGTGAACACACAGATAACATGGATGTAATAATTGTAGCGCCCCTACTGTATAGCAGTGAACACACAGATGTGTAATAGCGCTATCTTCCTGTATCCGTCAAGACAAACCATGTGAACACACAGATGTGTAATAGCATTCTCACCTACCGTATAACAGTGAACACACAGATGTGTAATAGCTCCCCCTACCGTATAGCAGTGAACACACAGATGTGTAATAAGCGCCCCTGTATTTCTGGGACCGTATAGCAGTGAACACACAGATGTGTAATAGCTTCCCCTTCCTACGTATAACAGTGAACACACAGATGTGTAATAGCGCCCCCTACCGTATAACAGTGAACACACAGATAACATGGATGTGTAATAGCGCCCCCTACTGTATAACAGTGAACACACAGATGTGTAATAGCGCCCCCTACCGTATAACAGTGAACACACAGATGTGTAATAGCGCCCCCTACCGTATAGCAGTGAACACACAGATGTGTAATAGCGCCCCCTACCGTATAACAGTGGAAACACAGAAATCGTCAATGGCAGGGAAGTGTTTTCTCATAAGACGAGATAACAAAAGGCTCACTAAACTCACTCACAAGAAAAAAATCACTCACTGCTCTTGACTGAATAAATTTAATAAGGGTTAATCTATATTTATACAGTGAAGACTATGAAGTGATATTTTACATTTGATTACTGTACTATAATATTCACATAAAGAATATCGGCCGATATATCGGTATCGGTCCCCAAAAACCCATATCGGTCTCTAATCTGAGCCATAACCAAAATACACATATGCATACTGGTTTTGATGGTCCGATAAATTCAAGATGAAAAAGCCCATAAACAAAGATGAAGGTGTGGTCTCACACGACTGTGTTTTTCATGTGTGTAGAGCGGCATCCCATCGAGTACGCTATCGACGGCACTAACAGATGGTGGCAGAGCCCGAGCATCATGAACGGGATGGACTACCATTACGTCACTGTGACTCTGGACCTGCAGCAGGTAAACCACAACAACGGCTCACAGTAACAGCCCTGACTCTCCAACAACCAATCAGAATGGATCTTGAGGTTTCTCTAGCCGTTCCATATAGCCACAGGTCATTTGCATGTTCAAATGCTTGAGCTCTTTAAAGCAGGATGGATTCTGATTGGCTGTCAACGTTTTTATTGTTCATCAGCTGGGGATAATTTTTTCTGAAAGTGATTCTAATGCTGCTCACTATTCTCATAGAATTAGAATAATTATGAACTATTTCTCTGCCAGCTTTCTTTTTTAAGTCACCGCCAGTATTTTTGATCATTTTCACAAAAGTTTCATTGCATCCAGTCGTATGAATATCTCAATTTGCAATATATCAAAAGAACAGAGCCTCTGCTTTTAAACAAAATAATCAGTTTTGTTCTAGCTTCATGCATTCTTTTTTATCAACACATGAATGTGGGTAAGTTTCATAAAAAGCAACAACATTTTGAGCAAAACACTGAGAAAATCTACATCCAGATGGGATTCAGAAGGATGCTCAAAACACAGATGGAGCAGATCGAGTCCATTAACAGTCCTATAGCCCTATATATTTTGATTTATATGCTGTTTAATGTTGATGATCGTATATATTATACATATTCATATGATTGCATATGCTATCGCTTGTTTCTGCGTCCTCTTCTTCGCCTATGTTTTGATCAGGAGATTCTGTACTCTTTCAGAAGACGTGTAATACCGCCCTCTACCGTATAACAGTGAAAACATGGAAAGCATATTCTCATTTGCATATTCATAGATCCATGTATAATAAATGAAGCAAGGGTGTCAGGTTACATTCAAGCTATTTTAAGGCATGAAGTTTAAATGTAAAAAAAAAAAAAAACTTTAAATATGTAATTTTGATGATCAAAGATGAGTTTTAAGGGATAAAATTATTGACTACAGGGGGACTTTAAAGATGAATCGGCTATCTAAAATATTTAGGCATTTATCTAATGTTTTTAAAGGTGTAGTTGAAAATTCTGTCATAATTGCATTTTATTCCCACCTGTTTGACTTTCCTCCCTCTGCAGATACAATTTTCACGCAAATACAATGTTAAATAGACACAAAACCATAACAAACCTTCATTAAAATGGTCTATGCAAATGCACTATAGATTACAGTCCAGTTATGAAATATTGTTCAATTATAATTTCCTCATCTTTTTTATTTCTAATGCTAATCAGGAATGAAATGGCCCCTTGCTCTTTCGTGAGACGCTACAGTCTTGAAGAGCGTCTCTATTCACTCACTCGGCCCCTCTGTTCTTCTCCTCCCGCTCGTGTGTGTGTGTGTGTGTGTGTATAGAAGCAGTGGCAGGTTAACTCTGACAGAGCAGTGAAAAGCAGCGGAGTTGAATGACTTGCAGTAGTGTGTGGGCAGAATGCTCCCATCAGCCCTTATTAGACGCTGATCTGAGGCCAGCGTGAGCACTGCCGCCCAGCCGCAGGAAATTACACAAACACCTACAGACACGCAATTAATGCAGTCAACAGATGACACGGGTGCAGGGCGAGCAGAATGAGAAGCGACATGCAAATTGATAGATGGGAGGCAAAATTATATGAAAAAATAGCAGCACAGAGACAGTAATTAAATGAGTTTATAGCATGATTCTGTAGGATAGGATGATAGATCATTTTTACTGTAGTTTTCACCAAATAAAAGCAGACTTTCAAAAACATTAAAAAATCTGGACCCACTTTATATTAAATGGTCTTAACTAAAATTACCTGCATGTAATTACAGCTGTAATTAATTTCTGTAGTTACATTTATAATTACACTGTTGACACTTCCCTTACACCTAACCCTACCCTTAAACTTACCCACACCCGTCCCTAACTTTACCCTTAAACTTACCCACACACCACACCTGTCCCTAACTTTACCCTTAAACTGACCCACACACCACACCTGTCCCTAACTTTACCCTTAAACTGACCCACACCACCACACCTGTCCCTAACTTTACCCTTAAACTTACCCACGCCACCACACCTGTGCCTAACTTTACCCTTAAACTTACCCACACCACCACACCTGTCCCTAACTTTACCCTTAAACTTACCCACACCACCACACCTGTCCCTAACTTTACCCTTAAACTGACCCACACACCACACCTGTCCCTAACTTTACCCTTAAACTTACCCACACCACCACACCTGTCCCTAACTTTACTCTTAAACTTACCCACACCACCACACCTGTCCCTAACTTTACCCTTAAACTGACCCACACACCACACCTGTCCCTAACTTTACCCTTAAACTTACCCACGCCACCACACCTGTCCCTAACTTTACCCTTAAACTTACCCACGCCACCACACCTGTCCCTAACTTTACCCTTAAACTTACCCACCACACCTGTCCCTAACTTTACCCTTAAACTTACCCACACCACCACACCTGTCCCTAACTTTACCCTTAAACTACCCCACACCACACCTGTCCCTAACTTTGCCCTTAAAACCCACACCCACCCTTAAACTTACCCATACCACCACACCTGTCCCTAACTTTACCCTTAAACTTACCCATGCCACCACACCTGTCCCTAACTTTACCCTTAAACTTACCCACACCCATCCCTAACTTTGCCCTTAAACTTACCCACACCACCACACCTGTTCCTAACTACCCTTAAACCCTTAAACCCTAACATACCACCACACCACCACACCTGTTCCTAACTTTACCCTTAAACTTACCCACACCCGTCCCTAACTTTGCCCTTAAACTTACCCACACCACCACACCTGTTCCTAACTTTACCCTTAACCCTACCCTTACCCACACCCGTCCCTAACTTTACCCTTAAACTTACCCACACCACCACACCTGTCCCTAACTTTGCCCTTAAACTTACCCACACCACCGTCCTAACTTTACCCTTAAACTTACCCACACCCGTCCCTAACTTTACCCTTAAACTTACCCACACCACCACACCTGTCCCTAACCTTACCCTTAAATTTACCCACACCACCACACTAACTGTCCCTAAACTTACCCACACCACCCTTAAACTTACCCACACCTGTCCCTAACTTTTACCCTTAAACTTACCCACACCACCACACCTGTCCCTAACTTTACCCTTAAACTTACCACACACACCTGTCCCTAACTTTACCCTTAAACTTACCCACACCCGTCCCTAACTTTACCCTTTAAACACCACCACACCTGTCCCTAACTTTACCCTTAAATTTACCCCCACACCTGTCCCACACCTGTCCCTAACTTACCCCACCTGTTAACTTTACCCTTAAACTTACCACACCACCACACCTGTCCCTAACTTTACCCTTAAACTTACCCACACCACCACACCTGTCCCTAACTTTACCCTTAAACTTACCCACACCACCACACCTGTCCCTAACTTTACCCTTAAACTTACCCACACCACCACACCTGTCCCTAACTTTGCCCTTAAACTTACCCACACCACCACACCTGTCCCTAACTTTACCCTTAAACTTACCCACACCACCACACCTGTCCCTAACTTTACCCTTAAACTTACCCACACCACCACACCTGTCCCTAACTTTACCCTTAAACTTACCCACACCACCACACCTGTCCCTAACTTTACCCTTAAACTTACCCACACCACCACACCTGTCCCTAACTTTACCCTTAAACTTACCCACACCACCACACCTGTCCCTAACTTTACCCTTAAACTTACCCACACCACCACACCTGTCCCTAACTTTACCCTTAAACTTACCCACACCACCACACCTGTCCCTAACTTTGCCCTTAAACTTACCCCACACCACCACACCTGTCCCTAACTTTAAACACCCTTAAACTTACCCACACCACCACACCTGTCCCTAACTTTACCCTTAAACTTACCCACACCACCACACCTGTCCCTAACTTTACCCTTAAACTTACCCACACCACCACACCTGTCCCTAACTTTACCCTTAAACTTACCCACACCACCACACCTGTCCCTAACTTTACCCTTAAACTTACCCACCACACCTGTCCCTAACTTTACCCTTAAACTTACCCACCACCACACCTGTCCCTAACTTTACCCTTAAACTTACCCACACCACCACCTGTAACCCCACCCTTAAACACCCACCACACCTGTCCCTAACTTTACCCTTAAACTTACCCACACCACCCACCTGTCCCTAACTTTACCCTTAAACTTACATGCACCACCACACCTGTCCCTAACTTTACCCTTAAACTTACCCACACCACCACACCTGTCCCTAAACTTACCACCCTGTCCTAACCTTACCCACACACACCACACCTGTCCCTAACTTACCCTTAAACTTACCCACACCACCACACCTGTCCCTAACTTTACCCTTAAACTTACCCACACCACCACACCTGTCCCTAACTTTGCCCTTAAACTTACCCACACCACCACACCTGTCCCTAACTTTACCCTTAAACTTACCCACCACACCTGTCCCTAACTTTACCCTTAAACTTACCCACACCACCACACCTGTCCCTAACTTTACCCTTAAAACCCACACCACCACACCTGTCCCTAACTTTACCCTTAAACTTACCCACACCACCACACCTGTCCCTAACTTTACCCTTAAACTACCCACACCACACCTGTCCCTAACTTTACCCTTAAACTTACCCACACCACCACACCTGTCCCTAACTTTACCCTTAAACTTACCACCACACCTGTCCCTAACTTTACCCTTAAACTTACCCACACCACCACCACCTGTCCTTTAACCTTGGGTCCCCTTTAACCCACACCACCACACCTGTCCCTAACTTTACCCTTAAACTTACCCACACCACCACACCTGTCCCTAACTTTACCCTTAAACTTACCCACACCACCACACCTGTCCCTAACTTTACCCTTAAACTTACCCACACCACCACACCTGTCCCTAACTTTACCCTTAAACTTACCCACACCACCACACCTGTCCCACCTGTCCCTAAACCTTAAACTTACACCACCACACCTGTCCCTAACTTTACCCCTTAAACTTACCCACACCACTTACCACACCTGTCCCTAACTTTACCCTTAAATTTACCACACCACCACACCTGTCCCTAACTTTACCCTTAAACTTACCCACACCACCACACCTGTCCCTAACTTTACCCTTAAACCCACCCACCACCACTTAAACTTACCCACACCCACACCCACACCTGTCCCTAACTTTACCCTTAAACTTACCCACACCACCACACCTGTCCCTAACTTTACCCCTTAAACTTACCCACACCACCACACCTGTCCCTAACTTTACCCTTAAACTTACCCACCACCCCACCTGTCCCTAACTTTACCCTTAAACACCACCACACTGTCCCTAACTTTACCCTTAAACCACCCACACCACCACACCTGTCCCTAACCCTTACTCCCTTAAACTTACCCACACCACCACACCTGTCCCTGTCCTTACCCTTAAACTTACCCCACACCACCTAACACACCTAACTTCCCACACCACCACACCTCCCTAAACTTAAACCACACCACCACACCTGTCCCTAACTTTACCCTTAAACTTACCCACACCACCACACCTGTCCCTAACTTTACCCTTAAACTTACCCACCACCACACTGTCCCTAACTTTACCCTTAAACTTACCACACCACCACCTGTCCCTAACTTTACCCTTAAACTTACCCACACCACCACACCTGTCCCTAACGTTACCCTTAAACTTACCCACACCACCACACCTGTCCCTAACTTTACCCTTAATCTTACCCAGACCACTGTCCCTAACTTTACCCTTAATCTTACCCAGACCACTGTCCCTAACTTTACCCTTAAACTTACCCATACCACCACACCTGTCCCTAACTTTACCCTTAAACTAACCCACACCACCACACCTGTCCCTAACTTTACCCCTTAAACTTACCCATACCACCACACCTGTCCCTAACTTTACCCTTAAACTTACCCGCACCACTGTCCACACCTGTCCCTTACCCATACCACCACACCTGTCCCTAACTTACCCTTAAACTTAACTACCACCACCTGTCCCTAACCTGTACCACCACACCTGTCCTTAACTTTACCCTTAAACTTACCCGCACCACCACACCTGTCCCTAACTTTACCCTTAAACTTACCCGCACCACCACACCTGTCCCTAACTTTAAACTTAAACGCACCACCACACCTGTCCCTAACTTTACCCTTAAACTTACCGCACCACCACCTGTCCCTAACTTTGCCCCTTACCACCACACCTGTCCCTAACTTTGCCCTTAAACTAAACCTTACCACACCACCCTAACTTTCCCTAACTTACCCACACCCTTAAACTTACCCACACCACCACGCCTGTCCCTAACTTTACCCTTAAACTTACCCACACCACCACGCCTGTCCCTAACTTTACCCTTAAACTTACCCACACCACCACACCTGTCCCTAACTTTACCCTTAAACTTACCCACACCACCACACCCATCCCTAACTTTACCCTTAAACTTACCCACACCACCACACCTGTCCCTAACTTTACCCTTAAACTTACCCACACCCATCCCTAACTTTACCCTTAAACTTACCCACACCACCACACCTGTCCCTAACTTTACCCTTAAACTTACCCATACCACCACACCTGTCCTTGTCCCTACCCTTAAACTTACCCATCCCACCACACCTGTCCCTAACTTTACCCTTAAACTTACCCACCACACCTGTCCATAACTTTACCCTTAAACTTACCCACACCACCACACCTGTCCCTAACTTTACCCTTAAACTTACCCACACCACCACACCTGTCCCTAACTTTGCCTTAAACTTACCCACACCACCACACCTGTCCCTAACTTTACCCCTTAAACTTACCCGCACCACCACACCTGTCCCTAACTTTACCCTTAAAACTTACCCACACGCCACACCTGTCCCTAACTTTACCCTTAAACTTACCCACACCACCACACCTGTCCCTAACTTTACCCTTAAACTTACCCACACCACCACACCTGTCCCTAACTTTACCCTTAAACTTACCCTCACCACCACACCTGTCCCTAACATTACCCTTAAACTTACCCACCACACCTGTCCCTAATTTTACCGTTAAACTTACCCAAAAATGTCATATCATATTCATAATGTTCCATAATATTCACCTAAATATTTAAGGAAGAAAGTCTTCGAACAGCATGAGGGTTCAGGCTGTACGTAAATAATAAATAATGACAGGATGTTCATTTGAGGGTGAACTATACCTTTAATTCCTACATTGTTCCTCTGTGCCTTACCTGAAGAATATGACAATAAGTGCAACACGGTTAGAGAGCGAGAGAGAGAGACAAATGAGTGTGACATGGTTTGAGTATTCATTAGAGGGGCTGTAGAGGACATTTAGTGTTAATAAATCAGATGAGAGTGTGTGTAATTACTGACGGCAATCACACGTACAGCATCGGGCCATGACTGCCATCTTACCATCACTCAGTCCCTGACAGCCTGTCGTCACGGTGACGAACGTGCGCTAACATATCCCAGCGCTGAGCTCCAGAGCCAAACCCGTCTGAACGGAGGAAATGGATTCGATTGAATTAAACCGTTATTTATAAACTTCAGGCTGATATGCACACGCCTTTATGTGTAATGTGTTTTAGATGTTTTGCGCACAGTGCATATGCATTTCATCATCAGAAGAGTTTGCTTGAACTGAGCATGTGCATATTGTCCATATTTTCTTGCATTTTCTAGCCGTTTAGACATTTTGCTTTTCAGGCTCGGTCAGATCACACTGCAGTCTAATGATTGTGCATGAGCTTCAGTGTAGGAAACACTGTGTGTGTGTGTGTGTGTGTGTGTGTGTGTGTGTGTGTGTGTGTGTGTGTGTGTGTGTGTGTGTGTGTGTGTGTGTGTGTGTGTGAGTGTGAGTGTGAGTGTCCGAGTTTGAGTGTGTGTGTGTCAGAGACTGTGAGCGTGAGTGTGTGTGTAAGAGACTGTGAGCGTGAGTGTGTGTGTATGTGTGTGTAAGAGACTGTGAGCGTGAGTGTGTGTGTATGTGTGTGTAAGAGACTGTGAGCGTGAGTGTCCGAGAGAGAGAGATGTGTGTAAGAGACTGTGAGTGTTTGAGTGTGTGAGAGAGAGAAGTGTGTGTGTAAGAGACTGTGAGTGTGTGTGTGTGTGTGTGAGAGAGAGAGAGAAGTGTGTGTGTGTAAGAGACTGTGAGTGTGAGTGTCCGAGTTTGAGCATGTGAGAGAGAGAAGTGTGTGTGTGAGAGATAGAAAGTGTGAAAGTGTTTGTGTGTGTGTGTATGTATGTATGTTTGTGTGTGTGTGCGTGTGTGAAGAAGTGTGTGTGTAAGAGACTGTGAGCGTGAGTGTGTGAGAGAGAGAAGAGTGTGTGTGAGAGATAGAAAGTGTGAAAGAGTGTGAGTGAGCGAGAGTGTGTGTGTGTGTGTGTGTGTGTGAGAGATGTTCCAGTCACTACAGATGTTCATCTGACCTCAATACTCTTTATAAATGTGGATAATCATGCTAAAGCCCTCCACAAACACATGTGCAAATACACATGCACACACACACACAATCACTTTTTACTATTTTATGAGCACATTTGACAAAATCGAACTGTTCATGGAAACTCATGTTTATGTCTGAATGAGGAACAGAGAGGAAAAGGGTCAGAGTTTATTGACGGTTCACCTGCTAATCTAGCTTGATAATTAGCAGTTTTTAGAGAAATATTAATCAAAATTATTATTATTTTTATTTATTTTTTTTAAAAAGCTAAATGTTGTTTACAGACGTATTGGTCTGTTAATCATTAAAATATTTCCTGGACAAAACTCCCACAGTAAAGAGAACAAATGGAGAAAATAAAATCCCCAAGTTAAACAAATGCTGAAATGGAAAAAGAATATAAAACAATATCCAGATGTTTGGTCTCATTTGGTTCAATTATCAGGAAGTGGAAATCCAACAACCTACACGGCTTTCAGAACACATTCGCCCAGAATCCTCTGCAAAAACTGCAATGACACTCGAGAGGAGAGCCAGTGATCACTTCAAGAGTTTAGATGCTGACAGTGAACGAGACCTCAGTAAAGCAGAGGCGTCGCAGGGACCGCTCCTGTGTGCTTAGAGGAGATTAACACACGTCAAGCTTATTATGCATCGCAGATGTGGCTGTGCGAGACTTCTGATTCATTGGCCGCTATAAACGCTATAAATAACTAGAAGAGTAACAAAGTGCAGTAAACAGTAAAACTTATTTGCACTACAAACCAGGGTGTTAATAATTGGTAACACTTTAATGTAGTCCAATTCTCACTATTAACTATGACTTTTCCTCAATAAACCCCTAATTACTGCTTATTAATAGTTAGTAAGGTAGTTGTTAGTTCAGGTATTGGGTTTGATTAAGGGATGTAGAATAAGGCATTAATATGTGCTTTATAAGTACTACTAAACAGACAATAACCTAGTAATATGCATGATAATAAGCAACTAGTTCATAGTGAGAATTGACCCTAAAATAAAGTGTTACCAACAATATAATTATTTAAAGGCTGTTATCTGAAGCAGATGAAGTTTACTTTCATGGCTTCTCTTTCGCTCACAAGACCAGCAAAATATGGTGTTTTATGCTTCATTATTCATTATCATTCCTAAATCATGGGCATCTGACAAGCGGACGTCTGGAGGAGCAGGTGTTCGGTTTATTCAGTGTGCTACATTATTGCATTACTAAAATAATTAAGCTACATTTTACTTTGTATGGAAAATACACCGATCAGGCATAACATTATGATCTAATATTGTGTATGCCCCCCTTTTTGCTGACCCGTCGAGGCACGGACTCCACTAGACCCCTGAAGGTGTGCTGTGGTATCTGACACCAAGATGTTAGCAGCAGATCCTTTAAGTCCTGTAAGTTGCGAGGTGGAGCCTCCATGGATCGGACTTGTTTGTTCAGCACATCCCACAGATGCTCGATTGGATTGAGATCTGGGGAATTTGGAGGCCAAGTCAACGCCTCAAACTCGTTGTTGTGCTCCTCAAACCATTCCTGAAGCATTTGTGCTTTGTGGCAGGAGCATTATCCTGCTGGAAGAGCCATGGCCACCAGGGAATACCGTTTCCATGAAAGGCTGTACATGGTCTCAACAATGCTTAGGTAAGTGGTACGTGTCAAAGTAACATCCACATGGATGGCAGGACCCAAGGTTTCCCAGCAGAACATTGCCCAAAGCATCACACTGCCTCCGCCGGCTCGCCTTCTTCCCATAGTGCATCCTGGTGCCATGTGTTCCCAGAGAAGCCACGCACACACACCCGGCCATCCACGTGATGTAAAAGAACACGTGATTCCTCAGACCAGGCCACCTTCTTCCATTGCTCCGTGGTCCAGTTGTGATGGGCCAGCCTTCGCTCCCCACGTGCATCAATGAGCCTTGGCCGCCCATGACCCTGTGGCCGGTTCACCACTGTTCCTTCCTTGGAGCACTTTTGATAGATCCTGACCACTGCAGACCGGGAACACCCCACAAGAGCTGCAGTTCTGGAGATGCTCTGACCCAGTCGTCTAGCCATCACAATCTGGCCCTTGTCAAACTCGCTCAAATCCTTACGCTTGCCCATTTTTCCTGCTTCTAACACATCAACTTTGAGGACAAAATGTTCACTTGCTGCCTAATATATCCCACCCACTAACAGGAGCCGTGAGGAAGAGATCATCAGTGTTGTTCACTTCACCTGTCAGTGGTCATAATGTTATGCCTGATCGGTGTATGTGTTATCAGTTGTCTCAAACCACATCCTAATGTATGAAAACTTTGTATATTTTTACAAAAAATAAAAAAATTTAACTATTTATTTTTATGTCCTTTTTTACAAATGAGGACGTTCCCAAAAGGAGGTTTTGGGAGTTATCGGTTAAAAGATTTTCCCAAAATGTGCATGTTTGGAAATAAAAATATATTTTTATAAAATGGATCTGTAAGCCAATAAATGGCATAAGCTTATTAAGTCAAATTATGCAGCATGATGCCGGATCCAGTATGATATCAGGAAAATTAAACAATGGCAAAACAACATGTTCACTCCCAAGTGTTTACCCTTCTGGCTTCAGTTATTAAACGTTTGCTGGAGTTTGTTCATCTGAAATGAAAGTTATTGAAGCCTCTGAGAATAATCTTTGACAGAGGAGATGTGACACGCAGAGAATACACTGTCATCTGTGTGTGTGTGTGTGTGTGTGTGTGTGTGTGTGTGTAGGAGGCAGGGTCTTGAGGCCAGCGCACACAGTCAGATAAGGGAGCCACATCTGTGTTTGAGTCGTGCCATTTCTGACAGGCTGTGGGTCTCTCTGTCATATACTGCAGGGATGCTTGTTTGTCTTCTATGAAATCTGTGGCCTTTGCTTGTGAGAACCACTGCAGTAAATGAACACCTGAGGGCAGCTGCTGTCTTCATTGCACGCACACACGCACAAGCTCACACACGCACACACAAACGCATACACACACACACACACACTCTCTCACACACACAAGCACACGCACATACACGCACACACAAGCACACGCACACACAAGCACACAAACACACAAGCACATGCGCACACACACACACACACTCACACACACACACACACACACACACACGCACACACTGCCTGCGCACGCACGCACACACGCACACGCATACTGCACACATTTACGCACGCGCACACACGCACGCACGCACACACACAAACACACGCACACACACACTCTCACACGCACACGCGCACACACACTCTCACGCACACACACGCACACTCTCACACACACACAGAAATAAAGTAAACAAATGTAAAATATATTCTTCATTGTACGAGTTATTAACTCACTGTTTTCCACATTGTTATTTTCCACAAACTCTATAATAGATGCGTTGTCAGATTTGAGATGAACCGCGGTGCAAGTGCGTGCCGAAATTTGGGAGGAGAACGGTACAGCTCGATTTTTTTACAGAGAACCGTTACATCCCTAGACATCATACAACTCAGTGCTTTCACAAAGTTAATTAATAAACCATTGGGTTGCTTTATCTGCCTTTTTCCTGATATAGCCGGCAGCCGATACATTGGTGCATTTCTAGCTTAAATACATTTTCTTAAACTAGTTTAACATTAAAGGGAGGGGGGGGTAAATAATGACTTACACTGATAAAGTGTTACATTTACATTTGGCAGACGCTTTTATCCAAAGCGACTTACATTGCATTCAGGGAACACATTTTTACATTTAGTCAGTTCTTGCTTTCCCTGGGAATCGAACCCATGACCTTGGGTTGCTAGCGCCACGCTCTTATTGTTTGAGCTTATTGTTCTTATTGTTGACGGAGTATTCCTGTGTCAAATACACTCCTTCAGGATTCAAACAAGTTTCGGAAACTTTTTTTTTTTTTTTTTGTATGGCCCCCTATGGCCCTTTAGTATGTCATAAAGAGCGGAATTCCTTGTATGGGCACTTCTCCCAGATGAGCGCGCACACACACGCACACACACAAACACACACACAAGAGCGCGCCCATCAACAAGCTTCATTATGGAAGTGGTCGGCAGCGCTGGCATTGTTCAATAATTCAGTGGTCCAGAGTTAATTAATAGTGTTGCCCTGGACATTATTCATATCTGACCACTGAATATCTGTATATGTTTATGAGTGTTGAGTTACAGTGTGTAGTTTGAAGTGTACACGCACACACGGGTGACTGGCGTGGCCTTCAGTTCCGTGTGTCTTTCATAGTTTAGTCAGGTGATTGTGCTGTTCAGACATCCTTGCGTCACTCCCGCCTCACCTCTCTCTGAACACAGCACACAAAACAGCATTGTGCCGCGAGAACGGGCGTCCAGAGCTTTGCTGTGAGAGACGTAACATAAGCCGGTTATCTGCTGGAGATGAAAGAGTATGTGTGTTTCTCATGGGGCAGTCTTAGCTAAAAAGGTAACACAAATGAATAGAGACTTCAGCCTAGCTTCTGTTTCCCCCGTTTCTCATGTTTTCTTTTTATTCAGGTCAGCTCTTCAGGTAATCTGGAATGTCACTGCGCCCCGAAGCTTTCTGAAGGCCGCCGAGAACCTGTCAGGGACTGTTTAACGTGTCACACCGTCCTCATTCAGTGTGTGTGTGTGTGTGTGTGTGTGTGTGTGTGTGTGTGTGTGTGCACATGTGTGCCTCAAGTCTTTTTTCTGCTGAATAAAAGACTGTGGAATCATTCCCTTTCATGTCTGTTCTCCTGTTAGAAGTTCATCCATTATGAGAGTCGGCTACCAGCTTTATTGCATATCATATTTATGCTTGTGTAATGGTGTTTTATGTTTGACCATAATGATTACAAATATTTCAGAAACATTTATGATTGTTATCAATGTTGAAAACAGTTGCTACATTGCTACATAAAGAGTCTGCATGTACATTAAAGTCTACACTCTAAAAATTGCTGGGTTAAAAACAACCCAAGTTGGGTTGAAAATGGACAAATCCAGTGATTTTGTTGTTTTAACCTAGTGATTGGCTTGTTTTAACCCAGTGAATAGGTTATTTTAACCCAGCAGTTGGGTTAAAAGTTTTCCCAACCTGCTGGGTAGTTTTATAAAACTCAACTATTGTTTAAAAATTGTTTAAAACAACCCAGTCGCTGGGTTAAAACAACCCCATCGCTGGGTTAAAACAGCCCAATCACTGGGTTAAAACAACCTATTAGCTGGGTCAAAACAACCCATTCGCTGGGTCAAAACAACCCAATTGCTGGGTCAAAACAACCTATTCGCTGGGTTTGTCTATTTTCAACCCATTCGCTGAGTTAAAACAACCCAATCGCTGGGTTAAAACAACCCATTCAAACAA
>CM031962.1:1516815-1519315 GCA_018749465.1 Paracanthobrama guichenoti | reverse complement strand
TTCTCAGTTTTTTCTAATCCGTTATGTGCATTAGGCTTTTATGTTACATCTAATGTTGTTAAATGAATGTTTATTGCATTCGTAGTGTTTAGTGTTTGTGTGAATGACACTGAGCACCTTCTGTATGAGCATTGTCCTCCTGAGAGCTCATGAGTCATCATGTGACTCTCATCTCCACTGTGATTGGTGGTTGTCAGTATATATCAAAGGTACATGACAAATATTAGTATTTCAATAGGTTGGTAATTTAACATTATTTAATTTAATGATTTTTTTTTATATTGTAAATTTAACTTAATTAACCTAACATGTTGCTACCACGGTACATTTCTGGCAACCCCAGCTGGTGTTTTTTTTTTTACTGTAAATTTAACAGAGTTTTTTTTTTTTTTTTTTTTTACAGTGTACACATAATTATTACAATATAAACTTTTATTTGATATGGGTTTGAACTGTAAAACAGACAGCAAACTAAGTGCTGTCCTGTAAAACCTAAAAAGTTTACCACAGCTGCCGTGTTTTTACCGTCAATTTTACAGGGATTTTTTTTACAGTGATGATGTTAGTCATGTGACCAATCTTGTACCCATAATATCTACATTTTCGAAGAGCTCCATTTTCACAGTCCACACTACAATGCGAAATTCAAATTCATTTGGGAGTATATTTGCAAAATCCCAAGCATATCTATGGCAAGCCGTTTTGACTTTTATTCATTCTCTCACAGGATATGAATTATTGATATCAACAATTCAATTTCAGCTAGCAAAAACTCTTGATATCTGTAATTGTATTTTCACTAGTTAGATGTCACCATAGGCTGCCATTCAATTCCTGATATCAATATAATTTCAGATATCTAAAATGGCTTTCTTATTAGTAATAATCACATTCATGATATCAGAAATGAACATTGTCACTAGTGAATATCAAGAATTCATGTCCTGTGAATGAATAAAAGTCAAAACGGCTTGCCATGCACATCTGCATAATCCCAATCCATAATCCCAGCATATTTGGGAGAACATGTTCAAAAAGCTGTCTTCAGTGACAAAAACACTGTCTCTGTGTGGACGGAAGACCAAAACATAGGGAAAAAAAGAAATGAAAACATATTAGTTTGAACAAGTCCTTCGTTTTTTTAACCCGTCCTCTTTATGAACTTTCTGAAGCGTGGAGGGACAGAAATCTGTCAGATTTCATTTTTCTTCCGAAGATGAACGAAAGCTTTGGAATGGCGTTGAGTAAATGATGACAATTTCATTTCTTGGGCAAACTATTGCTTTAAGTATTGCTGACTTTCAAAGCATTGCTCTGTTTCAATGCCACATCTCCACACAATGGTGATGCACACCCTAAGGGTGTAGAATTGGTACATCATAAAATACTGTCATATTTACCACATACCACAGACCCCCTATAGCATCAGCATCTAGATCTATTCATTATTTAGATTCATGTAAAACACTCTGGCAGCTTTGTGTTGTGTCAGGGGTTATGGGAATTTGAGCTAAAAAAGCATGGCTGTTCATAGGGTTTAACTTACAGACAAGTTGCTTCCTTAGTTCTTCATCAGAACTTCTCAGTCCAGACTAGGGTTGCAAAGTTTCCACAAAATGTCCTGAATTTTTGGAAACTTTCCAGGATTTTCTTTTGGAAACTTTTGGAAATTTTCAGCCCCTTTGCAACCCTAGTCCAGACCTCGTCATATGTGACCCTGGAGCACAAAACCAGTCATAAGGGTCCATTTTTTTAAATTAAGATGTATACATCACCTGGAATCTGAGGATGCAAAAAAAAAAAAAAAAACTCTAAATATTGAGAAAATCTTCTTTAAAGTTGTCCAAATGAAGTCCTTAGCAATGCATATTACTACTAATAATACATTTATGATATATTTACAGTAGGAAACTTACACAATATCTTCATGGAACATGATCTTAATATCCTAATGATTTTTGGAATAAATAATTTTGTCCCATACAATGGCTATATCCCTGTGCGACTTATGGTTTTGTGCTCCAGGGTCACATACATATATCTACAGAAGGTTTACCGTAAATTAAATCATCTGAAAACATGCTCTCCATCTGTGTACATATCTTATTTTACCGTCCAGTGTTTTAAGAGTGCTGATAAACTGGTATGTTTGCGTAATGCTTTTGTTTTTCAGTATTACTACTCCATTAAGGATATATCAGTAGGAGGCATGTGCATCTGTTACGGTCACGCTAAGGCCTGCCCTCTCAACACAGACACCAAGGTTTGTCATCTACAGCTAAAGAATCATTATCCTGTGTGCACTTTTAATTGGGTTTATTGCTTGAGCTTTATTATTACGATGCTAATTAGAAACTAATCACTTTTAGCCTTTATGAAGCATGCACTCACAACGGTTTAAAAAAATTCAATAACATAGTTGCATTTGTGCCTGATATGATTATTCATGCTGTATTTTGTGATGCCTGTGTGTTATCATCTAATTCCACTATCATCAAAA
>CM031962.1:1491815-1511815 GCA_018749465.1 Paracanthobrama guichenoti | reverse complement strand
ACTAAAACACTTTTTACAGTATACAAAATTTGCCTTACAAAACATATTGATTAGATTTTTTAATTTTTACATGTTTACATGGAGGTCAGTGTGATTCCTCAGGAGTGTACGGGTTGTGTTGCTGAGATATGATGAGCATAAAACCTTCGACAGATGATCATGAGCTACAAATACTCAGAAGAACAAGGAACTGGTGAGAGTCACCAGGGAGAACGTCACAGAGGAAGACAAGTTACATTGCTGCTGAATATTTAAATGTATTCATTTATGAAACACTTTTACACTGCTAAAATAATTTTCTTACTCAGTATTTTTGTCTTGTTTTTCCTTTACAACTATCTAAACATTTGTGAAGCAAGATGCATGTAGTTGAGAAGTTAAATTAAAATATTCAGTCTTATTTTCTGAAAAATGTATACAGAAGAGGATTAGGGCCAAGCAATAATAAAAAAATAAAAATCCTGTAGATTAAAGTCATTATAATGCGTGATTAAACTCTTACAATTCTGGAAAAAACTTGAAATAAAATGTTGAGAATAAACTCATAAAATTGAGAATAAAGTCATGTTTTTGAGAAAAAGCTACATTTTGAGGGAAAAAAAGTCTAAATAAAATATAGAGAATAAACATACAATTTTGAGAATTTCAACTTTTTCTCAAACTTTAACATGTTTTTTTATTATATTGAGCACTTTCATTTAATGGTATCCTGCCATTATAAGATCAATCCCAGTGATTGCAAACACTCACACTTAACGTGTGGTACTTGCATGTTCTGAATATGAAGTTGGACAAACAGTTGGTATTGATCCATCTTTGAGAAGCAGCTTTTGTGCAAATCCTGTGTTTTACTGACCCTCATTTGTAAAGCAGTCCAGTGTGCATAAATTCACACAAACATGTTCTGGAAACATTCAGTAAACGTAACATTATAAATAACATTCTAGGCTGGTCCCCTAAAGGTCCTGCAGACGTTATGGGAATGTAGTGTAGAGGGAATGTCCTATAGTAAGGGCCCCCTAAACATTCCCAGAACATCCTGAATGTTCCCTGAAGGGCCACCAAATGTCATCCCTTAACCCGTTAAAGAACTCCACATTTTGACCGTCTCAGAACATTCTGGGAACGTTACCAGGTGACGCCCTTGACACCAGCAGGGACATTCTGGGAACATCAAATTTCCAAATAAAATATGTTCCCCTAAACATTCCCAGAACGTCCTGAATGTTCCCTGAAGGTCCGCCAAATAATGTCCCCGAACCCTTTAAAGAACTCCACATCGTGACCGTCTCAGAATGAGGATAAACAACCTTTTGAGAATTTCGACTTTTTTCTCAAACTTTAACAAGTTTTTTTTCTCGAAACACAACAATTTTATTCTCAACATTTTACGAGTTTATTCTTGACATTTTATTTAGATTTTTTTTTTTCTCGAAATTTAAAGAGTTCTTTCTCACATTAATGACTTTAATCTCAAGGCCCTAATCCTCTTCCGTATGTATCAAAATTAAGAAGACTTGAAGAAGAAAAAACATGATATCAAGAGATTCAACATGAGATAACATGAGATTCAAACTCTTGAATCTTGAATCTTGATATCAGAAAAATAAACTTGAGCTAAATGGAAAACAAGTTCCCATTGGCTGAAAGCAAAAAGTCATGTATTTTTAATACATTTTCCCCAAAACATGTCATTTTGCTTCTCAAGTAAATGTATCCCAATTTAAGGATGTTTAGATATTTATTCTGAAAAACAAGACAAAAATACTAAGAAAATATTTTTTGCAGTGTAGCCAAAGAGACATTCAGAAGTGTTAGCTTACCAGTTTAGTAACACTTTATTTTGATGGTTAACATGAACTATATGTCAACTAAATGTCAACTAGCCCTCATTAGAGTATTAGTAGACTGTTTAGGGTTAGTAGAATAAGTTGACATGTAGTTGGAAAGTTACTGATAGTCAGTAGAGTGTCTAAAGTGGACAATCAAAAATAAAGTGTTGCTGGTAGTTTATGCAAAAAATAGCTTAAATTACACATTAATAATATATAAACTAGTACTGTAATATTGCTACATAGTTAGCCTTGTTGCCTGGCTGGTAGTGTCGAGATGATCCTCGTACATCCTCTGGTCCAGCGTCCCCTCCAGAGGATTTGCAGAGTTGCCAGTGCCGAGCTACAAAACGAATGCAAGAAATCAGACCTGGCCTACAAGCATTATGGTCAAAGCGCAGTAAATGGACAAGCTCTCGGCACAGACCATTGG
Organism: Paracanthobrama guichenoti; assembly: GCA_018749465.1. Classification (NCBI taxonomy): domain Eukaryota; kingdom Metazoa; phylum Chordata; class Actinopteri; order Cypriniformes; family Gobionidae; genus Paracanthobrama; species Paracanthobrama guichenoti. The sequence goes on along the minus strand of CM031962.1, from coordinate 1,509,550 downwards.
CCAGGGGTAATACAAACAATATAATCTCATGTGTCTCGCTGACGCTTAGCTACGAGCTGATACTCCCAACTGCAGTGAATGGGTTTCAAATTGTGCATGAAAGCGAGAGCAGTAAGAAAATGGTGATGAACTAGCAGTTTTTGTGAACGACAGATGGTGCAACCCAGGACATATTGCTATCAAGGCCAGTGTTCGGGACATAAATGCTGTCATAGTTCCTTTAGTGAGAGCATTCACACACAGTTGTTTAGCTGTGTGTTGACTCTTAAAGGGATAGTTCACCCAAAAATTAAAATTATCTCATAATTTACTCACCCTCAAGCCATCCTAAAAGGTGTATATGACTTTCTTCTTTCAGCCCAAAGCAAGAGTTATATTTTAAAACATCCTGGCTCTTCCAAGCTTTATCATGGGAATGAATGATACCTGAGATTTTGAACCCAAAAAAGTGCATCTGTAACGGAGGCCAGCTAGTAGTTGCTGTGCGAGTAAACCTCACTCCTCTGATCTCAAGAGACGCTCTAACGACTGACGCTAGGGGTTGCAGCCTTTAGCCTCCTTGTTAGAGCGTCCGACTCTCATCCGGCGGACCCGAGTTCGAGTCCCGCTTGGAGCGGGGCGGTTCGAGCAGGAGGGGTTACATTGGTGCCGTGACCCGGATGGGAGTGAGGTTTAGGGGGGGTGAGTGTAACGGAGGCCAGCTAGTAGTTGCTGTGTGAGTAAACCTCACTCTTCTTGATCTCAAGAGACACTCTAGCGACTGACGTTAGAGGTTGCACCCTTTAGCCTCCTTGTTAGAGCATCCGACTCTCATGCCGGCGGACCCGAGTTCGAGTCCCGCTTGGATCGGGGCGGTTCGAGCAGGAGGGCTTACACATCCATCCATCATAAAAGTAATCCATACGGCTCCAGTGGGTTAAATGAAGTTCCGAAGTGAAGCCATGGGTTTTATAAGAATTTTAGTTCTTACAAAATCTTGAACTCAACTCTATTGTGAATGCACATATGGCCATGCCAGTAAAAAGAGCTAATGCTGCAGTGTACACAGCAAAAACCCCAGTGTTAAAATAACTCTTAAGTCCAGACTCAAGAGTGTTAAAAGTAACACTGAAGCAGTGTTAAAGTTAATGAGATAATTAAGTGATTAATTGAGCGATGATTGAGCATTAGTGTTGAACACCTGATGTTAACAAGCAGAATCACAGAAGGACAGTGTCACCATTTTAGGTCACCATTATGGTGATCAGTGTTTGCTTTAGTTGGGCTCTTGAGTGTTTAAATGTATGTAAACCTATTGTGGGAAAGCCTTTAAAAAAGCATAATGGGGCACTTTAAAAGTTGAACTTCTCTTTTTTAGAATATTGTCATGCACAAGACGCTGCAAAACATGCAATATGCAAGCAGTCAAATGCCTGTCTAGCGTGTGTTTTCATAGCAAAACAATGGAAAAGTAGAGCATTGGGATGGAAAAACGTCCTCTGTGTACAGCACTGTATAGTGGCAATAGCAAACTTAACATATCAACCAATGCATTTCATTACAAACTCTCTAGACTTCAATCATGTAAATGTGGTTTAATGACAACATTGGATATGGCCTGATAGGCCCCTGTTAGTCACTTGGTTGGATTCACAATTTCTCAAGTATGGAAATATTGCAGGGATTGCCAAGAATTTACTGCAGAACAAGAAAACGTAAGAGGGCACTGAATCTGCAAGATCATCATACAAGGAATCTCACATGTGGTGACATGTCATCTCAATAAATAGAAATGAAAACAGACATCCACATGCTCAAGAAGACATTCTAAGATGAACACAGAAAACTCTGTTGGCTTTGTGATCTCTAAGCCATTCAGGTAAGCCATATTCCTGCATACTAATCAATCATTCAGCAGTTCAAACTGGACAGTGAGGAAACGGTTGGTAAAGGACATTTTGCAGAATGTCTTGGAGGAGACAGATTGACAGAGGATGTAGAAACTAGGGTTGAAAAGTTTCCATAAACAAAATGGCACTGCCGTGTTTGGTCGCCGTTCAGGTCGCTCCACGAAGACTGTGCTTTTATTTACTATTTTACTTTCTTTTACTCTCAATTTTTACAACCTTATCAACTGCATTGATCTGCTATGACAGCAAAACTCTTTTGGACATTGGTTACCTCTACACTGGACTGTTTCAGGACACTTTCACCGATCCCCTGTGGCCATCTGAGATTCTTCGCAACGCCGAGTTGAACAATGGATAGAGCCGACAGCGAAGAATCAAGAAACACCGTGGGAAATGCGCTGGGATCCGCAACAGACTGAGGAAAAGAGCATTCAGCCCTCCTCTCCCGAGCATTCTTCTAGCAAATGTTCAATCCCTGGAGAATAAGATGGACGATGTTAGAGCCAGGATAAGTTTTCAACGGGACATGAGAGACTGTAACATCTTTTGTTTGTCCGAAACATGGCTCACGCCCGCGGTCCCGGACACAGCTGTGACGGCGTCGGAGAACTTCTCTGTTTTTCGGATGGACAGAACAGCCGAGGCCGGTAAATCCAAAGTCGGTGGAGTATGCTTCATGATCAACAAGAAATGGTGCGACCCCAGGAACATCACCATTCTCTCGCGGTCCTGCTCGCCTCATCTGGAACATTTAACAATCATTTGCTGCCCATTCTATCTGCCAAGGGAGTTTTCTTCTGTCGTCGCGACCGCTGTTTACATCCCACCACAGGCAGACACAGCGCTGGCTTTATCTGGCCTTCATGATGTTGCCAGCGGCGTCATAAACAAACACCCCGATGCTGCTTTCATCGTCGCGGGCGATTTTAACAAAGCAAACCTAAAGAAAGTCTTGCCAAACTTTCACCAGCACGTCTCCTATCCTACACGAGGAGCAAACACACTGGATCATTGCTACTCTCCGTTTAAGAATGCCTATAAAGCGCGGTCACTACCAGCCTTTGGCAAATCGGATCATGCCGCCATTTTCCTCACACCTGAATACAAACAAAGGCTCGTTCAGGAACCCCCGGTGAGGCGGGAAGTTAAGCGCTGATCCCCCGATTCAGAGACCGCGCTACAGGCAGCTCTTGATGATGTGGACTGGGACATGTTCCGAGCGAGTTCAGCTGACGTCAGCGAGTTCACAGATGTGGCGCTTTGGTTCATCAACACGCTTACAGAGCAAGCCACACAAACAATAACAATAACGTCCTTCTCAAATCAGAAACCGTGGGTGGACAATTCAATCCGCGCTTCAGTGAACACACGCACTGCCGCTTACAACGCCGGTCTCTTATCGGGGAACATGACTGAATACAGATCGTCCTGCTATGCTCTCAGACGCGCAGTTAAAGCCGCAAAGCTCCGTTATAAGGACCGAGTGGAGTCTCATTTCCAACTCAACGATTTGCAGCGCATGTGGCTGGGTCTGAGGTCCATCTGCTCTTTTGGATCTAAATCCTCTGCAGAGGTGAGCGCTGATCCATTGCTTGTGAACGAGTTAAACTCTTTCTACGCTTGCTTTGACTGTAACCGCGGCAACGCAACTCCGCCAAGTGGCGCGTCAGAGGAAATTACTGAGAGCAGCAACAACCACATGATCTCTGTCTCGGAGGATGAAGTTCAGAGGGCACTCAAGCGTGTGGACGTCAGGAAAGCTGCTGGGCCGGATGGTATTTCAGGCCGTGTTCTGCGGTCCTGTGCTGATCAGCTCGCCGGGTTGTTTACATCTATCTTTAATGAGTCCCTCGCTACATCTGTGGTCCCCACCTCCTTCAAAAAATCCACTATCATCCCTGTCCCTAAGAACAGTAAGCCCTCTTGCCTAAATGACTATCGTCCAGTGGTTCTCACATCTATAGTCATGAAGGTCTTTGAGAGACTCATTAAAAACACCTTCATTCCTGACACTTTGGACCCTCTTCAGTTTGCCTATCGTCCCAATAGATCGACTGAAGATGCCATCTCTCATGTCCTCCACTCCTCCCTCACTCACATCGACAGCAAAAGTGGGAACTACGTAAGGCTGCTATTCATTGACTATAGCTCAGCCTTTAACACCATAGTTCCCATCAAGCTAACCTCCAAACTCCTGGATCTCGGCCTGAATCCTTCTCTCTGCCACTGGATTGAGGACTTCCTCACTGGCAGGCCTCAGGTGGTGAGAATAGGCCAGTCCACCTCCATCTCCCTGAGTGTGGGAGCACCACAGGGCTGTGTCCTGAGTCCCCTGCTCTACTCTCTCTACACGCATGACTGTTTGTCCACACACAGCTCCACCTCTATCATCAAATTTGCTGATGATACTGTTGTCCTGGGCCTCATTTCCAGCAACGATGAGACGGCATACTTGGACGAGGTGGAGCATCTAACATCATGGTGCCAGGACAACTGTCTCTCTCTGAATGTTGGCAAGACCAAAGAAATGATTGTGGACTTCAGGAAGAGACAGCAACGGACATACTCCCCCCTCATGATCAGCGGGTCACCAGTAGAGAGAGTGAGCAGAGAGGAGCTTACAAAGCCCTTCCCCTCCCCCACCTGGGTGCTTCAGATCACATCACTGTTATGTTAATGCCAGCATACAGACCACTTGTGAAAGCCACCAAACCAGTCCAGAAGCAGATTCAAGTCTGGCCTGAAGGGTCATCAGAGGCTCTTCAAGACTGCTTCGACACCACTGACTGGGACATGTTTAAACAGGCTGCAACCTACCACAACACCACAGACCTCCAGGAGTACTCAGAGACTGTTACTTCTTATATCACCAAGTGCATGGAGGATGTAACAGTCACAAAGACCATCACCGTCTGGCCCAACCAAAAACCGTGGCTGGCAGGAAATGTTTACAGACTTCTGAAGACGTGTAACACCGCCTTCAGAGCTGGAGATGAGGTGGGCCTGAGGACAGCAAGGGCCAACCTGTCACGCGGCATCAGGAAGGCTAAGAGACAGTACTCCAGGAGGATAGCCCATCGTTTCAGTGACAGCAGAGACACAAGGAGCCTGTGGCAGGGTATTCAGACCATCACAGATTATAAGCCCCCTGCACAGACATGTGACAGCTCCACCCTCCTGCTGAATGAGCTGAACACTTTCTTTGCTCGCTTTGAAGCTCACAACAGCACCACTGCACAGAAGTCACCACCTCCTCCCGATGACCTGATGTTGTCTCTGCCCAGGGACAGCGTGAGAAGATCCCTCAGCAGGGTCAACGCACGCAAAGCTCCAGGTCCTGACAACATTCCTGGACGTGTATTGTGAGACTGTGCAGAGGAACTCACTGATGTCTTCACAGACATCTTCAACATCTCACTGAGTCAAGCTGTCGTCCCCACATGCTTCAAAGCAACCACCATCATTCCAGTCCCTAAGAAATCATCTCCATCCTGCTTCAACGACTACCGTCCAGTCGCACTTACCCCCATCCTTATGAAGTGCTTTGAGCGGCTAGTCATGCACCACATTAAGTCTGTCCTCCCCCCCTCCCTGGACCCCTAACAAATTTGCATATCGGTCTAAACGCTCGACCGATGACGCCATCGCCACTACCGTCCATTCAGCACTCACACACCTGGAAAATAAAGACACTTATGTCAGAATGCTGTTCATAGACTTAAGTTCAGCATTCAATACAATCATCCCTCTACAGCTCACTCAAAAACTGTCACAGCTGGGACTCAGCACATCGATGTGCAACTGGTTGCTGGACTTCCTGACAGGAAGACCTCAGGCAGTTCGGGTCGGCAGTAACTCATCCAGCTCCATCATCATGAACACTGGAGCCCCTCAGGGATGTGTGTTGAGCCCCCTCCTTTTCACTCTGCTGACACATGACTGCACACCCATACACAACAGCAATCTCTTCATCAAGTTTGCGGACGACACGACCGTAGTTGGTCTCATTAGCAACAACGATGAGACAAACTTCAGGAGCGAGGTGAGCTGCCTGGCCAGGTGGTGTGGCGACAACAATCTCTCTCTGAACGTGGAGAAGACGAAGGGAGATTGTTGTGGACTTCAGGAGAATGCACACCCAGCACGCTCCTCTGACCATCAACAGTGTGACCGTGGAAAGGGTGAGGAGCACCAAATTTCTGGGTGTACATATCACAGAGGACCTCTCCTGGACCGCCAACACCACAGCACTGACCAAGAAAGCACAGCAGCGACTCTACTTTCTCCGTAAGCTGAGAAGAGCCGGAGCCCCAGCCCCCATCATGCGCACCTTCTACAGAGGCACCATCGAGAGCATTCTGACCAGCTGCATCACTGTGTGGTACGGTGCCTGCAACGCATCCTGCTGTAAAGCACTTCAGCGCATAGTGAGAGCAGCTGAGAAGATCGTTGGTGTCTCTCTCCCACCCCTCCAGGACATTTATAACTCCCGCCTCTCCCGCAAAGCCCTCATCATTGCGAGAGACCCCACCCACCCATCGCACAGCCTCTTCAGTCTGCTGCCATCAGGTAGGAGGCTACGCAGTCTCCAAGCAAGGACCAGCAGACTGAAGGACAACTTCATTCCCCAAGCTGTCAGGGCATTGAACTCCCTCCCGACAATGCCGACTCTCCCCTCTTCTGCCCCACACACCTGATCGGGGAATCACACCCCCAGTTCTCCTCCCTTCATCTACCTCATTATATTGTCTCTCTGAGGAATTGGTCCCCCCTCTTACAGACTCTTTTTTTGCACACACTCTTTTATTTTATACCTGCACTGACTTAAATCTGAAATTGCACTATTGTTACTATTGTTTGCACTATTTGCCATTGCCACTTTACCTCTATAATTCACGTTATCCATCCTTTTTTAATCTTTCTTCTGTTGTTGTTACTGTTAAACTTTTGTTGTTATTGTTATTGTTTTGTTGTTGTTAGGCACCTAGGGTCTGAGAGTCATAGAATTTCAATGTACTGTACGTATGGCAGAATTGACAATAAAGCTGACTTTGACTTAACTTTGACTTTGAGCTTCAAGTACCTGGGAGTAAACATCTCTGAGGACCTGACCTGGACTGCTCACATTCAGACACAGGTGAAAAAAGCCAGGCAAAGACTGTACCACCTGCGCCAGCTGAGGAAATTCAGGGTTTCACCAGCTATCCTGAAAACTTTCTATTTAGGGGCGATAGAAAGTGTACTAACTCAGTGCATCACAGCGTGGTATGGGAACAGCACCAGTCATGACCGCAAAGCCCTGCAAAGAGTAGTGCGCTTATCCGAGCGCATCTCAGGGTCAGCTCTCCCGTCTCTGCAGGACGTCTACACCAAACGCTGCAAAGGTAGAGCTACTAAGATCATCAAGGACTCTAATCACCCTGCAAACCCTCATTTCACGCTGCTGCCATCTGGTAAGCGCTTCCGAAGCCTGATGGCCAAAACTGAGAGACTCAGGAGGAGCTTCTTCCCCCAGGCCATCAGACTCCTGAACTCAGTCACTTAACATCACGTGACTTCACTTCAGGATAAACATCGATACACTGACATTGCACTGAACTTTCTGTTCTCGTTGTTACTGTGTAACAACCTGTCATAAACCTGTTTGCACATTATACTCTTTATACATTTGTTAACCACATATTTATAAGTCTACAGTTTACTCACTGCACAGTCTACTTCACTTATTTTATTCCACTTCTTTATTCTTATTTTTTTTACTTTCTTCTTCTACTTGACTTGATTATTTATAATTCTACAGATATATATAGATAGTACTTTTTTATCCTATTTCTATATAATTTCCTCGTGTTTTAACTGTGAATTTGCACTGTCCATGGAGCGGACCTGTTTATATTTCACTGCCGGTTGTATATTCTGTATATAACTGTGTGTGTGACAAATAAAACTCTTGAAACTAGGGTTGAAAAGTTTCCATAAACTTTCCAGAAGTTTTGGAAACTTTCAAGGATTTTTTGGGAAGTTTTCTGAGACGTTTGTTACCCTGGGACTTTCAGCTGAACATCTACAGGACAAAAGCGTTGGTGGTAGATTTCCAGAGTCCAGTCATTCAGAGAGAAAAACACGGCTGTGGACTAAATTAGACTCTAGAGCTGCACTCTTCCTGTCCTGAGGAACCCTAATGATTGATTTGTAGTCAGGAAGTCATCATGGGACTTTAAAATGATCTGTTTTCCAACAGCAGAGTACAGGAGTGAATCCTTTGCAATAAAACATGTAGTAGACCCCAGGGTTCCTACACAGTTTGGAAAAGTATGGAAAAAAAGAAAGCAGAGTGGGGAAAAATATTTGCATTTCCAGACTATTGCCCCTATTTAGTTTATTATAAAAGAAAATATACAGACTTCATGTGCATGATAAACCGTTAAACTTAGCATATAGGACAGTACACACTGAGCTACCTATTGCGCCATAGAGGATGCATTAATTTGGAAATAAGGCCTTGATATTATAGTTACTACCTTAAGGAAAGCCACATTTTGAACACTTTTTTACAGTACCAATCTTTTTTATAGAGCCTTGAACTTGGCAAATAGGACAATACACACAGCCGTATTGTGCCATCAGCCCATTTCATGTCATGGTTTCTCTGCCGCCACAGAATATGCATTAAATTAGACATTAGGCCTTGAAATATGACAAACTGCCCTTATGAAAGTCAAATTTTGAACACTTTTTTTTTAACAGTATCAGTCTTTTTATAGACCCTTGAACTCTGCAAATAGGACAAAGCAAACGGCCGTATTGGTCCATCAGCGCTTTTCATGTTAAGGTTTCTCCATTGCAACAGAGGATGCGTTAAAATGGACACTAGGCCATGATATTAGAGGTACTACCCTAAGGAATGTCAAATTTGAACAAATATATATCTATTAATTCAGGTGTATCCATGCTTTCGTATTCTTCATAGTAAGATGGCAGTGACGCACAAAGTTAATGGGTTATAGTAGATACAAAACTAGTGTAATGTAAGCACAAAATAAAATCCTGTGCGCATGTGAATAGTTTCTTGTGGGCACAAAAAAGTTTTTTGCTTACAGGCTCTTAGGGGCTCTGTATGTTGTCACTTTTAGAAAATCAATGAAAATATTTACAGATGACTGCAAATGGAAAATGTGTAGGAACCCTGAAACCCAGTAATTCAGCTTTTCCAAAGTAGTCTCAATTGCATGTGTGATCTCTGTACGGTCTTGTGAGTTTCAGTCACCTCACTTAAACTGAGAGTGTCAAATGATTCCTTCCCAAGTTATGGGGAACCAGCTAAAGCGAATATTTCACAATATGGGAAAAATCTTAGTCCACTCAATTATAAATACCTAAATTGATGGATGTTTGTCATCTGACCAATCTGGGTATTCATTGTGGGTATTCTGTAGGATTGGTAAGATATCGTTAACTTGTAGTGCTTCTTATTGTATTATCAACACAAGTGTAGTAAAAGGGGTTTTATTAACAAAAAGATAGACAAGAGGAACTAACAACTACTGAATGAACACCATGAGTGGATAAAGTGCATAAGATTGATAAATGCAAGTGGCTATTGGCTATGTCCGAAATCACCCCCTATACCCTCATTCACTATTCCCTACATTACTCCACTAATATAGTCCACTTGAAGGAGTGAATGAGAACAAGTGAGTGAATTAGGACACTGAGTGCCAGAAGGGCTGCCACTTTTGCATAGAACAATTTAATAATACATTAAAAAGGAATTTATATCTGTATGATTTTACGCTTGGACCAGCGATTTGGAAAATGGATGGATGGATGATTCAGCTGCAGCGCCATCTTCTGGTCAGATGTGGGAATTCATGACCCTCACAGTGCATTATGGGTATTCTCTAGCCATTGCGTGTAGATCAGTTGTACACTCGCTATTGCGGTGCATTGTAGGATTGAATGAGTGCACGCGATAACATCCACTATGGTTTCCATAATAATTGTTTTCATAAATGACTGTCCCCTCATATAGTGACCTATTAAAGGGTATAGGGGGCGATTTTAGATACAGCCATTGAGTTGGATGTTATATATATAATTGGGTTCTCTTAATGTGTTGTGACACTGTTTGCGAATGTTTGTTAGAACTATGTTAGTAACGATAAAACTTGCGACCGTAGTTCAGTAACAATGCTTTTGGAAAAGAACAGAAGCTCCAAGAAAGCAACAACAGCCATTGTTTTTGTAGTTGTGGGTAGAAACATGTAATATGATTTTAAATATCTCTCTTCCACTTCAGTGTAAGAACACAGTGCTTCATATGAAAGCTGCTATGCCACTCTGATCTGGCCCAGTATCAGACACGGTGTCTTTATTCTGTGTAAATAAAATACAGCTTGAAAGCCGCTTTACACTCTGCCGTTATGCTGAAAACCAGCATGCATCTTTTTTTTGTCGGCTGTCGGATTTGTTTCAGCCTGAATCAATTTCCTCATGTTCAAGTCTTCAGTGTGCAAACAAACTGTGCAGTGCTTTAAAATGGGTGGGAACTCACCCACTTCAGCCTTAATGCAGGACTACAGATCATTGCAAAGGGTTTCACAGGATTTCTCTCACCACTCCGGATGGATAGATGAACAGATGAAGAGTGAGTGGAGGTGAAGTGTGTTTGGCGTCACCCTCATGAAGAGGCAGTGATGGTCAGATTATAGAGGCAAGCGTTCTGCTCTGTTCAGTAATGGCTTGGCTCAGGCAGAGCGCCAGTGTGAATGGAACATTAAGGAACATCAGTAAATTACACCCACAGACGGGATGGACTCACTCCAGGTGCTGCAGTCCGATGCCAAACTTCCCAGTAGCTGTAATATACAGAAATAAATGAAAGTGTCAGAACACAGTCTGGTGACAGGAAAGTTTCTCACGCGGTCAGAAAAGTTAGTGCTGCATTCTCACAGCAGTGTTGAGTGGCATTCAGAACTCATACCTTTTAAAGGGCAAAATTCACTTTTACATGCATGTAAAATAAATGCGTGTCAGCAGTGTGTGTATGCAACCACCTTATAATGATAAAAATCTACCCACTCCTTTTTTTAATCCCCGTAAATCATAAGTAGTGTCTCAGACATTTGTAGATTCTAGCAGTGTGACTGCTGATGAACTCCACCCTATTAGCATAAACTCTGCCCACGACTGCTGACAGACTCCATCATATTAACATAGACCCCACCCACAACTGCTGATGAACCCTGCCCTATACTTTCTTTACTTTCACAGACATAACTGACTGTTTATGACCTAACCTTGTGTGTGTTTGACAGTTTAAACACAATAAGATGTGAAAGAGAACTTAGTTTAATACTCACGGGATGCTTCGTCTGACGTCCAGCTTTCTGTGCACGTGCTTCGGGGGTGTGTGTCCTCAGAAAACCATATATCAGAAGTTTAGACCGATATGGCTTTAAAACACATACAGATCATAAACTCTCATGATGATGAAGAACTGCAATGTCACGTGAGAGTGATAGAGATGATCATCAAAACCAAACAGATTAGTTAAAGTTAGTGAGATAATTAAGTGATTAATTGAGTGATGATTGGGCATTAGTGATGAACACCTGATGTTAACAAGCAGAATCACAGAAGGACCTAGTCACCATTATGGTGATCAGTGTTTGCTTTAGTTGCTCTTGACTTTTGAACTTATAACATTAGTTTTTATCTGTTTGAACTGTGTGTTTATAAAACAAATTTGTTATGGCAAGGAATGCAGAGAGAAATATATTTATGTATTATGTTTTCATAGTAACATAATCATCATGTGGGCTAGATGAACTGAAGCCCAATCTTTGATTATATGGGTGATGTGGTAATTTTACATTATTTATTACAGCAGCCCTGTGATGTTATAACATGAGATTCTACAGATGAGACTATTATTTTACACCCCCACACACACACACACACACACCAAGGGTCTGTGTAAGAATTTCAACAACTGTGACAAATAGCATATTCAGATAAACAGATAAACTCTGAACATCACAAAACAAGCCACTAAAAAGTCACAAAAACAGTGAAAATAGCAAGAAAAAACAAATTACAAAGACAATTCAGCCGCATAATTTATAAATTCTGCAATGCATGCTGGGAGCCTTGGATGTGTTTTGAATGGTGCACCCGGAATGCACTGCAAAAAGCTTTTTGATGGTCACCATTGTTGAGATTCATAAGCTGATTCTTGATGTATGTGTGTGTGTGTAAATGACAGAGTACTTCAGGCCTTTTTGCTCAGAACAACTTTATATTATCTATAATCTATAAAAAAATATAGATTATATTGAAAATGCCAGATCTTATGCTGTAGAGTCACAGGGATTCTGTAATCAATAAGGTAAATCTAAATCAGAGATTGGGTTCTAAATTAGTTTAGATGATTATGTCAAAACATAATCAACAACATCTGATCACATTTTCTCTGGGCTTGTCCCTCTGTAATAACTTGGTTACAGCCACAGAAAATCACCATAATGGTGACTCTGTCCTTCAGTTATTCTGCTTGTTAACAGCAGGTGTTCATCACTAATGGTCAATCATCACTCAATTAATCACTTAATTATCTCATTAACTTTAACTTTAACTCTGCTTCAGTGTTACTTTTAACACTCTTGAGTGTGGACTTAAATAAAATCTGAGGAGAGTTATTTTAACACTGGGGTTTTTGCTGTGTGGTATAATAAATGATCTGTGAGGTATTTTGAGCTGAAACTTCACAGACACATTCTGGGGACACTTGAGACTTAGGGGCATAATAGGTCCACTTTAAGATCATATCTTACCGACCCCAAACTTTTGAAGGGTAGTATGTATAGGGTGTATTTTGGCAAGCTTATTTCAACTTATTTAAATTTATAGCAGTTATGAATTCTTAAATGGTGCACAAACCCTGTTACAGAGGTCCTGCAGCTATTGAAATAAATGAAATAGAAGAATAATGAGTTTTCCTTCACTGTGGAGGTTTGCGTACCTGCGTGTGTGTTTAAGTAACACACTTCCCATGGGTTAAAGCAGTGTTTAATAGTGCATGCAGCCCAGTTTCACTCAACAGTCTCTCTCTCTCTCTCTCTCTCTCTCTCTCTCTCTCTCTCTCTCTCTCTCTCTCTCTCTCTCTCTCTTCAGGAGCATGTGGAGGGATGGAACTGTGGCCGCTGTAAACAGGGATTCTATCATCTCCGTGGAGATCATCTCCATGGATGCGAGAAGTGCTACTGTTCTGGGCTGGCCAGCCTGTGTTCTGAATCCCACTGGGACTACAGTAATGTAGGAGACAAGCCGTTTCACTATGAGTGTGTGTGTGTGTGTGTATGTGTGTGAGAGAGAGGGGGGGCTCATTTCTCATTAGTTACACTATCTCAAATCTCTGCTTGGCTAGTGGGATTCAGTCTTATTAAGCAGTAATGGCTGTACACACACACACACACACACACACACACAAGCCATTCACATGGATATTTTCCAGTTTAATGAGTGAATAAAAAAATTGTCGGTCATCACGTTTAAAAGCGAACTGTCTTGAGCGCAGTCTTTACACACGTTATAAAGGGTGAAAGGTTAATAGTGTGTGGGGCACTTTTTACATCAATTTGTGTGTATCAGCACCACTATTGTATGTGTTTATGTGTGTGTGTTTGTCTGAGTGAGTGAGTGTGTTTGTGTTTGTGTTTGTGTTTGTGTGTGAGGAGTGAGTGAGTGAGTGAGTGAGTGAGTGAGTGAGTGAGCGAGTGAGTGAGCGAGCGCATGCATGTGTGTGTGTGTGTGTGTGTGTGTGTGTGTGTGTGTGTGTGTGTGTGTGTGTGAGAGAGCATGTGTGTGATTGAATGTGTGCATGCGTGCATTTTGAGAGCGTGTGAGTGTGTGTGTATATATGAGTGCATGTGTGCGGATACTTGTGTGTGTGTGTGTGTGTGTGTGTGTGTGTGTGTGTGTGTGTGTGTGTGTGTGTGAGAGAGGATGTGTGTGTGTGTGAGTGTGTTTGTGCATTTTTGAGAGAGTGTGTGAGAGATGGCTACCAGCATCTGTCTGTACAATTAATCTGACCTTGAGTTGTGTTTTCAGAGCTCTGCTAGCTTTAATTACTGCTGGTCGTATGGGTGCGTGCATCCAAACTGTCCATATGCTGCCCATGCATGTGTGAAAGAGCGTTTTTTGTGTGTGTGTGTGTGTGTGTGTGTGTGTGTGTGTGTGTGTGTGTGTGTGTGTGTGTGTGTGTGTGTGTGTGTGTGTGTGTGTTCTGTGGCTTTAATGTAGAGGCAAATCTTAATGACTTTAAAGTGGCTAAAGACATTCATGAAACGGTCTAATCACACACACTCTTACTCAGATGCTGAACTACACGGCACAGAGAATTAATGTCCTCTTTATAATGAGAGCATTATGTGCTAATAAGCTTTGAAATAAAGTGACAATGACAGGAAATCAATACCTGCTAAATATATTCAGGAGCAGATGCAGTTGTAAGATAAATCTTTTACAGTTCATTTAAGTAATCAAGAATAAACATATACATGCCATCTGTCAAGCGTACCTGAAAATACAAAAAAGAGAAAATACATAATCAATCCATGTATAAGGTGGTTCTGATGAAACTGCAGTCTGGCATATTCAATCACAGATCAAATCTGACAAAATTAGTAAGAAAATAGACAAGAATAAGCATGGCTGATGTTTGATAGACACTCATAACCTGCTCTGAATCTGGAACGCACTCATTTACAGGTGTAATTCACACTTTACTGTGAAAAATATTTGGTTTAATTAAAAATTATCAGCACAAAATAATATCTTTATTTACTGGTTACTAGCATTTTTAAGTAAGTATCACTTTGGAACAATTGTTCCCACTTTTTATTAATGTTCTGCAACAAAATGTTGCTTCTTTTCAGGTCCTAGTCTCTGATTTGGCATAAAGAAAATTATCCCATTTTAGGACCATTTTTTGCATTTGCACTTTTAAAGCAGTTTGAGCTCCAGTAGCTCGTCTGTTTGATCGGACCACACGGGCCAGCCTTCGCTCCCCACGTGCATCAATGAGCCTTGGCCGCCCATGACCCTGTGGCCGGTTCTCCACTGTTCCTTCCTTGGAGCACTTTTGATAGATCCTGACCACTGCAGACCGGGAACACCCCACAAGAGCTGCAGTTCTGGAGATGCTCTGACCCAGTCGTCTAGCCATCACAATCTGGCCCTTGTCAAACTCGCTCAAATCCTTACGCTTGCCCATTTTTCCTGCTTCTAACACATCAACTTTGAGGACAAAATGTTCACTTGCTGCCTAATATATCCCACCCACTAACAGGAGCCGTGATGAAGAGATCATCCGTGTTATTCACTTCATATGCCTGATCGGTGGATATACATATGGCATTTCCATCAATAGTCATTATTATTCTAAGATTTAATTTACCTAAAAAAATAAAAAATAATATTTATTGTACACAGTTGTTTGTTTTTGTCAGGTCAAGACTCCAATCAATACCATATATAACTACAGTATTCATGATATTGTATCAATGCACAATTACACCAACTATTGATTATTGTAAATCTCATAATACACAATGAACTCTTTAATAGACCACATAATGAGTTTCTTCTCTCACACGCAGTTACAAAACATCAGTTTGGAAGATATTTAACATGCAATAATATTTAGAATATTGCCGACTTATAGTATGTAGTAACTCCTGTAATTGTAGTTTCAATATATTCATTTGGTAACAGCAGAATAATGCAGTTCTTAATGAGAGACTTGGTTATGAGGTTATGAAATGCTAGGTTATGAAAGGTTATGAAAAAGAGTCTTCTGCTGAAATAATTAAACATAACTTCATAACTTCAACTTAAACATAACTTTTGTCACATAAATCTGTGTTTTGGTGTGTTTGTCTGCAGGTTATGGATATGTCTGGATGGTATCTGACCGGAGTGGATGGGGAGGGACTTGTGTGGGTGGTGCCGAGCAGAGAAACGGCCCATCAGCTCACCGTGAGCCAATCAGACGCTCAGACTCACCTGAGAGCACCCTATTACTGGAGCGCCCCGTCTGCTTACCTGCACAAGAAGGTGTGTGTGTGTGTGTGTGTGTGTGTGTGAGTGAGTGCGTCTGTGTGCATGAGAGATTGTGTGTGTGTGTGTGTGTGTGTGTGAGAGTCTGTGTGCATGAGAGATTATGTGTGTGTGTGTGTGTGTGTGTGTGTGTGTGTGTGTGTGTGTGTGTGTGTGTGTGTCTGTGTGTGTGTGTGTGTGTGTGTGTGTGTGTGTGTGTGTGTGTGTGTGTGTGTGTGTGTGAGTGAGTGCGTCTGTGTGCATGAGAGATTGTGTGTGTGTGTGTGTGTGTGTGTGTGTGAGAGTCTGTGTGCATGAGAGATGTGTGTGTGTGTGTGTGTGTGTGTGTGTGTGTGTGTGTGTGTGTGTGTGTGTGTGTGTGTGTGTGTGTGTGTGTGTGTGTGTGTGTGTGTGTGTGTGTGTGTGTGTGTGTGTGTGTGTGTGTGTGTGTGTGTGTGTGTGTGTGTGTGTGTGTGTGTGTGTGTGTGTGTGAGATATCTGTTTCGGGTGAGTTATATATATGTGTGGAAAAGAGCATATGAATTGGTTTGTTAATTTACAGTCCTTTCTTAGTATATATTCCTAATCTTTATTCCATGAAATGCATGTTTTATTCATTTAATGGATTAGTTTAGTGCTTTTGGAAGAGGTGCGTCTTCAGCTGTTTTTAAAAGGTCACAGCACATCCATCTGTGCATATTTACACAGGAATAAACACAAAAACACTTTCAGAGTAAACAGACCTTTATTGTACGTGCACTAGTCACAGCACTAGTTCAGAGCACAGCAGTTGAAGTTAAAAGTTACATTTGTAGGGCTGTGTGATGAATCGAATTTTAGTTTCAATTTAGTTATTAAAACACAGCTCTTCGGGTGTTAGTGAAGGCATGTCTCAACGGCTACTTTCAATAAAAGGTCCTACATACTTTTAGCTGTGTTGCTATGTGTCATGAGTAAGCAGTTGAGTAGACTAATAACAGTCTGGCTAGATCGAGCACGAGTGTCACGAGTAAATTCATCCAACGCTGGGCACATCAAAGTAGACATTACAAAACTAGTACATTTGTCTTTCTGAACGGGCGCATGATGATGTATTGAAGCGTGTTTGCTTTGACGTGCTCATGACCCGTTTAATCTTTGAAGGTCTAAATGCAGTGAATGTTGGCTTGTACTTCTGTAACCGAAGCTGAATGTCTTTTCTCATGTTATGCGTCAGTCACCGGCGAAACACACTCTGATGCCTCTGTCTGAAATACAATGGTGTTTCTCAGACACAGTATACTCATCTGATTTAATTTCAAATACTGCCATTATGAGCATCTTTAAAGTCCCTGGTTGTCTCTCTCTCTCCCTGCAGACAGTAAAGTTAAATCAAGGGCAAATGAAAGGCTAAATGAGCCTGTAACATAACGATGATGAATTATGTCTGTATTATGGTTATGTGGCAGGCATCATTACAGCACATTATACATCAACATAGAGCGCTGCAACAGATTAATAATAACACACACACATACACACTCACACACACACACACACACACACTCCCTCTCACTCACTCACTCACACACTCACTCTCTCACACACACACACACACTCATTCACTCACACTCACACACACACACACACACACACACACTCAGTCACTCACTCACACACACACACACACACACACACACACACACACACACACACACACACACACACACACACACACACACACACACACACACACAGTCACTCACT
>CM031962.1:1474315-1489315 GCA_018749465.1 Paracanthobrama guichenoti | reverse complement strand
ATAAAAATATTATTATTATTATTATTATTATTATTATTATTATATATTTATTAAACATAAAACATTGGTATTCCTTTAGAGTAATTTTTTTAAAAACAATTGCTTTGTTTATTATTATTATTAGTATTATATTAATAGCATGAATATTTAAATATTTTGCATTTTGCAAGTAGTTTAAGATTGGATTTCTGATTTTGGGATTACTAATATTTCTTATGTTCTTATGACGTTTTTGGTGAGTTTATAAGGAGTTGATAAATTTTTTTTTTTTTACATGATGAGCTGAAGATTTTATTACATTTTGAGAAAATCATTAATTATGAATATTTTATAACAATAATCATGTAATACTTATTACATTATGTGCAGTTATTACATTATGAGTTGCTCCAAATGGACTTCATATTCTTTATGCAAAATATATAACTTATTTTGTTTTTCCTTTGCTTTTGTGGTGTAATATGACCCAGACATATGTGCACCCAGTTATATTTGCAGTAATTTCATTTAATTGTAATGTTTTCCCTTTTAAAGACTGTAACGCCATGCCTAAACACATTTGCAGATATTTCAGTGGTTATGTCTCATTATATTGTCTTAAATGCTGGATCCTACACGTTCATATGAATACACTCTTTACATTGAGTAACCGCATATTTGCCAAGGTGTCGGGTAATACAGTTTATCGCTATGGCAACAGCTTTCTTTTGGTAGGATAATGTAAATTTAGAGACCAGCTCATACAGCGTTTCAGACGTTTCTCCACCGAGAGTTTAAATTGCTGTGGAGAAAGTACACATTACCTGGAAATTGTGGGTCTTTACAATGTTCGCGCACAAATTTCAGACATAGATTGGTCTTTCACACGGTGTGATGGAGATTATGTGCTGTTGTGAAAAAAACACACTGTACAGTGCTTTTCCTGGACATTGATTAATGTGTGTCATTAGCTCAGACTTTCCTGTAACTTTGAGTTTATTGAAAAATCTTTTTGCATACACTTTACTTGCATTTTACTTTTTTTTCTGACAGTGTATAATATTCCCAAAATCTGATTTTTGGTGTGGTTTCAGAAAATCACATGCACCAAAAGATATTTTGCAATTAATAAAAAGTTCTAGTCTTGGACTGATTTTGTACCAAATGTGAATGAGCTAAATGAGCAATATAACACTGTAGTCATGTGATATTGCTCTTTATATAACAGTTACTTGATACGGTAGAAACAAGCGGTGTGATACAAATTGTGAATCTAGTAGATATAATGCTCTCAGCCAATCAGATTCAAGAACCAGAACCAGCTGCCGTATAAAGGTAATCAATGCTGATATTCAGCCCAGATTGTGAGTAAACAACAGTTCATTAAAGGGTGACTAAACCCTAGAACAACTTTTTTTAGTTAATGATCTGCAAGACTGGGGCTTTATTAGTGCTGTTCATTGATTCGAGTAAATGTTTTGACATTTGAGTATAAAGTGTTTTAATTCTACAATATATGGTGTAAAAATGTCTGAGTGCTGCCCTCTTAAGGTTGAACAGTGGCTACTGCAGTTGAGTTTTCCTACTGGACGTTGAAGGTCATCGTGACGTATGTTGGTTCTTCCAACGGCTCACTCCCGGCGCGAGCTCACCACGCCCTTGTCACAAGCTCACCACGCCCCACGCCCCTGACATGAGCTCACCACTTCCCTGGCACGAGCTCACCACGCCCCTGGCACAAACTCACCACGCCACTGGCACAAGCTCACCACGCCCTTGGCACGAGCTCACCACTCCTCTGACACAAGCTCATCACTCCTCTGACACGAGCTCACCACGCCCTTGGCACGAGTTCACCACTCCCCTGGCACAAGCTCACCACTCCTCTGACACGAGCTCACCACGCCCTTGGCACGAGCTCACCACTCCCCTGGCACAAGCTCACCACTCCTCTGACACGAGCTCACCACGCCCTTGTCATGAGCATACCATGCCCCTGACACGAGCTCACCCCTCCTCTGACACGAGCTCACCACACCCTTGGCACAAGCTCATCACTCCCCTGGCACAAGCTCACCACTCCTCTGACACAAGCTCACCACTCCTCTGACACAAGCTCACCACTCCTCTGACACAAGCTCACCACGCCCTTGGCACGAGTTCACCACTCCCCTGGCACAAGCTCACCACTCCTCTGACACAAGCTCACCACTCCTCTGACACAAGCTCACCACTCCTCTGACACACAGCTCACCACTCACCACAAGCCCCCTGGCACGCCCTGACTCCTCACGAGCTCACCACTCCCCTGGCACAAGCTCACCCCTCCTCTGACACAAGCTCACCACACCCTCTGACACTCCCTGGCACAAGCTCACCACTCCTCTGACACAAGCTCACCACTCCTCTGACACGAGCTCACCACGCCCTTGTCATGAGCATACCACGCCCCTGACACAAGCTCACCCCTCCTCTGACACAAGCTCACCACGCCCTTGTCATGAGCATACCACGCCCCTGACACGAGCTCACCCCTCCTCTGACACGAGCTCACCACGCCCTTGTCATGAGCATACCACGCCCTTGGCACGAGCTCACCCCTCCTCTGACACGAGCTCACCACGCCCTTGGCACGAGCTCACCCCTCCTCTGACACGAGCTCACCACGCCCTTGTCATGAGCATACCACGCCCTAAGAAATGTTTTCCCACATTGATCACATTCAACGGCCTGAATGCATTCTTAAGATAAACTGATTTTAGGACCCAGCGGAGCAGCTCATCTGCTCCATATAGAGCTATAAGAGTCATTAAATATCATGTTTTATAATTATTTTTCCACAAGAGGTCGGCAAAGACACCCAATGTGAGATATTTTGAGCTGAATTAAAAGGGTTATGCATGAAATTGTGAGTTATTTTGAATTTAAGTTAAGCTGATAAAAAAAAAAAAATCTCCCAAAAAAAATTATATATATATAATTATACTAATTAAATGATATAAGCTTTCTGGACCCCCCAAAAAAGTATAATTTTAGGGGTTCAGGTCATTTTGACCCGCACGTTACTGATTTGTTACAAAGTGCGAGGGATGTAACAAAGCGGTTGAGTGAATAATTCAATTGACTCATTCCTAAAGACAGCCTCTTTCTTTCCTGAAACGAAACGAAACATTTGAATGAGCGATTTAGTGACGCATTCATAAAGTCAGCGCTCTTGGAACAATGCTTGACTAATCAAATTTGAGGACTGGAATGGTTATTGATGTTAATGTTTATAATACATTCAAATCTTCATGTTTTGTAATCTGATTACTGTAGTAATTCTTTGGCAGATTAGAGCTGGGTGATAATACAGTCTCCATTTTGCAATGATATAAACAATCCAGCAGATTGAGATTCGTTTGTGTATGTATGCAGATAAAGTTGGACACACTTATACACACTGAAAACTTTGACCTGTAAATGAATGGTAAAAATTACATTAATTACTAACCAGATTGATTTTATTTCTGTCAGACGTCTACAGAAGCTCTTATCGAGAATTAACAGAAGTTTAGATGTTGATGTTTAATTGAAAATGTTTGGTTTGATCACCATTATGGCATCTATAATGTATCCTTGACTTTTTTAACATCAGTTTTTTTTCTTGCTGCTTTAACTGTGTTTTTCCACCATTGTTATGGCAAAAGAAAAAAATATGATGATCAGTGAATGCTGATAGTTATGTATTGATGATGATGTAACATCATATAGTCTCATCCAGTGTTGAATTATTATTAAAATGAAGATTTCCACCACTGTGAAGCTACAGCAAGAGTTCCAACAGCAGGCAGTTATAATGTAAGATTTTCTTAAACACATGTACCGGAAAAAAGTAAAACTAAAACTGAGCTACAGCATAATTTAGACACACAGATATTAAAAATCAACACATGAATATCAACAATGGAGGCAATAAAATAAGACCATCCAGCTGCATAATGTATGCATGCTGGGAGTTTTGTACTATGCTGGCACCTAGCATGCATTGCAACATGAAAGTTTTGATTGTCACCATTGTTGAGATTCGTAGGCTCATTGTTGATGTCTGTGGGTGTCGTGCAAGTCGTGCAGGAGATATTTTATGCACTATATGGTTTCAATATCCTTCAAAATAACTGAATACTGAAATATTGCTGGATCTCATGCTGTGGAATCACAGAGCTACTATAATCAATAAATACAAAATTAAAATACCCATAAAATTAAAAATTAGACACAGGAAGAGATCAGTGAATCAGATCTGTTGTCATCACAACAGCCAAAAACACTTGATCAACCTCCTCTGGCTTTTTCTTGCCAAAACAAATGTGCTTTGAAAAGTAATGCATTACAATATTGCGTTATTCCCTTAAAAAGTAACTAATTAAGTTACTTAGTTACTTTTTAACAAAACTAATGGGTTATGTTACTTTTGCGTTACTTTTCCTCACCTGGGCTGGGCTTGTTTTTTTGCTTTTGTTTTTTAATAACAAAAAACTTATATTTTTGTGCAAATGTAAAGACCTCTTCACACCAAAACTGAAATAATAAGCCTCAGGCTGAGGTAAAAATGCACATTCATGCGTGTCCAGTAGAGGGCGTCGCTCAAACAAACCTTTCAGCTGCTGCCGTTCTGGATAATGGAAGAATAGGAGGCAGGAGGAAAAAGTCTCTGCACTTACTCTCGATTTCTCTCCACATGGGGACAGGAGAGCTGTGAGTCAAATAAATGTGAAAAACTAATTCAGATATTTTGTTGTAAATTTTAAAAGTAATGCGTTACATGAAAAAGTAATCTGATTACTTAACTTAAGTTACTTGTAATGCGTTACCCCAGGGCCATAACCACCTAAGTCCCCCCCAATAATTAGAAATGGCCAAATTGTCCCCCCCAATATTTGAAATTCTTGCACTGCTCTGTTGCACTTCATTACACAGCGCTCTGTATGTTAGGATGACAAAAAGGTTTAAAAGTAAACGTTTTAGTCTAGTATGCCTCAGGTCTAACAGCATTCGTCAATGTCAAAATGATTGAGATGGCCAATCAAATCAAAGTAGGCGGGGTTTACATTCTCTTTTGGCTCATTCACACAGACGAGTGCAATCGCTTAATGCCATTGCGGAGACTATTCTTTCCAGTGAAATCACAAAACAAAATGCACACAAACGTGTCCCTGCTCTTAATATACAATCATTCAACATTAAACATCTTGATTTTAATAAAAAAAAAAGAAAAAAAAAACAATATGAGGGAGGTCTAGAACCTGGAACCTTCGACACAGTTTACAGGAATTCTCCCACCAGACCACTAGGGAGTTCAGAGTTTATCAGCTGATCTATGCATTTATTCACTAACGGGAAGAATCTCGAGACTAATATATGTGACTCAAATTAATGCAAATATTACTTGCAAATAGTCCCAAAATGATTATTTAGTAGACCTAGCATTTCATTCACTGTTCTGTTTCTTAAGGCTTTATAAAAATAAAAAAATTGGTCCCTCCAATGTTCAAGACATGGTTACGGCGTTGCGTTACCCCCAGCACTGCTGATTTCACTCACTTCTTTTCATTCACTCTCTCAAGTGACTATATTAGTACGCCAATGTAGGGAACAGTGAATGAGGGTATAGGGTGTGCCTCTCACAGTATATTCCTGTAGGCTACTTTCTCGAAAACGATAAATATTACCCAGAATGTATTGTTTTCTGTGGTATATTACTGTTTTAATGGAAAAGGGTATGTTACTGTCAGAATTTGGCCATAATACAGTTACATTTTGTGAATATAAACAACCAAGCAGTGGGTATATCGTCACTTCACAGCTTCTATATCTGAGCATTGTTTTTGTTGTATAGCAACATTCTGTTAATATTTGTATTATGTAGTAACCATTTTAAAACAGGTTGTGTAATATTGTGAATATTGTGGCTCTGGTTGTATATGGCATCAGTTAGACAGCATCAGTTCTAGAAGTGGAACACAACACCATCACCACAGACACAAATGCCTTACAAACATGCTCGAAATCTTCTCTTCACTGGTTTTATGGGGCTCCCTGAGTTTTTACAGGAAGGCTTTTCCATCTGTCTATAGTCTCAACATATTTGCCTACAGTTTTACTGGTCGTTGGCGTTCACACATGGTATGAGTTACTCTGTGTGTGTGTGTGTGTGTGTGTGTGTGTGTGTGTGTGTGTGTGTGTGTGTGTGTGTGTGTGTGTGTGTGTGTGTGTGTGTGTGTGTGCGCGCACATGTGCGTGTGCGTGTGTGTGTGTGTGTTTATGTGCTGGCTCGTTTTTCCTGCACTCACTAATTGTATCTCAGCGCTCTCCAGATGTGTGCGTCATGAACAACACAAACAAACCAAACTCTGTTTGTGGAGCTTTGCCTGTTTGTGTCTCTGTAGGTGGGCTCTGTCCATATCAGGCCCATACTTGATATTAAAATAAACTGGCTGAGGCGCAGGGGTCAGCGGGGCGTCGTGGGGGTTGATCTCATGGAGAGAGGGGTCACAGCGGAGGTTGGCGGGCAGAGTTGCTTGTCTTTAGTTTTGAGGTTTCTCATTTCCTGTAAGATGTGCTGGGGGTGATGCTCTAATTCTCACTCTCTCTTTTAATTTCTTCCCATTGAGTCTACATATGCATTCATACTCAGTCATAGTATTTGGTTTTTGATTTCTTTGCCGTCTACTAAACAAACTCACTAATAATAAAGAAAGCTAGTAGCATGGTGTTCTTTGAAGTACCACTGAATGTAAGTACCTTGCACAGCATTTTCATCTGATACCAATATTTAACCATGGTACTACCCAAGCGTGCCACACGAATCCTGAAAACTGAAGCCAAAGCGTTTTGATCACCCCCAGGTGGCTGGATGCAGTATAGCTCATAAACCCCACCCTCTCCATGTATTCTAATGGGACATAGACAAACTAAACAATCAAATTACACTCCAAATAAATGTTTTCCAAATATGTTTCTGTCATTATAGGCTGTTTTGATCACGCTGATGTTCAAGTGTTTGTTTGGTTTTAGTGGGTGGGTGTGACGTCATGATTGACAGCTTGACAGAGGAGATTGGAGCTTTAACTTTATTTTCCATAACTGTGTATTTCACAAAAAAAGTTCCGGGGCGTGTGATTGATAAAGCGGGACCTTGATATCGTGGCTCCACTTTGCGCTCATGACAGTGCAGACTTGGGACTTAAGATGTCAGCGGCATATTTAGACACTGGTGGATTCACTTACTACAATGGAAGATAGTGAAGGTGCGTTGTCCATGTTTTTTTTTTGCAGTCTATGGTACTATCGCAGTAATTTTGCCAATGCAACAACTTAATGGAAAGAGGACACTATTATCACATTCCTATTAAATAACTACATTTATTTGAATTAATACACATGTTTTTAAGTGACCTCAGCTAACTAAACAAATGACTCTGTTGACCTAAGCATGGTTCATTTTTGCTTATTGTTGATGTCTATGGGTGTCGTGCAAGTCATACAGGAGATATTTTATGCACTATATGATTTCAATATCCTTCAAAATAACTGATTACTTTTTCTTGCCAAAACAAATGTGCTTTATAAACGTCAAGGTCACAGCAGCCAGAGAAAAACTAATATTAAAGAGTCAAGAGCCCAACTAAAGCAAACATTGATCACCATAATGGTGACTACAAACTTTATTATTTCCAATAAAACATCAACATCTAAATCTCATTTGTGCATGTATGAAAGAAATAATGTCAAACTGGTTTCACACTCAGTTGTAGTTTCTGCTTGTCTCTTCTCTTTCTCTTCTCTGTCCTTCAGTGATTCTGCTTGTTAACAGCAGGTGTTCATCAGTGTCTGATTTCACTCACTTATTTTCATTCACTCTCTCAAGTGGACTATATTAGTAAACTGATGTAGGGAACAGTGAATGAGGGTATAGGGTGTGCCTCTGAGTGTCGACTTTGAGCGCTGTTGAGCAAGATTAATTTTTGCTGCTCAGAATGAAGTGATTCTTAATGTCACAAGAGGTTGACTGCTAACAGGAAATAATGTTTGTTAACCCAGTATGATATAGGCACCATGGCATTGTGTTATATTATATTAGGGGAAATCTGCTTAATTGTCATGAAAAATTAAAGGAACAGAACATCGTTGTGTTCCTTAAATGAGGTTTTATTCTGTGATTCATTCTTCCTATATATAGGCCTGCAATACTGTTCAAAAGTTTGGGTCAGATTTTTAAGATTTTATCTGATCAAAAATACAGTAAAAATGCAAAATATGATTCCAATGTATAACAGCTGTTTTCTATGTGAATATATAGTAAAGGGTAATTTATTCCTGAATTTATCATCATTACTCCAGTCTTCAGTGTCACATGATCCTTCAGAAATCATTCTTATATGATGATTTGTTGCTCAACAAACATTTATGATAATTACCAATGTTGAAAACAGTTCAGATTTTTGTGGAAACTGTGATATGTTATTTTTCAGGATTCTTTGATGAATATAAAGTTCAAAAGAATAAAAGTAGAAACCTTTTGTGACATTATAAATGTCTTTACTATCACTTTTGATCAATTTAATGCATCCTTAATGAATAAAGTATAATTTCTTCCCAATAAAAGACCCCAAAAACTTTTGAACTGTAGTGTATATATAATATATTTGTGTATTACTTGCAATACTGAATAATCTTAATGGTCCTTAAATAGGCTTAATTTTGTCTAAGCGAAACATCATTGCATATTGTTCCTATTGATTTTGGCGTGGAATATGGCATTTCTTGGGCGATTTGCCCAAATGCCATTTCTGGCTGACCGGACAGCCGCAGTGCTGAAAAATCAATAGTTTTTTCACGTGTTGGTCTGGAGACAAACGTCTCCCCTCCTTCCTTTAGACATGAGCAGTCAGAACATATAAAAGTGTAACAAGCAAGACATTTTGATATTTGCTTTGAGTAGCACTCGATGTGAATGCCGTATGAGTCTGGGGTGTGTTGGAGAGATGAGCTCTGACCTCTACTCACAGGGCACCGCAGTAAACCCAGCCAAATCTGGGGAGATTTATTTGCTGTTGAATTGTAGGAGAGTGTAGGAGTATGTATGTGTGTGTGTGTGGGCGCTCGTGTGTGAGTAAAAAGCCAGGATTGGATGCAAAAACACATGGTGGAGTGCTATTCTCCCCGGTTCATCCCTCAATGTGCCGGACTGATTTAACTGTACTGATTTGCCCTGCAGCGCAACGTTACCCAATAACAGCGAAAGACCTGGAGAGGAGAATGTGCTCTGCTTTGTTCAGAGAGGGGAGAGATGTGTGTGTGTGTGTGTGGCTTCATCAATAATCACTGAGTGTTGAACTTGTTTTCGACCTTTTCTTAAAAACAGACACGTTTGCTGACCCTTGCTCCTGTGTTTGTGTCTGCAGATCTTGGCGTATGGAGGCAGGCTGTTGTATACGGTCTCTTATGACACGGAAAGCAAAGACGACCCAGTTCGCCTCATCAGCGCTCCTAATGTCATCATAGAGGTACTTTTGTTCAGTCGCAAACACATTCACACTGGGTTTGATAGGATCGAGTTAAATAAATGGGTTCTCTCCGCTGTTGTGATTCATTGTGAAATATGCAGGCAGGCTTTCCCGACCTTTAGGCCTCAAAACTAAACAGAAAATTTCTCTCCAACAATTTCATTGAAAACTTGTCCGACGACGTGTCTTGGCCTCCTATAAATGGACACATTTGACTGTCAAAAATTTTTAAAGTGGGGGGGGATGGGGTCATTTTACTTAAAGAAATTTAATAATTAAAGGATCAAAGGGGATTTAATGGAATAAAAAAGAAATAAGAACAGTAAAAGAAGTTCTATGTCTAATTATAACTTATATAGTTATCGATTTATATGAAGTAATATATGAAGTAATCCATTTAAACTCTTTGGGAATAATATTTTAATAAAATTTTAGGCCCCCGTCCACACGGAAATGCGTTTAGCTGTATACGTAAAAAATTTTTACCGTATCAGCGTTTCGTCCACACGGATCCAGCGGTTTGGGAGCATGAAACCGATATTTTTTGAAACCGGGTCCCAGAGTGGATAAATCTGAAAACGACATCCTTGCATTTTCATGTGTACAGCCAATCCGTATATTTTGTGAAACGGTGATGTCATCAAACCACGTCCCGCATGGGAAAGACTAGAAGGCGATACAACTACAGGCACTGGGCATGCGCACATCAATACTGCATCATTTAATTACTGTATTTGCATTATTGTAAGGGTAGGTTTAGGGTTGGGGTAGGTGTAGGCGTTAATAAAACACATCTGGTAAGTATCAAATTTATTTATTGTTATTTTATTGTATTTTGCCTCACTTCCTACCATTGCTGTACCCCTTCTAGCCACAACTCTTCTTCTCCATTTTTAGTGTATTTCTGTGGCAGAATTACAGCACCACACACTGGCCTGTCATTTATACAACATCGTTTTGAGTCGGTTTCAGTGCTCTCGTGTACACGGATATTTCTTGAAACGAGGGGAAAAAAAGTTTGGATAGGGAAAGCTCTGGCTTCATGTGGACGGGGCCTTAATTTCCTTCAGTGATTCTGATGCTTGTTAACAGCAGGTGTTCATCAATAATGGTCAATCATCACTCAATTAATGCTTCAGTGTTACTTTTAACACTCTTGAGTAGACATGTGCCGGTATACGGTAATACGCTATATCACAATAATGAACATGCATGATATTGTTAACAATTATTTAATACAAATTATTCAGATTTTTAGAGTGCATTTTAAGAGTACTATACCCATCAGCCGTTTAAAATGAACAACATGTCAAAGAGGAACGAGCACTGATGTAAACAGACCCAACGTGCATGAGCAGCGCATGGCGGAACAAGTGAAGGAGATGCACATGCACTCTCTCTGACAGCAGATGGCGCTGATGGAACCGCAGAAATGCAGCCATTTAACCGGTAATCCTCATAAACAAAACACTTGTGCTACTAAACACATAGCCATTCAGATTTCTGTATTTGCTATGGTGCTCATCACATAACCAAATACTTAATACTTAAAGACTTAAGGCTATTCATTTTCAAATTTAAAGATTTTATATTTTAATCTGGACTAAATTACATGCCCTAGATATTGTTTGAATATGTTCTGATTCTTTGTTGTTCAGTCACACACTTTACAGTAAGGCTCTATTATTTAACATTAGTTCATTCCTTAAACTGACATCCTGACATGAATGAAATATCCTTATAAATCTTTTATTAATCTTAGTTAAATGTAAATTTCAGCATTTAATAACACATTATTAAAATCAA
This sequence comes from Paracanthobrama guichenoti, assembly GCA_018749465.1. Classification (NCBI taxonomy): domain Eukaryota; kingdom Metazoa; phylum Chordata; class Actinopteri; order Cypriniformes; family Gobionidae; genus Paracanthobrama; species Paracanthobrama guichenoti. The sequence continues at coordinate 1,477,982 of CM031962.1, read as the reverse complement.
AAGTTGTAACTTATTTAATGGACCTGAGCTAACACTAACAGTTGCTTTTTAACTAATGTTATCAAAGAAAAATAACTTCTGTAAAAATGTAGCTCTTCACTCTGTTAATGTTAATGCATTAACTAACATTAACTACTAGTGAGACCTTATTGTATTGTGTTACCTATTGTTCTTTATAATTCTTTTGCACTTTAATCTGTTTTAAATATTTGTTTACTTTTTGTTTATTGCTTTATTGTATTTAAATTTTATTTTTGTTATAAGAAATTTATTAAACCTGTTATAGTATGACAACACCTTTTTGCAACTTATTTCAAAATCGTGATAATACTGTATACCGTGATAAAAGCTATATTAAAAAGTTAGCAAAGGAAGGGCATACGATTTTTATTTAAACGCCCCCTGCTGGGCGTAATGTGCAATAAACCAATCAGAGTCTCATCTCCCTTTCCCTTTAAAAGCCAATTGCGCTCGCACCATGAGCGGATTCACTATTTACATGAGGAGAGACTGAACGCTTCTCCAGAGAGGAATCCTTTTATTTTTAATATTTAATGTGTGTGTGCTGCTGCGCATCCCTGTGTGTGTAATAATCAGAGTGTGTGTGTGTGTGTGTGTGTGTGCTGCACGTCCCTGTGTGTGTAATAATCAGAGTGTGTGTGTGTGTGTGTGTGTGTGTGTGTGTGTGTGTGCTGCTGCGCATCCCTGTGTGTGTAATAATCAGAGTGTGTGTGTGTGTGTGTGTGTGCTGCTGCGCTCCCTGTGTGTGTAATAATCAGAGTGTGTGTGTGCGTGTGTGTGCTGCTGCTGCATCCCTGTGTGTGTGATAATCAGAGTGTGTGTGTGCTGCTGCGCGTCCCTGTGTGTGTAATAATCAGTGTGTGTGTGTGTTGTGCACCACCTATAGGCTCATATTACTAACACACCCTTTAAATAACACACAGATACTGCACTATTGACTTTAGAGCAGGTTTGTGTTGGTCAGTGGTCAGTGGTTTTCAGTTCCTCACAATAGCAACGCTCCAACAATGCTCCTGAACACACCTGGTGTTCAGACCAGACGCCCATGGGTGAACAGATGCGCCAGTGCGTTTGATATTTAAACACCGTGGAGCTGGACGTGAACATGAGAACTGCGTCGGGCTGAAACTAGCAGAACACACCTGGCGTCACATTGTACCGTGTGTATGATAGGGCCCAAACAAACAGAACAAGACATGAACGTGACAGTAACCTTGAGTAGAAATGCCCAGAGGAGTCAACCAAAACCACAAATAGTACATGCTGTTACGTCATTTCTGAAAAAAGAAAAAAAAAAATTGCAAATCAATACATTGTAATATGCCAGCAGCATATCAAATGAATGTACTTTTGTGAAGAATGTGTTCTAACATAAAATAAGGCATTACGATATTTAATTTAGACTTTGGATGCTTTGAAATGCAGCATGCGAGAGAGTTAGAGCCACAGGGTTTGCACTGTAACAGTGTGTTAGCGTGTAACTGACCTCACCTTTACCCAGAGATTCCATTACCTGAGCTCAGCCCAACAATCATGCCATTCACTAACACCTCAGCTCATCTATTCAGTCATGTGGGCGTCCAGAGCACAGCGCGGCCGTCTTTGTTTTGTCTACAATTGGTCAGAATTATAGTGTAGATGTGTAACTGGACGGGAGCTGTTTATGTCTGAGTGTGTTTGTATACGTGCATTTATGCGCAGCTGCGTTTATGTTTGTGCGAGCCTTTTCAGAACACTTACGTCTGCATGTGTGTGTAAATGCATGCTTGCGTATGCGTTCACATACCTGTTAGTGTGCAAGCAAAGATTTGTTTAATTCGTGTCGGCTTAGCTCAGCCGACGCAAGTCATACTCTCCTTTATTTAGTCTCCACAGAAAAGCACTCTCATAATATTTGGTTTATTCATGCCGTGTTAAAGATTTTCGACAGAATGCTTTCTTAGTCTCAACGACATGCAAATCCGTGTGACTGTCCTGCAGAGTAAAGCTTCACACTCAAACACATCTGCCTGAGATGCTCGTCATTTACTTCCATGAGGGTTTGGAGCTCAATTGCATTGCTCAAAATAATTCTAAGGAATGTTTACTTTTAAATGCTCATAACACACACACCGTTTCTGCCAGTCTCGTGTTAATCTGGAGTATCTCTAGAGTAGTGTTGATCCTTCATATCTCACAAGAGTCTTTAGTTTATCTGATTTATAAAAGACAGATACACTGGACCGATTCTTTCTGAAAACAGCCGAGCTTGTGGAGGCGTGCAGTGGGCGGAGCTAAAGACACACACACACACACACACACACACACACACACACACACACACACACACACACACACACACACTCACATCATGGCATTATCCCTGGATAACTCTCGATTCACTATACGTTGGTGTTGTTCATATGCACACACATTTGCTGCAGTTTCACTCTCCGCCTGTGGTTTCCACTCATGAGCGGGAACAAACACACACACTTGCAGAACTCCGGAAACACAAACTGCATCCGCTGTTCCCTTAACGCTGGGTTATTTGGGAAGCTGAACAAGGTGATCTTTCCCTCACACCAGAAACACACTTCTTTAGTGACGTTGTTGATCTCGTGTCTAAAAACACAACACCAGCGCCGGCGGCGGCTCCGTAAACCCCAACGAAGCTCGATGATGGACACGCTCTTGCTCTCGCTCTGGGTGGCCATACTCGAAAAAAAAAAAAATAGAGACTTGTTTGAATCCTGAAGGAGTGTGTTTGGCACATAAATACTCCGTCACACGTCCAAGTCGTTTTTTGAAACTTTGTCCATGTTTATCATGAGAATCAACTCTCTAACAGTGGAAATAAGGCAGAATGCAGGAAATAGCATTAGACTCCCCCTTTAATACATATACATGTCTATGGAATAACCCCATAAAAAGTGTGTTTGTGTGTATCCAGTTCCTATGCTGACATTGTGTTAATCCTCTGTCCTTTGTAGATTTGAAGGAAATGTTAGTGTGATGCGAGGCTGCATGTGTGTGTCTGTTTGCATGTGTGTGTGGCTCTTGTGCTCGTGTGTATGACAGGTAATTATTGTTCGTTAAGCCCTGTTTTGCATGTGCATACCTCATTAACTCTGTGCAAATAGAGAATCTCTGTGTGTGTGTGTGTGTGTGTGTGTGTGTGTGTGTGTGTGTGTGTGTGTGTGTGTGTGTGTGTGTGTGTGTGTGTGTGCATGTGTATGTCAATAAAGCCTGGTTTTCCCAGTAGTCAGTGTGGTGGGGTGGTAAATAAACGAGCTGAATGAATCGCGTCCCATAATGCTCTAGGATGAGTCCACTAACAGTGTCAGAGCTGAGATATATGGGTTACCTCTTATTGCATCAATGCACACACACACACACACACACGCACACACACACACGCACCATTTTTCACAATTTATTAAACATAATTTCCTGAAAATATTCCCCCTTCCATCAAAACAATCTCTCATCTTTTTTACGCACATTGCTCTTCATAAATCACCCTATTCTACACACACACACACACACACACACAGAAGACATACCACTTCTACTATTTATATAAAGATATTTATATTGACTAAATTCTTAAATTAAAAAAAACAAAATGTATTTTATGAATTGTTTTTCCGAATGAAGATTAGTT
>CM031962.1:1421815-1469315 GCA_018749465.1 Paracanthobrama guichenoti | reverse complement strand
AGTACTATCCTGAATAAGATATTTCACACAATACACTCCACGAGACCAAATGACTGAATTTATGCAGATCGCCTCATTGAGAAATGTCCAAAGCGTTGAATCTGAACTGTGTGGTCACCTGATGATCCACGGCTGTTCATGGTTCATGTTCAGGTTCAAGTTTCTTAGAACTGCGAGATTATATCTAGCAAATGTGAGTTATAATGTCCAGTTATGAGGGGGGAAAAGACACAATTCTCTCTTTATAACACGCAATTGCAAGTTTAAATCTCGCAACTATGAGAAAACAAACCGTCAGAATTGTGAGATAAAAAGCTGCAATGACCTTTTATTGTTATATTTAGTGGTGGAAACTCAATGCATTACGAGCAGGGGTGAACACTTTTGTTATTTTGTTTAAAGATCATATTTTTTTCACTATAATAATAACGTTTCCCAGAAGACAAAATAAGTAGAATTTACTCCAGATTGCATCGTTTTGCCTTCTTGAGCATCAGTATTTTGTTCTTTGTCTGCGTTTTTTGCTTCAGTAAATATTGTGTAAAACTGATGTTGTTAAAGTAATATGCAGAGGAAAACCCAGTCCTACGCCTTATTAGTATTCCAAAGTATCCTAAAGTATTGAGATTACGTTACAAAACGTGTGCAATCTAACGAAATACGTTACAAATGACTCTTTAAAGCATGTATTTTGTGATCTGTAGTGAAATGCATTTTAAAAGTCACCTTCCCAACCCTGGGGACAGGGCCTGAGATGGAAGATTTCACAGCAGCCTTCATAGAAAGTTGACGTGATTGCATGAACCCCTGGCTTCAGTTTCCTCAGGGAGAGCTGTGAAAGTTTGAAAATAAGTTTTAAATGGTTCAGCCAAACACTTCACATCATTACTCACTCCAAACCTTTATGCTGGTAATGTTTTCTGTGGAAGACAGGGAGAGATTGATTGTCCGACATGTAAAGTGGACAGCTCATTGGGATGGGTTCATTTGAAATTCATTCTGCAGGGATGAGGGGTTTTGTTGGCCGCCGATCAGCCTGGTTCCTTCAACAAAAACCCAATTGGATTTTTCCATTGGATTATTGCAGAAAATAAGTGACCAACAAAAGTTTAATCTAAATACAGTCAGCGAACTACACCACGGTCACATGACTTCAACGTCACCATCATTTACTTTACTGAAGTTCTCTATTATGATTAAGGTTTGGGTCAGTCTGCAGTGTTTATAATGAGCTTTCCTCTGGTGTGTCCTCATTTAGGAGTAAACGTGTGTGATTTCAGGTTTGAGTTTTGTAGGGTTTGTATCCTGCGGTTGAGATGATCACAGTGTCTCAATTCTGTCTCTTGGCCAGTGGTCCTTGCTCACATCAGCATAAAAATCTGCTCACTCAGAAATCAATAGCCACTGCAGCTTTAATAGAGCAGACACTTATGCAGAGAGAAAGCATATCCCAGTGATTCAACACAGTCAGCCGCCCCAGCTGCTGATGCACACAGAGCAGAGCAACGTCCCACTGCTGACAGAGTTTGATCAGGGTTCGTCTCAGGAGCTGTACATGAGGAACACAAGAAGGACACCTGACGACATAGAGGAGGAGACGGCGTGTGTCTGGACTCGTCACTCCGATGGGAAAGAGATTAAAACACACCGAGCTGCTACAATAAACACCACCGGGGAGCAATAGTGTCTAGATTTGGCACAGCTGGAATCCTTGAGAAAAGTTTTCTCTTTGAGAATGTTAGTAGTAGGCAAACTAGTACTAATCAAGTGTGCTGCACACATCCGCCCCCTGGTGGTTGGCTGCAGTTTATGTCATAAACCCCGCCCTCTCCATGTAATCGAATGGGACATGAGCCAAACTGAATAAAAAATCCAATTACACTTTTAAAAACCAATGCCATGATTGACAGCTGTGCTTGCGATTGAGTCAGCGGGAGCAGGAATATGGGCGACACCTTGATACTGCAGATCCGCGTAATCGCCACACAAGGTCAATGGCCATTTCTAGGATAATTGGTCTTCATTTTTCTAATGGAAGGAAAGAGACACACGTCGTCCATCTTTTTTACAGACTATGGTACTAATCCATGAGCAGAACTGTACTGTACTTTACTGTACTGTATATTTCACTCTACTAGTATCTGTGAAGTGTATTTATTGTAGATGGACAGAAATTCCAAAACATAATTCTGTTAATCGAGTGCTGCAGCGATGATGTATTTCTATCAGCCAAAATCCAGAAATGAGTTGCATTATAGTGCTTGCTTCCATCGTCCTGAAGTCAATGGGTTTTTAATGGACTTAATATTGATTAAATACCTGGAATAAGGTCTGTGGTGAACACAAGCTCAAGATATTTTCACGTTTTATTCTACGACATAAAATCCTAATGAGTGCTAACGAGCTAATGCTAATGAGTGTCTAATGGGACTATAGAGGTTGTCATTAAACATCATCATCCGAACAGCTCAACTCATCTACTCACTAGTCACTTTTACAGCCTCACTGTGTTTATAGTCAAACTATTCTAACTCAAACTGTCAAGGAAAAGGGGTCATGAACAGCATTGATTTATTGTTTTATAATGTTTCCTGGGGTGCACTTGGGGTTTGATTTACATCAAGCTATTTTCCCACCCTGATCAGAACGCTCTGTTTGAAGGGGCGTGTCTGCTGTGACACTTCAGTGTAAACGCCCACTGCTGTGATTGGCTGCTGTGAGACTTCAGTTTAAACGCCCACTGCTGTGACTGGCTGCTGTGAGACTTCAGTGTAAACGCCCACTGCTGTGATTGGCTGCTGTGAGACTTCAGTTTAAACGCCCACTGCTGTGACTGGCTGCTGTGAGACTTCAGTGTAAACGCCCACTGCTGTGATTGGCTGCTGTGAGACTTCAGTGTAAACATCCACTGCTGTGATTGGCTGCTGTGAGACTTCAGTGTAAACGCCCACTGCTGTGATTGGCTGCTGTGAGACTTCAGTGTAATTTTTTTGACATCTTGCATATGAAATAGCTAGTATTACATGTGTAACTCTCTTGAAAACTTTTAGCATGTTTGTACTGTTACAGTTCTCAAGGTTAATTAATCGTGAAAAGTGTTGATTATAGCATTATATTCAGATCATGGCATTATATTGAGATCTATGGCATTATATTCAGATCTATGGCATTATATTCAGATCTATGGCATTATATTCAGATCATGGCATTATATTCAGATCTATGGCATTATATTCAGAATGGCATTATATTCAGATCTATGGCATTATATTGAGATCTATCGCATTATATTCAGATCTATGGCATTATATTCAGAATGGCATTATATTCAGATCTATGGCATTATATTGAGATCTATGGCATTATATTCAGATCTATGGCATTATATTCAGATCATGGCATTATATTCAGATCTATGGCATTATATTCAGATCATGGCATTATATTCAGATCTATGGCATTATATTCAGATTGTAGCATGAAAGGTTGCAGGGATGATCATTGTAGCCGATCACAGACATGAAGAGCTCATGAATGCAGGATCTCGTCATTGAAACTCGATTTCTGCACACTAATGGATGTTTTCATCATAACTAACAGTGCAAACACAATGTAAATAAGAGATTTGTTGATTTTTACGGGGTTTTGGTGCGAGTCCAGAACTCAGTCACTGATAAACCCATGCTGTTTGATTGACAGCTCCAGCGATTGTTCTTTGATGGCTTTCTATATATAATTTAATCACAGTTGAAATAACAGATTATTTTCCTCCTAAGAGAAACAATGTGAAGTTGAGCGTTTAGTCACTGGTTTGATTTACTGACACACAGACAAAGAACATCTGACTGTACATGAATCATTACATATCAGAAATCACTGGTCTCAGATCAGGCATTAGAGTTAACACGGTTACTCACATGTTGTGGCATTACTGTCGAGTCCGTATGATAAAAGTCTGTTTGCAAAGCCTTGTGACTGATTTCCCAAAGAATCCTCAGTGAAATGTAGCGAACACAAATAAATAATGCTCAACTGAGACATTCACATTGATGAAAATAAATAAGCACATTCCTAGCATTAGGATCCTTTGGAAGGGAATGTTATTTGTAGTCCGTTCGTCTCTCCTCGTCATCTCACTAACACTCCAGTGGGCGGGGCCAGAGTTGTGATGATGAAGTAGGCGTTGATCTTCTTCTGCAGAGGCGGTCTTTCTCCATCTATTACAGGCTCATTCCACAACGAGTCGCTCTCTGGGCTCGGTTACAATAAAAGCTGTTTTTGGACTAACAGGGAAGCGTTCAGTTCTGAAACTTACAGGATATTCTTATAGTATGATGACCTCTTATGTGTCAAAAGCTCAAGGAAAATGTTTTAATATTTATTAATAGTTAGTAAGGTAGTTTCTGTAATATTTAACTTTAGGTATTGGGTAGGATTAAGGGATGCAGAACATGGTCATGCTGAATAAGGCATGCATATGCTTTAAGGCATGCATATGCTTTATAAACAGCCAAAATCATATGCGTGCTAATAAGCAACTAGTTAATAGTGAGAATTAAACCTTAAATTTAAGTACATTTTTAGGTGAACTATCCCTTTGAATGTGTTTCCTCACCTCTGTCCTCAGCTCAGTGTTGTGTATTTGTGCTCAGGACAGTGAGAGTGACAGGGTCAGCGGGGTCACTGAAAGACAGCAGAAAAACAAGTGTGATGCTTATTGCTGTAGTCATTTCTACGATCCACTTCATATGCAGCATGTGTGTGAACGATCTCTGCAGTCAGCAGTTCTGTGCCAAACCCTAGTGGTCTGCCCATCTGAATCACGCTGTGAAGGCTGTTCGAAGCAGTAGGAAGCACAATTAATCTGCCTCATTAGATAACTTGCTTTGACCAAACTAAGGTGGCATCATGTAAATTCCATGAATAAGTCAATCCCAAAATCCAATGACGGCTTGAAAATAAGCATGGAACGCACTTTAATCACACAAAGGCTGATGCTAATGAGCATCAGTTATACCAGTTTGACATTCTTACATGATTGTGCCTCACTAATAACCAATTTTAAAATGCAAACCAAAATTAAATATTTTTTTCCCTCTTTGTTTAAAAAAATGCTTGAATATTTCATACAATTAGCTAAATTAGTCCTCAAACAGCTCAGATAATTACACAGCACATTAACAACAGCAATAATCAGACAAAAACACGTTTTAAAAGCTGAGAAGCTCTGATTAAGTATTGATTAAAGACTTTATAAAGAGATCATGGGATGCATTGCATTTGCATACAGAAAAAAGCATATTAAAAGCTGAAGATGGTTTGAAAAAATTTATTTAGAATTATCTGTAATTTGTTTAGAATTCACTGTAAATGTTCATGGTGAATTAGTATAGAAGTGTGTGTCCAATATATATATATATATATATATATATATATATATATATATACACATACACACACCTTTATGTACACACACCAGATCCTTTAAGTCCTGTAAGTGAGACTTGTTTGTTCAGCACATCCCACAGATGCTCGATTGGATTGAGATCTGGGGAATTTGGAGGCCAAGTCAACACCTCAAACTCGTTGTTGTGCTCCTCAGACCATTCCTGAAGCATTTGTGCTTTGTGTCAGGAGCATTATCCTGCTGGAAGAGCCATGGCCACCAGGGAATGCCGTTCCATGAAAGGCTGTACATGGTCTGCAACAATGCTTAGGTAGGTGGTATGTGTCAAAGTAACATCAACATGGATGGCAGGACCCAAGGTTTCCCAGCAGAACATTGCCCAAAGCATCACACTGCCTCCACCGGCTTGCCTTCTTCCCATTGTGCATCCTGGTGCCATGTGTTCCCCAGGTAAGCCATGCACACGCACCCGGCCATCCACGTGATGTAAAAGAACACGTGATTCATCAGACCAGGCCACCTTCTTCCATTGCTCCGTGGTCCAGTTGTGATGGGCCAGCCTTCGCTCCCCACGTGCATCAATGAGCCTTGGCCGCCCATGACCCTGTGGCCGGTTCACCACTGTTCCTTCCTTGGAGCACTTTTGATAGATCCTGACCACTGCAGACCGGGAACACCCCACAAGAGCTGCAGTTTTGGAGATGCTCTGACCCAGTCGTCTAGCCATCACAATCTGGCCCTTGTCAAACTCGCTCAAATCCTTACACTTGCCCATTTTTCCTGCTTGTAACACATCAACTTTGAGGACAAAATGTTCACTTGCTGCCTAATATATCCCACCCACTAACAGGAGCCGTGATGAAGAGATCATCAGTGTTGTTCACTTCACCTGTCAGTGGTCATAATGTTATGCCTGATCTGTGTGTGTGTGTGTGTGTGTGTGTGTGTGTATATATATATATATATATATATATATATATGGAAAGAGTGATGATTTTACTACCATATTGTACAGAGTGAGACGGCTTCTCGAACAAGAGAAAAATATAGGATGAAACTTGATTTAATCCATTGGTTGTTGATTGGATTGTGAAAGGTGAGTGTTGCAAGGCAGATCCGAATATCATTGGCTAAAATGCATTTTATTTTATATTATTTTATAAATATTAATATATAAATTAATAAAATAAATTATTATATATTATTTTATATTATTTTAACTACAAAGATTATGAAAAAAAAATATGCATGATCAAATTGTTCACAATAAGACCAGTAACATGCATTTAGAAAATAAATAGAGCAATTTTGTTTTGATGCCGACTGTAAAAGGCAGACAGAAAACACTGAGGACACATTAATGAAACAAAACAAGACAGAAAGGTTTGAAAAAGTGCATCTTAAGAACACACACACACACACACACACACTATGTCTGAACAGGCATTTATCAGCCGGCTCTATAAACTTCCCTTGCACTTCAGCTGACTGAAATAAATCTTCTCCCTCATTTAGTAAATCAAAGCACTTTGTGCTCTACAATGATCCATCAATTATCACAGCACAGATTAATTACTGGCAGCGCTGATGCTCACACGCTGTTAAACTCATGACACACGTTCAGCCAAACCTGCAAGTTTATACCTTACCAAAAACCCTTGATTTCCTCATGATGAATGATGTTTCTGTGATGCACTAACTCTGTGTGTGTGTGTGCGTTTGCAGATGTGTGCGGTGGGCTACCGCAGGGTGAACGGGACGCTGTATCGTGGCGTGTGTGAGCTCTGTCTATGCCACGGACATGCGGAGCGCTGCGATGACGTCACTGGACATTGCCTGGTAATGTGTGTGTATGTTTAAAGGGGACCTTGTATGCAAAATTCACTTTTACATGGTGTTTGAACATAAGTGTGTGTCAGCAGTGTGTTACACAACCACTCTATAATGGTGAAAATCCACCTACTCCTCTACTTTTAATCCCCACAAATCATAAACAGTGTCTCAGAAAATTTGTTTGCAGTTTCTATGCAATGCGACGTCACATATGCATAGGCCCTGCCCAGGAATGCCTATGGACTCCACCCTGTTAGCATAGACCCCGCCCACGACTGTTGACGGACTCCGCCCTATTAGCATAGGCTCCGGCCTCGTCTGCTGACGGACTCCACCCTATTAGCATAGACCCCACCCACGACTGCTGATGGACTCACCCTCTATTATCATAGACCCCGCAGACAGTGAGCTGTACACAGTCCGCCATGTTTATCTCCTCTCCAGAGCATTTAACAGCAGCATTCGAGTAAGAAATGTATTCTTATTAAAGCTACTAAAGTTACTCAGTCAAGAGCAGTGAGTGATTTTCTGTTGGTCTCTTGTTTGATTCATATTAACAGCAGATTTAGCAGTAGGTACTGTATATTACGCTGCTGTCACTTTAATACACGGATCTAATACACACATGAGATTTCTTTACGTTCACAGACATTACTGACTGTGTTTATGTAAACTGTGTGTTTTTGACATAACCTTGTGTGTGTTTGACAGTTTAAGCGCAATAAGACGTGAAAGAGAACTTAATTTAACAATCATGGGACGCTCAGTCTGACGTCCAGCTTTCTGTGCACGTGCTTCGGGTGTGTGCGCTCAGAAAACCATATATCAGAAGTTTAGACAGATATGGCTTTAAAACACATACAGATCATAAACTCTCATGATGATGAAGAACTGCAATGTCATGAGCACGAGCGCGATAGAGATGATCATCAAAACCAGACAGATGTTTTAGTGTTTGGCAGAGTATTGGAGGAATGAGCTGTACAGGCTCCGCCCTCTTCTGGAAAAGCAGCTCATTTGCATTTAAAGATACATGCATGAAAACAGCATGTTTTTCCTTCCAGTCTTATTTACCTCATGGTATAATAAATGATCTGTGGGGTATTTTAAGCTGAAACTTCAGACACATTCTGGAGACACATGAGACTTAGATCAGCTGAGGTCCGCTTTAAATCTTCATCTAAAAAATATCTCATTTAAAATATGAATGGCTCATAAAACAGTTTATATTATATTAAAATAGGCAAAATTATACTGTAACAGATCAGCATTTAACATGATAAACCAAGATGTGTTTTTGGTAATTGAATTAGTTGATTAAAATAGCATTTTACAATGATTATTGGTTTAACAGATTATGGCAAAATTATGACATTTTTCTGTGATTTTAATTGTTGGACACGTTCAGGAATGTTCAAAATTAGTTGTTTTATTTTTTATACTAAGTTAATGTAGTTTATTCTAATAAAACAGAACATGGGCAAGTCTTGTGTCAAAGTCACTGCACCGTCTTCTGCGTCTCACTCTCTACAGCAGGTCTTTGTGTTGTTCAGTAAGATGACGTTTAGGTCTGTAAGCTCATATGTCTTTTTGGGTCTCTATAAAAACACAACACCTCCATTCATGAGGAAACAACATCAGTCTTCCATGGCACCAGAATATTTTCTCCTACGCCTATTTGAGCAGTTGAGAGACACAGCTGAACACCCTATTCATAACTATGGCCTGCCAAGGACACGGGCAATATAACACAGACATAAAGAGCTGCTACCGCTCATCCTGTGCTGTCAGACTGTGATTGTGTCGATGGATTGCGCTGTGATTATCACTGTGTGCATGTGTATGTACCTCTCAAAGATGAAACACTGCCGCCGTCCCTCTGATCCATTAGCCTGACACTGTGTGCCTCTGAAAGACTAATGAAAAATGTGTCCCTGTTGAAGAATCTTACTTTTAAAAGTTAGCTGTGTTAATAGTAAGTAAAGTAATTATGTTACATTGCTACTTTTTTATGGAAATTAACATATTTGATACTTTTGAGTTACACCCCAGACAGCAACATGGTGCTGGCCCAGATCCGGCCCACATTTGGTACACATGGAATCAACACAACATCCCGACACCATGTTGCTGTCTGGGCACAGAAGAAAAAGGTTTTTTTTGTGCAAGTTTAAGGTGGCTCTGATGCTTTTTCATTTCCTCAGACAGAACGTTATGTATATATGTTAACATACACGATATTGCCAAAAGTATTGGGTCAATAATTGAATTCAGGTGTTCCAATCACTTCCATGGCCAACTTCCGTTGCTCTCAGGAGCTCAATGAATTCAAGCGTGGTACCGTGATAGGTTGCCAGCTGTGCATTAAGTCACTACTCACTACTAAATTTCCTCACTACTAAATATTCCACGCTCAACTGTTAGTGGGATTATAACAAAGTGGAAGCAATTGGGAACAACAGCAACTCAGCCACGAAGTTGTAGGCCACGTAAAATCACAGAGCGGGGTCAGCGCATGCTGAGGGTCACAGTGCGCAGAAGTCACCAACTTTCTGCAGAGTTAATAGCTCCAGACCTCCAAACTTCTGTGGCCTTCAGATGAGCTCAAGAACAGTGTGTAGAGAGCTTCATGGAATGGGTTTCCATGGCCGAGCAGCTCATCCAAGCCTTACATCACCAAGTGCAATGCAAAGTGTGGGATGCAGTGGAGTAAAGCACGGCGCCACTGGACTCTAGAGCAGTGGAGACGTGTTCTCTGGAGTGACCAATCACGCTTCTCTGTCTGACAATCCCATGGACGAGTCTGGGTTTGACTGTTGCCAAGAGAACGGGACTTGCCTGACTGCATTGTGCCAAGTGTAAAGTTTGGTGGAGTGGGGATTATGGGGTGGGGTTGTTTTTCAGGGGTTGGGCTTGGCCCCTTAGTTCCAGTGAAAGGAACTCTTAATGCTTCAGCATACCAAGACATTTTGGACAATTTCATGCTCCCAATTTTGTGGGAACAGTATGGGGACGGCCCCTTCCTGTCCCAACATGACTGTGCTCCAGTGCACAAAGCGTCAGTCCATAAAGACATAGATGAGCGAGTTTGGTGTGGAGGAACTTGACTGGCCTGCACAGAGTCCTGACCTCATCCCAATAGAACACCTTTGGGATGAATTAGAGCGGAGACTGCGAGCCAGGCCTTCTCGTCCAACATCAGTGCCTGACCTCACAAATGCGCTTCTAGAAGAATGGTCAAAAATTCCCATAAACACACTCCTAAACCTTGTGGAAAGCCTTCCCAGAAGAGTTGAAGCTGTTAGAGCTGCAAAGGGTGGGCCGACTCCATATTAAACTCTACGGATTAAGAATGGAATGGCACTAAAGTTCATGTGCATGTAAAGGTTGTAAACTTTTGGCGATATAGTGTATGTTGACACTACACAGACAGCAACATGGTGTCAGCCCAGATCCGGCCCACATCTGCTACGCATTGAATCCACATGTATCAGATGTGGCCTGGATCTGGGCCGACACTATGAACAGATGCGCCAGTGTCAGTGTATTCATGTGTTTATTCCTATCCCTGTGTGTGTGTGTGTGTGTGTATGTGTTTTGTATGTATTGTAGGGCTGTCGGGATCACACCATAGGACCAAACTGTGATCGATGTGCTCCTGGTTATTACGGAGATGCCACCAGGGGAACTATGGATGACTGTCGGCCGTGTGCCTGTCCTCTTCTGAGCCCATCAAACAAGTACGGCAGCAGTGGTTACAGCAAGGCATGACATCATACTCTACAAATAACACTTACCATCATGACGCTTTTCATAGATAACCACTTCTCTAACTATAGTGACCAGTGTTGGGGAAGCTGCTTCAACCTACAAGGTACTCAGGGCCGCACACTCGGTGCAATGTGACACCAGACGTGACACAAGTGTGTTCTGCTAGTGTCAGCCCGACGCAGTTCTCTTGTTCACGTCCAGCTCCACGGTGTTTAAATATCAAATGCACTGGCGCATCTGTTCACCCATGGGCGTCTGGTCTGAACACCAGGTGTGTTCAGGAGCATTGTTGGAGCGTTGCTATTGTGAGGAACTGAAAACCACTGACCATTGACCAACACAAACCTGCTCTAAAGTCAATAGTGCAGTATCTGTGTGTTATTTAAAGGGTGTGTTAGTAATATGAGCTTATAGGCAGTGCTCAACACACACACACTCTGATTATTACACACACACACACCACAGCATATTGCATATTTATCATGCATATTACTAGGATATTGTCTGTTTATTAGTACTTATAAAGCACATATTAATGCCTTATTCTGCATCCCAAAGTAAAAGCTCAAGAATTTGAAATGTTATAAACTTGAGGGTTTGAACATTTGACAGTGAACATTTTAAGACATAAATATGAGTATTGTAACTTGTAGTGCAATAAATTATTGTTATAATTATTATCAAAAATATATATTTTTTAACTTGCAGTGTAATTGTAACTTACAAAAGTAATATATTTCTGTGTAAAACATGATCCTGTATGTTCCAGTGGGTGATCAGTAAGTTTATTTGGGGAACACATATTCACTATTAACTATGACTTTTCCTCAATAAACTCCTAATTACTGCTTATTAATAGTTAGTAAGGTAGTTGTTAGTTCAGGTATTGGGTTTGATTAAGGGATGTAGAATAAGGCATTAATATGTGCTTTATAAGTACTACTAAACAGACAATAATAAGCAACTAGTTCATAGTGAGAATTGACCCTAAAATAAAGTGTTACCAATTTGTATAAAAAAAAAAACAGCCCACATCACCTTTAACAATCTTGTGCTGGTAGCAGTCTCAACTAAAACCAGTTAAGACCATAATTCAGTTTAAGCTGCTCTTATTCTTAGCATGATAGCATATAAGGAGCACATGTAGCTCCTCCAGAGATTGACTGCGAGTCCTCCATGCTCTATAGCTGGTGCATGATTTCAGCACTAGGCTAATATTGGCTGTAGCATGCTAGTGGCTAATCCAGAAAGAGTTGGCGTGTCCCAGAATGCAACAGCTGAACATTCCACATCCTCAAGTGGGCTAAAGAAAGCGTTGCTCTCCTCCTGCCCTCAGCATTCCCAGCATGCCCCTCAGCCAGGCTCCAGTGTCGTCTGAAATAGCCGTGCAGTCATTATGCAAGAGCTAATGGCAGAACCTGACGCTCAACTCACCTGCTAAACCATCTCTGGGTTCAGATGGTCTCTGGCTTCGGTTAGAGCCAGAGCAAGTGCTTATGATGTTTTTGATTCGCTGCTCTTTTATTTTTCTCTTTGTCCCCTTGTTGGCTCAAAAACACCGTAGTTTCAGTCCCACATGTCACGTCGATGCCAGGGGTGAGGTGATCTGCGACCGATGCCCGTCGGGTTACACCGGGACACGCTGCGACAGGTAAGACGCAGAGGTTTAACCTCCGGACTCATTGCATTTTATGGCAAAACAGAGTGGGGTAAGTTGTGCCACTTTTTACTCAAGTTGTAGACAGAGAGAAACAAGCCACTGGTTACCCTTCCAAAGGCTGTATACTTCAAGTTCACTTTATTAAGTATACTTAAGTAAAGTTCAAGTATATTTTTAAGAATACTTTATATGTAGTAAGTATACCAATAGCAATGATAAACTAAATTTTCCAACTTTTTAGTGTATAAAAGTACTTTAAGTGTAAGTGTTAACTACGTTTTTGCAGCTATACTTTAAGTGCACGGTATACTGATAGTTTACTAGTTAACTAGCACATTTTTTTAGTTTACGTAAGTACACTTTGAAGTATACTCTCAGTAAACTACTAGTTTTATACTGCAAGTATACTTGTAAGTGAACTTGACTATTTATATATTATTTTTGCACTTTAAGTACTGTATACTACTATGTTCTTATTTAGATATTAATTTTTATAGTTGAAATATACCTTACGTGTACTTTAAGTATATTTGAAGTTACTTCCTATGTACACTAGCAGTGGAGTACACAAAAATTCATATACTCAGAATTAGGAACATATATGTTTTCTTTATAAATCAATATTTTCAAACAGTGTAAGTTTATAAGACAGTATGTAAAACTATTTGAAAAAGTATTTAATAGGCTACTCAATCAAAAGAGTAAACACTACTACAAATTATGCACAAAAATATGCTAGATTAAGGATGTAACAGAGTTTACTCGCTGGCACATCTTACCCCACTCTACCCTATTAATTGTTTGTAACTTTAATAACTGAAGTTTTGTTATTTTCATTGTGAGACAGACGTGATTAATTGTCTGAAAGTATGGTGTCACATAACTGTTATAGCTAACAGTTGTAGTTATTTTACATCTACAATCTTTAAATTGCCCTTAAATTTAAACTAAATAAACACATTTAAAAACTTCCCACAGTAATCCCAAATGTGCATCTTTAATGGAAATTGTTTCCATGTGAAATGTCATATTGTACTGGGTTAATATCTGACAACACAGTGGATCCATTTTTGATGCAGTTTTGAAGCTTGAGCAGAACTTCAGCATAATGGCATTGTACCAACACTTAATGAGCCGTCTATGGGCTGTAGTTGTGCTCCTGACTTTCATTGCCAAAAGGTAGGCAGCATAAGAAATGGTGATTAGAAATATGCTAATAATGTGTAAGTATTATTACAAATACTTAAATCTAACTAAAACTACATTGACTGTTTTACTCAGAATTTGTGTGTGCTTTGTATTTTTATGCTTGTTAGAGTATCACATTCTCAGCATAGCAACATAACTGTAAACTCTTGAACACTATGAGCACTATGGCACAGATGTTTATGCATTTGGCAGACGCTTTTATCCACAGCGACTTGCATGGCATTCAGCATATTCATTTGATCACTTTATGCATTCCCTGGGAATTTAACTCATGACCTTGGCGTGGCTAATGTCATGCTCTAATGCTCTAATGCTCTAATGCGTAAGCGTTACTGCTGCTCATGTAGGAATCACTCATGAAATCATTCACTTTGTGCTCCCATTTCAGTTGGGATGCCACCTGAGAAGGGCGACTCCTACAGCAGTATGTCTAAATCTATAGTATTCATAAATAAATCATTAGGCAAAAAGTACCCAAATGACCAACTACTAAATTCTGAAGTGTGCATAAAATGGACACTTTACTGTCCAATGAGACATACTGTACATTTGTGAATGGCGGTGAAGCAATGCAATTTTGCCACTCTTTTAATGGTGTCAAAGTACGTTTGTATCTACTATATGTAATGTGATTTTGGTGTCTGTCCTCTGCTGTATAGCCGTGCTCATTAGGACACAATTGTATCCGTTGGCGTTCTTATTGTTCTTCTTCTTCCGTTTCTTCTTCCCCTCTGGAAGTCTATGTCTGCCCATAGGTTACGGGAAAGTTATGAAATTTGGCACACTGATAGAGGACAGTCTGAACTGTCACCATAGCAAATTTGGAGTCTCTAACTCAATCCCTCTAGCGCCACCAACTTTTCCTCCGATTCCTTGGCTCAAGACGATTCATCATTTTCCGTCATGAAAATGTTTCTACCATTTAGAATTTTCCGGAAAACCTATTTGTTCTAACTCCTCCTAGGCCATTGCTCAGATTTTCATGAAAATTTAGGCAGATCATCTTCAGACTATATTGACAAAAATGTATGGAATTCAAGTCGATTCGTCAAACTGTTCTCGAATAACACTCAAACGAATTTGACGAAGGGCCCACCAAAATGAACGTGAGGCTAAATCTCTGCAACATTTTAGAGTATTATGACCAAACTTGGTGTGTGTTATGACAACCATGACCTGAGGCAACCTGCACAGTTTCGGCGCAGTGCCACCTAGTGGTCCGGAGATATGAAACATTTATCTTTTTGCTTATAACTCGCATTGGCGTATCATTGCGAAACTCTGTATGTGTTTTTTGGAACCATGCTTTGACAGAACTCAAACAGTTTCAGGGCAGTGCCACTTTGTCATCAAAAGTTATAATGAAATTTGCAAAAATGTTAATAACTTTTGATTAAAGCATCCTATTGTAATGAAACTGGGTCATGCCGAGAACACAGATACCAATTAGATACAGATACAGACGGGATAGCGGAAATTTCTGTCTGCCATTTTGATTTTCTTTAAAAACCTACTTTGTCAAACTCCTCCTGGTCCGATTTTCACCATATTTGCATCAGAGCATCTTCAGACCGTGCCGACAAAACGTTATGGCAATAGATGAAACCGTTTTCCTATAGTGCCACAACAAATCTGAGGCATGATGCCAAAATTACTCTGTATCTCAGCAATGCTTTGACACATTGACACCAAACTTCGCACATGCCATTGTCAGCTCACTCCGACCACACCACATCAGTTTCATAACAGCACCACCTAATGGTCAAAAGTTATAAACTATTAAATCACATTACAAGTGATTGTATTTGATTTTTCAGGCATTTTGCCCAAAATTTTGCCTTTTAATTGTTCATTGTTGCAGTTGGTCTGATGCTTCCAGACATGAAGTCATGACTTTTCGTGTTCTTTGTGCTTGGCACCGATAATTGCTGCTTGCTGCTATATTTTAACCCTTGTTTTTTTCTGTGTCAGCGTGTGTGTGATGTGCTGAACAACACCATATGTTTTTTGAGTCTGTAATGTGTTTAAGTAGACAAGTCAAACAAATCTTAATCTCTAGGCCAAATGGATCTCTGTCCCAGTGTGATATGAAATAAAAATCTGGCATAAGTTGGAGCAAATGGCTTAATCCCCTGTGGTCAGTGTAAAGTGCCCACAAATGCAATCGAGCACAACTCTGGCACTGATGGCACCGTCTTAATTTCATTAGCATCAGAAATCACTCAGCTCATCTAGCATGCGAAATATTCCATCAGTCGCTCTGTTTATTTCTCTTTCTCAACCCTTCGCGTTCCCCCAGTGGGTGTCATTCTCTCTCATTCTCTGAAGGTTGGTATGCTGATGGGTTAGCATTAGCATATGCTGCATTCTGGGTAGGTTGCGTTGGCAGTCACTCCAGCTCTGTACGCAGACTAAATCACAGTGGTGTTGTGGAGTGCGGCGTCTAGGTGGAAGAAAGGTCTCGGCTCTTCTGTGACCCCACCCCTGAAACAGATGGAGAGGGACTGGTGTGGTGCCAGTGCTGGTACATGCTAGCTGGCACCAAAGCTCTCCACGCTGAGCCATTAGCAGAAAACATGGTGGAGAGAACAGAAACCGGGGAGCTGAAGGTGTGTTGTGGAGGACAAGCGAAAAGAGAGAAAGAGAGTTAATGGAAAGGTTTCTCGTTCTGGGAAAAGCCAGGGACAGACGTACGTTAATGGGGCGAGATGGGACCGATCCATCAGTGCTCAGACGGAGCTCAAACCCAGCCTGTCCCCTGAGAGACACACTGAAAGAGATGTGAAGGACATACTTCACACAGACTCAGTCAGGCGGCGCACGTCGCTCTTAAAACCTGTTCCTAAAAACGTATTGTGTCAAGGCCGTCCAACAGGGAAACCATATAAAGTGAGATCAAATGGATAGAGACTGTTGCTTCTCATGATTCATCAACCAGATGGAACTGGACAAATCATCTGAATGTTCTGATCCAATCTGACTTCTGACCTAATGTTGCCTGAATCATAATCACACACTGTTCGTTCGTTGGCCAAGGCCTGGTTTCTCCCAAGGCTTTTTTCTCCATTCTGTGACCTGATGGAGTTTGCCACTGTCGCCTTTGGCTTGTTAAATACTCAACTATATTACCACCCGTATTGACACCACATGAGAAATGAACTGCTACAGTCCAGCCAAAGATCATTCAGACAGCAGATATAATGTTCACTAGTGTGTGCAGGACACTATAGTTCATTTCTGTAAGTGAGGAGAGCAAAATAAAGTAAACTGACATACCCAACAATTCTTCATACAGTGACTAGCAGTAAAACTCATACAAAATTGAGAGCAAAATGATCCAGACATTTTGAGCTGAGCATGTTTTGCTGAAGTGTGTGTTCTTCAATTGCTAATGTGACCTTTGACACCACAGACTGAACAAAATGAAGCATCGCTTGAGCTAAACTGGTATTATCTGGTTGTGTTCTTAAATCTAACAGCTGATTGGTTGATTGTAATCCATTGCATCCCTTTCTATCAAAGTTATCTTTTTTATTTTTATTATTTTGGGCAAGTGAACATTTTTATACAATGAAACATAAATAGCATCTTTTTTTTTTTGACAGTTTGTGTGGTTAATCCACAAATGCAATAACAAAAAAGCTTGCATGTAATGTGCAAGGTTATTTTCCCGTTTGCCCAAAAAGGAGTGGGAAGAAGAAAACTAAATCTGACATTATCAAGGTGAATTTGTTCTGACAGTTCTTGTCATATTTTAGTACCGTTTTCTAAACTATAGTGAATAAACTGTGATCGTGTGAGAAAGTGTTTAACCATTACCATAGTCTGCAATGACAAAGCAGAGATCTCCGTATGAACTGGAAGACCATTTTAAATTCTTGGGGCTGCGTTTGTATGCCTAAGTAGATCTTTGGTGTCTTTGGTTTCTACGATCTACTTGAGCCAACTATTGTCTCATCTATGCCTTTTTTAGTTGAGTCTCCAATGGAATTGAGAAACATCTGAGATAACCTCCTGGGTGCCGCTTTCCTCATACGAGGACATTATATTTGAGTGAATTTCTCTGACACCATACATGTTTTATGTCCCGTAAAGAGCACATTCAGGGCTTTTCCCAGATACCATTTGTTTTGAGGATTCACCAGGACAACAACTTCTCCTCTGTCTTTCAAAATGACTCAATAATCAAATTTAGCAGTCTTATGGAAATATATTTTGTAATATTATGTAATAATCATTTAAATCTGACTAATTTTCAAATTGTTTGTTATAACTCAACATCTCTGGAAAATGTTAAATGTTACAAAACAGGGCATTGATTTCATACACATCCTCAATAGAGGACACAGGGACTTAAATCATGTTCATCAGGCATTCAGGAGACACAACAAGTGAATAGGGAAAGCAATGTTCCTATAAAATATTAGACATTATTATGAAAAAGTTGCCAACTATTACTCCCATTATTACACTTCTTTTTTCATAACAAGTTGCTCCAAGAACACATTAATATGCAAATTAAATGCAGTGTATAGATAGATTGCATTGAATAGGAAAACCCATGTATGGCCAATTTACCCACATATTGCATAAAGCAAAATGGTATATCAATGCATTCAGTTATATTGATGTTATATTGATTATCAATGCATTCAGTTATATTGTTTGAAACCTGAAAATTCAACATATATGTGATTTTCAGTGGTTGAATCTTGAATAATTACATTTAGTCCCCAGACAAATCCTAAATATGTGCTTCCATCCTTGGCCAGCAGTAAACAGCGGCTCTCTTCGAACAGAAACCTTGCAGAATATGAGACATTCATCATTTTCAACCCCAAATCAAAGGAACACTATCCAATATCTGTAGAGCCACACTGAGTGCTACCAAAGCCCGTAAAGCTTGTTTTATTAGAGCACACCGAATAAAGATGAGCAACAAGTGCCACACTTACTGCTTCCTTCAACATTGAAACATCTCACTCTTCTTAAGAGGCATCTTCAAGGACTGCTGATATAAATTAATAGTCTGAATTACACATGCATTGAAACCATGCATGACACCAGAAATCACTTTATACCGTGTAGTGCCTCAGTTCAGTTAAGTACACAGCAGAAACCCTGCCAGTGACCACCTTTACATCACATGCAATGGTTTATTTTAAACACAATGGGCCCTATCATACACACGGCACAATGTGACACCAGGCCCGACTCAAGTGTGTTCTGCTAGTGTCAGCCCGACACAGTTCTCATGTTCACGTCCAGCTCCACGGTGTTTCAATATCAAATGCACTGGCGCATCTGTTCACCCATGGGCGTCTGGTCTGAACACCAGGTGTGTTCAGGAGCATTGTTGGAGCGTTGCTATTGTGAGGAACTGAAAACCACTGACCATTGACCAACACAAACCTGCTCTAAAGTCAATAGTGCAGTATCTGTGTGTTATTTAAAGGGTGTGTTAGTAATATGAGCCTATAGGCAGTGCTCAACACACACACAGGGACGTGCAGCACACACACCCATTATTAAATAATCCTCTCTGGAGAAGCGTTCAATCTTTCTATGTAAATAGTGAATCCGCTCATGGTGCGAGGGCAGCTGGCTTTTAAAGGGAAAGGGAGATGAGACTCTGATTCACCCATGACTCATTAAGAGACGAGGGACAACCCTTTTGGACCATGAGCCGGACGTGCCGAACGTTTTTCAAAGAGAGAGAAAGCGGTGTGCAAACAGCTGTTTTCCTGCAATACGTCCTTGTCAGTTAAACCTGTAAAGCAGGTGTAATATTTATCATCCCGCCCCTCTGCTTCATTCACACACTGTGCATGTGTTTGTTGTGGAGTGTGTTGTAAGCTTGCTCTGAGTGTGTTGTAACAGTAATGGGCTTAGTGATTGAAGAGGGGTCTCTTCAGTTTAAGAATCACTGACCCACGACAGCAGAACTCTCTCTCCACCCCGCTCAGTCTTTCACTGACCTAATTCCGCTCAGTCCCTCCATGGCGCCTGGTCCTGCTCTGAAATAGAGTGCTTATGTTTAGTTTGGCCCTGCGTGCCCAGCGACACCTGAAACAGCGAGCCAGAGAGAGCAGGCTGAGGGTGAAGGGTGAAGAGAGGAAGGAAATAAGAGTTTGGAGCAGTCCCAGGTTTTTTTTTTTTTTTTTAGTAATTGTTCCCTGGTGTGCAGACAGACAGGAACTTGGCGGTGTATATATGGCCTGGGTTAAAGACACCTGGCCCGAGTCATCAGTGCTTAAGATGGCTCTTTCACAGCAGAGCTAACGACAGGAGAAATGATGAGCTGGCACCAGACAGACAGGAAGAGCCAGCCTTCAATGCTCAGTTACCCTATAAAGGGTCCCGAAACAGCGCAGAGGTGGCAGTCTGAGTGTTTCCTGGGAATGGGGTGGGATTATGTATTTTATTTTGGAACAGTAGGTGGGGACTTTTTTTGCATTTAACCAGATACTGTTACTTAAAGAGATAGTTCACCCTAAAATTTAAATTCTGTCATCTTTTCTAATAGTTATGCCTTGAAGGATTAGTTCACTTCAGAATGAAAATGTCCTGATCATTTACTCACCCCCACGTCATTCAAGATGTTCATGTCTCTCTTCAGTCGAAAATAAATAGGCAGCGGCTATTTACACTGAAAATAACATATAACAAAAATAAGTGAAAATAACATATTATCTTAGCGATAGACAATATTTACATTAAGTTTAAATCGCTGTAGATGCTATTTACTAAGTGAAAATAGTGATATATTCTATTTACACCATGTAAAAGTAGCAGCTCTTTGCAATATGTGTAAATAGTAATTAGATGCTATTTATACTTTATTTTGACAGATACACACTAGTTGCATCTCAGAATTGTTGTACATTAACAGGATGCAATAATAACAGAGTGTAAATGATTATATTTATTAAAATTATTAAATCGATGCTGCCTTAATGGGACAATAAAAGCCCTCCCTACACCGACCCCTAACCCTACCCAATAAATATTTTATTATTATTAAACATTTCGTTACGCACTTTATTTCCACTTTTAGAACATTTTCTTCATTTTTATTGAAATTAAATGCCTTTCCGATGTGATGGGAAAAGGGAGAAGAGCGAGCTCGGCAAAAGGCGGATTCGAACCCAGGTCGCTCGCGTCTAAACCTTGCTCTTTAAGCCTTATACTTTACTGATTACACCACTGAAGACGTTTAAATATGCACATCTTTTTTTTAATCTTGTTAGGCCCAACCAGGCATTGTTAGATGGAGCTAGTGTGAATAGCACTTGCTAACAAGGCACACTATTTGCACTAGGTGTAAATAGACACTCTGAAATAAATGAAGGTTTCTGAGGGAAACATTCCAGGATTTTTCTCCAAATAGCAGACTTCACTGGGGTACAACGGGTTGAAGGTCCAACTTGCAGTTTCAATGAGCTTTACACGATACCCGATGAGGAATAAGGGTCTTATCTAGTGAATTGATTGGTAATTTTCTCAAAAATATATGTACTTTTTAACCACAAATGCTCTTCTTGCTCTACGATGCACCACGCATTACTTAATCACATTGGAAAGTTTAGCTCATGATCTACTGACGAACAGTTTTTTGGGCGGTAAATAATGGTGCAAACACCAGCAACCCTTAGTAAATCACCTCATGATTGATTTAAACACTCTCCTCACATAACCACTGCGTCTGAAAGAGAAACTCCTACAAATGCATATGCAATAAGATCAGCCGCAGAAATAACCCTGTCCACGCCTTTCAGCGCAGATGTTTCACTGCGTGTCTTTACTAAATCCTCACAGTAGTTTTTAACACCAAAAGAGGGTTTGTGTTTAGTAAATCTGGCCTTAATGTGAAAAATCGTATCAGAGCAAATGTGAACAGATCTTTTTGAATGATTCCTATTTTCCATATTGCATTTACAGTCAAGTGCTTAGGAGTCAATTTCCTACCAAAGCAACTTGAAATCAGCTGATCGTGTTAAATGGCAAGCACCAGGACAAGCAGTTTGGTAAAAATTACACTTTGCAATCTGGCTTGACATACAGTAACACAAACGACTGTATAAATGTGGATATTACTGTATATGAATGCACCAATCCAGTATTCCTTAAATGAAACATTTTTACTGTTGAAGGGATATTATGTCTTTTAAAGTTATTGTGAGATCTAAGACTTCATTTAAATGTTGAAATCTCCAACTAGATTCTGAACTAGCATGCCACTGGGCCTGTAAAGGCAGTCACAAGCAATGCCATATTCAATTAATAAGTCTAGGGTGGCTCGTGGAATCCGCTGAGCGCGAGTGAAACACAGTGATTACTTTCTCTTTCCGCCATCATGCAGATAGCGCAGTCATGTGCAGATAAGCGCAGAGGAATCCATTTAACATGAAGGGAGTGGATAGACTGTGCGTGTTTATCAGCCAGCAGCACAAGTTGCTTCAGTAGAGATATAGGATCCGAACGCACCCACAGCAGATAAGAAGAGCGGGTGGGCGAAGCGCGCGGAGGAAGTGATAGCGTCTCTTCCCCTTATATTTCTCTCACATTCTCATCGTCTGTGCTTTGTTTTGGCGAGAAAAATCTTGGGTGCTCTTTTCATGATCAAAAGAGGGTTGTTCATCAGACGGACTGTAATGGAGCCAGTACAGTGTGTACACAGCTCCTTTAAAAGACAAACAGTACATGCCTGGAAATGCAATACAGTTAATTGCTTTCCATAAGTGTATCCATTCATCCCACTTTACCCCAGCTATTCTCTATATCCGTTTTAGCTCAGATGACTTGAGTCAACCGGCTAAAGTGACCTGTGATCTGATTTGAACTGTAACTACAAATGACAAATTGACTGCTAATTCATTGCACCACCGTCAAGCTAGAAGTTAAATATATCTATATGCATCATATTTTACATAAATGGTCAGTCAGTTGTTCATTATCTCAAAACAAACCAACACACGGTGACCAGGACCTGACTGTACATTGCCAGCTAATTACAGTACATGGCTGCATAGAAATTAATAAAACACATGCATGTGAGAAATATATTTAAAGGGGTCATAAACTGCATTGTTTTATTGTTTTATAATGTTTCCTCGGGTGCACTTATAATGTTAGTATGATTTGACTCTGATTTGAATGCTCTCTTTGAAGGGGCGTGTCTGATGTGAGACTTCAGTGTAAACACCCACTGCTGTGATTGGCTGACATCTTTGCATATGAAATATCTAGTATTACATGTGGGACTCTCAAAAACTTTTAACACATTTTTACTATTACAGCTCTCAAGGCTAACTAATCGTGAAAAGTGTGATTATGGCATTATATTCAGATTGTGGCATGAAAGGTTGCAGTGATGAGCATTGTAGCTTATGTTCATCTACAGAGAAACAATGTGAAGTTGAGCGTTTAGTCACTGGTTGGATTTACTGACACACAGATAAAGAACATCTGACTGTACATGAATCATTACATATCAGAAATCACTGGTCTCAGATCAGGCATTAGAGTTAACACGGTTACTCACATGTTGTGGCATTACTGTCGAGTCCGTATGATAAAAGTCTGTTTGCACAGCCTTGCGACTGATTTCCCAAAGAATCCTCAGTGAAATGTAGCGAACACAAATAAATAATGCTCAACTGAGACATTCACATTGATGAAAATAAATAAGCACATTCCTAGCATTAGGATCCTTTGGAAGGGAATGTTATTTGTAGTCTGTTCGTCTCTCCTCGTCATCTCACTAACACTCCAGTGGGCGGGGCCAGAGTTGTGATGATGAAGTAGGGGTTGATCTTCTTCTGCAGAGGCGGTCTTTCTCCATCTATTACAGGCTCATTCCACAACGAGTCGCTCTCTGGGCTCGGTTACAATAAAAGCTGTTTTTGGACTAACAGGGAAGCGTTCGGTTCTGAAACTTACAGGATATTCTTATAGTATGATGACCTCTTATGTGTCAAAAGCTCAAGGAAAATTGGATTTTTCAATTCCTGACTCCTAAGCATAAATTATTTTATAATGTGAGGATCAAATTCTCCAATATACAGTTTTGTATCAGTGCTGAAGGCCTGAAGTGTGTTTATTTGCAGTATATTGACTGCGCATCTCTAAAGTATGCATTCTCTCCACTCTGGATGAGCTCAGGTGTGCTAATGGCTATTTCGGGCGTCCCAACATTCCTGGGGGTTCCTGTCAGCCGTGTATGTGTAACGGTAACCTGGACCATACGGAAGCGCTCAGCTGTGACCCGGTGACTGGAGCCTGTCTGCGCTGTCGTGAGGGATATGGAGGGCCGGACTGTGAAAGGTGTGATGACGGATACTTTGGAGATGCCCTCATAGCCAAGAATTGCCAAGGTAAGTGAAGGAGCTGAGTTTCATTGTTTCATTGGGATTCACCAAAATGCAATAATGATTCTAATTTTATTACATTTAGTGTAAGTGGTGGTTGATAGTGGATAATAATGTATTATTCACAGATCAGGCATAACATTATGACCGGTGAAGTGAACAACACTGATTATCTCTTCATCATGTCTCCTGTTAGTGGGTGGGATATATTCCACCTACCTAAGCATTGTTGAGACCATGTACAGCCTTTCATGGAAACGGTATTCCCTGGTGGCTGTGGCTCTTCCAGCAGGATAATGCTCCTGACACAAAGCACAACAACAACGAGTTTGAGGTGTTGACTTGGCCTCCAAATTCCCCAGATCTCAATCCAATCGAGCATCTGTGGGATGTGCTGAACAAACAAGTCCGATCCATGGAGGCCCCAACTCACAACTTACAGGACTTAAAGGATCTGCTGCTAACATCTTGGTGCACATTACCAGCATCTAGAATGATTTTGATCAGCATTTTTATGGTTCATAACAGAGGGCTCTCTCAGCTTGTTACATTTTACCGATTGTCAGTTGATAAGATTTTGTAGGCTTTGGATACACGTGCCTCCCTCGAAAGCCTGAAACCACATTTTTTAACCCCTGGATACTAGTCACTATGTCTGTCAAGCTCAAAAAGAAGGAAAAAAGCTGTGAAAACATATCTCTATCTCAGACATTCCCATCCGAACGGGATTGGTTTTCTCAGAGGAAAGACGAGACAGCTGAAAAACACTAGGCAGTGAAAAACAGACGTGTTTGATTCAGGTAGGATTAAAATCACAAAGTACATCTGCGAAACATGGATTTATCTGATGTCCTCTGGGAAAACTAGTCCCATCTGAATGGGGAGACTGTCAACATCATTTTTAATGAAATATAGCAGCATTTTTTTTCCCTCTGTATTGTGACTTACATCAGAGTGTAACAGATTATTGAATAAGAAAACTTGTAGGACATGAACTTGGTTATGCATTAAATGTTAAAATGTGGTTTGGCTCTCAGAAATGAATGTGAGCGTGTATGAAAGCGGTCGGGTTATTGGTTTAAAGGGTTAAAAATACAGTTATGACACATAATCCTAATATTGTGTTGGTCCCCCTTTTGCTGACCCGTCGAGGCATGGACTCCTCTAGACCCCTGAAGTTGTGCTGTGGTGTCTGGCACCAAGATGTTAGCAGCAGATCCTTTAAGTCCTGTAAGTCCTCTTGAATCTCTTGAATCTTGAAGATGTTAGCAGCAGATCCTTTAAGTCCTGTAAGGGGTCAGCATGGGCACCCTGACTGGTCAGCGGCTATGCCGCCCCATACGCAACAAACTGAGATGCTCTGTGTATTCTGACACCTTTCTATCAGAACCAGCATTAACTTCTTGAGCAGTTTGAGCTCCAGTAGCTCGTCTGTTTGATCGGACCACACGGGCCAGCCTTCGCTCCCCACGTGCATCAATGAGCCTTGGCCGCCCATGACCCTGTGGCCGGTTCACCACTGTTCCTTCCTTGGAGCACTTTTGATAGATCCTGACCACTGCAGACCGGGAACACCCCACAAGAGCTGCAGTTCTGGAGATGCTCTGACCCAGTCGTCTAGCCATCACAATCTGGCCCTTGTCAAACTCGCTCAAATCCTTACACTTGCCCATTTTTCCTGCTTCTAACACATCAACTTTGAGGACAAAATGTTCACTTGCTGCCTAATATATCCCACCCACTAACAGGAGCCGTGAGGAAGAGATCATCAGTTATTCACTTCACCGGTCATAATGTTGTGCCTGATCGGTGTAATTTTATTGTAGTGTGCTGAAAAGTGGGTGCCCTATATTAAGCATTCTATAAGCCAGGATGTTTTGCTTCCTTTCTTTAAACACCATATTTGCTTGTCACTTTAAAAGTTGTTAATGTGTCAATTTTTGTAGAAATTAAATTGTGCACTTCCAGGCAGTCTGTACGGCAGGTGTGTGTGTGTGTGTGTGTGTGTGTGTGTGTGTGTGTGTGTGTGTGTGTGTGTGTGAGAGAGAGAGAGAGAGAGAGAGAGAGAGAGAGAGAGAGAGAGAGAGAGAGAGAGAGAGAGAGAGAGAGAGAGAGAGAGAGAGAGAGAGAGAGAGAGAGAGAGAGAGAGAGAGAGAGAGAGACAGAGAGAGAGAGAGAGAGAGAGAGAGAGAGAGAGAGAGAGAGAGAGAGACAGAGAGAGAGAGAGAGAGAGAGAGAGAGAGAGAGAGAGAGAGAGAGAGAGAGAGAGAGAGAGAGAGAGAGAGAGAGAGAGAGAGAGAGAGAGAGAGAGAGAGAGAGAGAGAGAGAGAGAGAGAGAGAGAGAGAGAGAGAGAGAGAGAGAGAGAGAGAGAGAGAGAGAGAGAGAGAGAGAGAGAGAGAGAGAGAGAGAGAGAGAGAGAGAGAGAGAGAGAGAGAGAGAGAGAGAGAGAGAGAGAGAGAGAGAGAGAGAGAGAGAGAGAGAGAGAGAGAGAGAGAGAGAGAGAGAGAGAGAGAGACAGAGAGACAGAGAGAGAGAGAGAGAGAGAGAGAGAGAGAGAGAGAGAGAGAGAGAGAGAGAGAGAGAGAGAGAGAGAGAGAGAGAGAGAGAGAGAGAGAGAGACAGAGAGAGAGAGAGAGAGAGACAGAGAGAGAGAGAGAGAGAGAGAGAGAGAGAGAGAGAGAGGTGAGTTGATCCAGTATCAAGCTCAGGCCGTCTACCCTCAAGGACAACACACACAGATTCCCCTCCAACTGGCCTCGCGCAGCACCATCTGTGCTCAGAGAGTGTGTGTGCATTATATTGAAATGCAATCTGTCCTCCTGCAGCCCACGGTCACACACACTGTCATCTGAAGCAGGAGCCGGTCGTTCAGTTTGATTGTTTTGCACACACAGTGCACTGATTAGCATGCAAACGGGTCATGGGATGTTGAATAATCTCACTGGTTTTTAATTTCAGATGTTACTGTATAATCGCCAGAGGCGAGTTCAGAGCACACTCCCATGGTTGCGTATGAAACATGACTGTGAAAGAGTTGATGCAGACTTTAGCAGTGCTTACTTCATTGCATATGGTGTGGTTCAAATCAAACGTCTGAGATTCAAAATCTAATTTAAACCAGAAAAATTTAAAAACGTTAGCACTTTTCATGTTGTGATATTCTCACATTCTCAGTTTTTCAGTTAAAATTTTACTTAAGTTGTTGTACTGATATTCATAGAATTATCTCTAGTTAGAAAATGCTAAATTAAAGCTTTCACTACTATATGTGACCCTGGACCACAAAACCAGTCATAAGGGTCAATGTTTTGAAATTGAGAGTTATACATCATCTGAAATCTGATTAAATAATCTTTCCATTGATGTGTGGTTTGTTAGGACAATATTTGTCAGCGATACAACTCTTTGAAAATCTGGAATCTGAGGGTGCAAAAAACATCTAAATATTGAGAAAATCTCCTAAAGTTGTCCAAATGAAGTCCTTAGCAATGCATATTACTACTAATAATACATTTATGATATATTTACGGTAGGACATTTACTAAATATCTTCATGGAACATGATCTTAATATCCTAATGATTTTTGGCATAGAAGAAAAATGGATAATTCTGCGATTATAATGCATTGTTGGCTATGGCCACAGATAAACCCGTGAGACGCAGGACCGGTGAAGTGCTCCAGGGTCATTGATCATATCAAAAGTCATATTTTAAACATTTGCACCAAGCTTTAGTATCTTCTAAACTGTAGAAAGCAGTGAAGCGGAGCTGACATCAGGTGCTCAACCGTTTTTAACCTCCGGAGCATGTTTATATTTCATGAAAGAAAATAGGACTGACTTTATTTAATTTGGGAATAACGTCTTGTGAAGAGCGGAGCAATACAGCGGGAGCGCAGCGCTCGATGGAGAAGAAGAAGTTGCTTGAATGACCTGCATTGAAAGGGTTGAGTTGCTTCATACCGTTTTTGTGTGGAAGCTGCGATACACTTTATTTTTCATGATTCTTTGATTTTCAGAAGAAAAAAAAAATAAGTCTTTTGTAACGCTTTTTGCTGAATAAAATAATTTATTTATCTTTTTTTAATCTTGCTTACTCCACACAAAATGTAATATGAAGCAGCACAACTGTGTTCAACATTGATAATAATCATAAATGTTTCTTGAGCATCAAATCCTCATCTGAGAATGATCAGTGAAGGATCATGTGACACTGAAGACTGGAGTAATGATGATAAACTCAGCTTTGATCACAGGAATAAATCACACTTTACTATATATTCACACAGAGAACAGCTGA
Organism: Paracanthobrama guichenoti; assembly: GCA_018749465.1. Taxonomy (NCBI): domain Eukaryota; kingdom Metazoa; phylum Chordata; class Actinopteri; order Cypriniformes; family Gobionidae; genus Paracanthobrama; species Paracanthobrama guichenoti. Next base: position 1,440,764 of record CM031962.1, on the reverse strand, counting down.
TCTACACTGGAGGAATATTTCACTATTTTTACAGTATTTTTGATCAAATAAATGCAGCCATGGAGAGCAGAAGAGACTGAAAAAAAACAATGCAAACCATATTCCCATCTCTTCACTGGTAGTATGTATTGAATATAAAGGCAATCAAAACAAAAGATACGCTACTGTCCACTGTTACCTCATTCTGCTGTTCAGCTGTTGATGTTAATTCCTTTATTTTGTCTCGAGACCCTCACGTTCTGTACTGCGCTTTTTAAAAACTTAATAGGGCGTGTCCCAATTCATGTATATATGCATTCATATGCAATTCTATGCGGTTTTGTAGCATAAATAGTGTGAGTAGTGCGTTCACACTGAAAATTCCAAAGAGAAAAAGTGCACTTTAAATACCCGGATGATGCACTAAATTACCCGGGAAAAAAACTAAGTGTGGAATGTTGGACACTTCATGTACTCAACTGTCATAAATTTTATTACGTAGCAGAGGGGGAGGGGCTTCAGACTCCAATGTTGACAAAATAGGCATATAAAATTCATACCCGACACAGCTGAGTACATACCCAGACAGCAACATAGTGTCGGCCCAGACCAGGCGCGACTCAAGTGTGTTCTGCTAGTGTCAGCCGGACGCAGTTCTCATGTTCACGTCCAGCTCCACGGTGTTTAAATATCAAATGCACTGGCGCATCTGTTCACCCATGGGCGTCTGGTCTGAACACCAGGTGTGTTCAGGAGCATTGTTGGAGCGTTGCTATTGTGAGGAACTGAACACCACTGACCATTGACCAACACAAACCTGCTCTAAAGTCAATAGTGCAGTATCTGTGTGTTATTTAAAGGGTGTGTTAGTAATATGAGCCTATAGGTGGTGCTCAACACACACACACTGATTATTACACACACACACTGATTATTACACACACAGGGACGCGCAGCAGCACACACACACTCTGATTATCACACAAACAGGGATGCAGCAGCACACACACACACACTCTGATTATCACACAAACAGGGATGCAGCAGCACACACACACTCTGATTATCACACACACAGGGATGCAGCAGCACACACACACACACTCTGATTATCACACACACAGGGATGCAGCAGCACACACACACACACTCTGATTATCACACACACAGGGATGCGCAGCAGCACACACACATTAAATATAAAAAATAAAAGGATTTTAAAAAAAAATGTAAAGTCTCTCCTCATGTAAATAGTGAATCCACTCATGGTGCGAGCACAACTGGCTTTTAAAGGGAAAGGGAGATGAGACTCTGATTGGTTTATTGCACGTTATGCCCAAAACACACCCATGACTCATTAAGAGACGAGGGACAACCCTTTTGGACCATGAGCCGGACACACCAATTTTTTTTTTTCCCGTCATTAAACTAGCAAAAGTGGATTCGGACATGCCCAAAGTGCTTCATTTCGTTATACTGTACTTGTACATGTGTAATGACAAATAAACTTGAAACTTGAGTGCAACTGCGCCATGAGCTCATGTCGTTAAAATACGGCCCATTGTTGCTGTCTGGGTAGTGTATAGTGCATCATTTGGGACACAACTTAAGTTTTTCTGTTAATGCTCCAGCTCTGTTTGTCTTTCTCTGTCTGTGTAGCGTGTCAGTGTCACAGTAACGGGTCGGTGTCAGAGCTGTGCCATCAGGAGACCGGGCAGTGCCAGTGTCGACAACATGTGGTCGGACGCCAGTGTGACGAGTGTATGGTGGGTAAACAACACTGAATGCTGTCATTGTGGTGGCACATTTCTTTCACTGTGCCAGTAAACATCTCTCTGTATCTGCCTCTTCTTCAACCCGTGTGTGTGTGTTCAGCCGAATTGTTGGTGGGACAGTGAGTCTCAGTTGTGTATGCCGTGTCAGTGCAGCGCTCGGGGCTCCGTGTCCCAGCGCTGTGACTCTGAGGGCAGGTGCATCTGTCGGGCCGGATACGTGGGCCGCAGGTGTGACCTCATACGGCCGGCTCACGCCCGCAGGGAGACCCGGAGACCCGTCCAACAGGTTCCCATCCAACACGTCCAGAGATGGGAAAGCAGAGGGGGCTGCCCTCGAGGGGCGTACCGCCCCGGCACAGGGGTAAACGCACGGCATGATGGGTGGACAGGCTCTGTGTGTGTGTGTGTGTGTGTGTGTGTGTGTGTGTGTGTGTGTGTGCATGTATGTGAATTTCTGTGAGGATCAACATCTAATATCCACAATCCAACCACCCAATCAATTCCCCATGGACAAAATCAACCCCCAGCCTATTTTGTTCCAGAAGCTGTTTCATATATATATGAAACATGGATCTACGGCATAATAGAGAAGAAAAGAGCGCAACTTCCCTTTCATGCCGACTTTAATGCCCATTGCTTTAATGCCCATTGCTTTGATTGGGTAACATTTTTGCTTGTGAAATATCTATTATGGTCAAGAAAGTTGTGAGTTCTGTTTGTATAGTCAAATGTCCTCTCAGGCCCTGTTTCACCTGGTATAAGATTGTGTTTTGGTGGATCAGATCACAAGTGGTCGAGGGAGAGAATTCCTGTGTACACCTGGATGATCTCTTTTGTCCACTTTCAGTCACTTCTGTCCTGATTTCTTTGAGGTGAGGGTCTATGGGTGGGTAAATGTATGGGTTTTTACAGATCTTTCAATCTAATTGACGAAATAAGCTCACGTAATTTACATATGAATGTGACCGGAGACGACGGGAAAACACACGGAGAGCATCAGCTGATAGACGCAAGACCAGCCGATCGTTGTGAGTGTGTGTTAGAAATCAGGGATGGTGAGAGAACATTGTGTTTGGCACGTTCTTCATCTTCAAACCAAACTTGGGTCTCCAGTCGACAAAGTTTAAATCCCGTCTGGCTGGCACGCATCCCATAATGTTCACGCGTTAGGTCAGTAGCTGGTCTTCAGTGCATTTGACCACATGAGGATTTACACTACGAAAGAAATCCGGTCAAATGCGTTTTCATCCACCTCTGGAAGTGGACGAAAGTGGACGAGCTCAAAACCTTTAGTGTCGTCCACTTGTGATCCGATTGACTAAAGCGCATCTTAATACCAGCTGTAAACAGGGCCTTAGATGAGAAAAGATCAGGTTTGATTTCTCAATTCACGAACCCTTGAATTGAAGTGAGAGGAAGAACAAATTCACATGCAATCATGTTTACATGAGAAACTTTTCTGCATTCTGAAGTACACAACTGTCTCAGCGAATGAGACCCAATTACATGTTCACATTATTCACAATGACAGCCTTTGACTTTCAGAAGGATGAAACAATGTGCACAGTTTGCTTTGGCTTTTAATGCTACATTTACATTAGTTGAGTAGCGCTTAATGGAGTTAATCTGCTTGTGTGGGCAGAAAGCACATGTTAATGTTTTAGTCTTTTCTTAATCTTTAAAAATGCACAGATATGAGTTCTCTTAGAGGAGAGTTTTGTCACTTTGGCTCGCAGCTTTGCATGATGATGATGGTGTGTGTGTGTGTGTGTGTGTGTGTGTGTGTGTGTGTGTGTGTGTGTGTGTGTGTGTGTGTGTGTGTGTGTGTGTGTGTGTGTGTGTGTGTGTGTGTGTGTCTCATATATTTGGCATCCGTGGGGTGGCACTGACGGCGTGTGCCAGGACCAGTTGTCATTGGTTGCTATGGTGACAGCGCACCTGTTCCTAGCCGACAGATGGCTGTCAATCACCCAATCCACATGGTGTGTGCAGATCCATCAGCACTGCATGATCATTTTTGGTCGTTAAAATGAAAGTGTTGGCGTTTACCTCTCGAAATGTCTCGAGTCGTAGAAGCATGAATAACATTGGTTTGGTCTGATCTGTATTATCTGCATGGCTGTGATCTGTGGTGAGTTTATGAAGGGCTGATAAACTAATGGAGGTTGTTTAATAAATGCACAAGATATTGAACTGTTTGTGACTACAAGACACATTCCACGAGTATCGGTAAGTTGCGCTTCATGCCCGTAAAGCCTCCTACACACAGCTGTTTGCTCTTCTCAGCAGGTCAAACGAAATATTATATGAGAGATTCTGTTTTATTTGCCATTTCTAGAAACCTAATGCCAAAATGTTTGTTACATTTGGAAATCTATTTATTTATTTATTTCACTAATTTTATTTTATTTGCTAGTTTGGATCCAGTGTTTGTTTTATGGTTACCAATTATTTTATTTTGTAGCAATAATTTAATACATTTAATAAATATAGGAATTTTATGTATTTACTCATTTAATTGAATTATGTCGGGGATTGCTTGGATCCAGTGTTTGTTTTATGGTTACCAATTATTTAATTTAATTATCTCCTTATAACAGCTTCAGTTTGAGCTACAATTGGTGTAAAAACTGAGAAAAAAGATGCAAATGATCCAACCTGAGTTCTCTAATGTTTCTAATAGAGCTGTACTCCAAGTGTATGGTATATGAGCTGTCATTGCTTGTTTAAAACTATTTGTACCATATTTGTGGAAAGTGTCACAAAGCGTAGTCTAACCATCCCTCTTACGAGAGCCTTATTTCAACATTCCTCTCTTTTTCTCTCTCTCTGCTCTTGTTGATGTCAGTCCGGGTCACACATGCAGGGCGCTCAGGGCTGCGTCCCATGCCACTGCAATTCATTCGGATCCAAGTCGTTTGATTGTGACGAGAGCGGTCAATGTCGCTGTCAGCCTGGTGTGACGGGACAGAAGTGTGACCGCTGCACTCCTGGATACTTCAGCTTCCAGGAAGGCGGCTGTACACGTAAGAAATCCCTTCTGAGAGGTCTAATTCAGTCCAGATCCAGATTTAGATGCATGCTAGAGCAATAACAGTAATTCCACAGGATAGAAAAAACACAAATGAGATCTCATTAAAGTTCACTCAAGGATTAAAATTCTGTCATTAAGTCCCTTCATGTCATTTCTACAGAGCCCCTAAAGGGACATGGTGGTGGGAGGAAAAATGCTTTTGTGTTCTCTTGCAAATGTTCCCCTGAGAAACTTTGCGCTTGTGTCTCGCCAGCCGGAGTACCTATGTTAGCCACCAGAGGGCATCCTCCCTTTGCCATTCCATCATGAACTACATTTCCCATAAACCTTTGCAAGGACTCATTATCTTGTGATTACATCCACCTGTGTGTCTTTAGTTTGTCTGTGTATATAAGCCCTGTGTTTTCTCTCATCTCTTTGCAAAGTCTTGTATGTTACACTATATTTCTGTTAGTCTCCCTGGATTTCCCTGTTTGCCTGTGGTTTTGACCCTATGCCTGTTATCGATTACGATTGTGGATTAGCCTCACTAAAGCTAGCTGTGTTTGGATCTCCAACCCAAGTCTCACGCAGCTTCGTATCAAAGTGCAAACGTTTTGAGTGAAAGCAAAGTTTCTCGGTGGACCGCTAACGCTTTGTGAGGGAACGTTTGCACATTATATTGTTTTTTTAGAGCTCTATCGCTTGACTTCTGTATGAGATGAAGCTGATACTGTAAATTAAACATAACAGACATGCATGGCACTGCTTTAAATCTTCTAAGATATGAAAGAGCAAAGGCTTGTGCAGTGACCGATCAGATTTCAGACCCAGCTCAGTTCCTCAACGAGCCTGACAGTTTTCATCTGAGGTGTTTATTCCAGCCAGAGCGTCTTCCGTCGGTCTCTCTCGCTGATATTACGACAGCAGAGAGGAGAGCCAGCGCTGACATTTAGAGCAGGTGCTCAGCTGCGCTCCGCAATTAACCTGTTCTCTGTTTCTGTCTGTCTCGCAGCGTGCCAGTGTGCCCATGTGGGAAATAACTGTGACGCTAACACAGGTCAGTGTATCTGTCCGCCCAACACCGTGGGAGAGAGATGTGACAAATGTGCACCCAACCACTGGGGTCACGACATCAGCAGCGGCTGTAAGGTATGGCTCATCTCTCCTCCCTTCACTGCTGTGTGTGTTTATCTTCTGCTGAAACATCATTATTATTCATCATGTCACGTCGAGCTGGATCTTTGAGTTAATGCCACAGAGCAGCAGAACATCAGAAAAAGGTCCTGGTTGTTGTAGTTTTGTAGTTTTGTTTGTAGTTGCATATATATACACCGATCAGGCATAACATTATGATCTAATATTCCTAATATTGTGTTAGTCAATATTAGGAATTCCACAGGAATTCCACACAAACTTTTGCTGAACCGTCGAGGCATGGACTCCTCTAGACCCCTGAAGGTGTTCTGTGGTATCTGGCACCAAGATGTTAGCAGCAGATCCTTTAAGTCCTGTAAGTTGCGAGGTGGGGCCTCCATGGATCGGACTTGTTTGTTCAGCACATCCCACAGATGCTCGATTGGAACCCCATACTCAACAAACTGAGATGCTCTGTGTATTCTGACACCTTTCTATCAGAACCAGCATTAACTTCTTGAGCAGTTTGAGCTCCAGTAGCTCGTCTGTTTGATCGGACCACACGGGCCAGCCTTCGCTCCCCACGTGCATCAATGAGCCTTGGCCGCCCATGACCCTGTGGCCGGTTCTCCACTGTTCCTTCCTTGGAGCACTTTTGATAGATCCTGACCACTGCAGACCGGGAACACCCCACAAGAGCTGCAGTTTTGGAGATGCTCTGACCCAGTCGTCTAGCCATCACAATCTGGCCCTTGTCAAACTCGCTCAAATCCTTACACTTGCCCATTTTTCCTGCTTCTAACACATCAACTCTGAGGACAAAATGTTCACTTGCTGCCTAATATATCCCACCCACTAACAGGAGCCGTGATGAAGAGATCATCAGTGTTGTTCACTTCACCTGTCAGTGGTCATAATGTTATGCCTGATCTGTGCATATGACAAATAATATAGCATAAAACACCCTAACGTCCATTACTGATAACAACAGTCAGAAGAAACAAAACTATTATATATATATATATATATATATATATATATATATATATATATATATATATATATATATATATATATATATATATATATATATATATATATATATATATATATATATATATATATATATATATATATATATATATATATATATATATATATATATATATATATATATGATCATATAGGTAACACTTCACTTAAAGCCTTTATATATAATGCATTATAAAAGTATTTTTATGTATTAATTATGTCTTTTAATCCACCTTATAATGCATTGTATGACCACAGTTATAATACATTTTAATGTTATCTATTCATTATTACACATTTGAAAGTATAATGCATTAACACACGACAACAATCAATTTCAGATGTAAGAAGGAATCTGCAAATATTACAATGCATTTTAACTTTGGTTACTATATATATATATATATATATATATATATGAATACTTTATATATATAATGCACTTTTATAATGCATTAATAATAAAAGTTTAACCATCATATGTGATATGTCATGTACTGTAAGATATACAACAGTTACTCTTAAAAAAATCACTGTATAATGTGAGGTAACTTACAGTGAACCAGTATCAGTATCATGCATCAGTATACTGAATAAATTGCATTTGTGGTATCATATAATAAAATGATTGCCTAGGTGCAGATTTTCAACATGCTTGTGTGATTTTGTAACTATACTTGTCTACCTAAACTTTTCTTGTTTTATAAGTCCCAGACCACCCCATTCACTCCTGTGGTGTCCGCAAACGTGACTGAATGCTGTAAATCTCTTTTCATTGACAGTGTAATTAAATGTTATTCGTAAGCACCGTTATGTTTTCTTCAATGACACATACAACGCACAGGTTAACATTACCTCCTTACATAAAGGTGGGTCTTCTCTTCCCAGAAGTTTCGTAGCCATCTAATTATGTCCTTATGGCAAACAGAGATCGTAAGGTATGAGATGTTTTGTTTCTGAAAAATAATACCTAACAGAAGCATTTACAGTATATAATTAAACCGGTCCTGAAACAGAGCCTTGGGGTATCCCGCAGGTGAAGAGCGCAGAGGAAAAAGAGTCATTCTCAATCTCAGTGGAAAAGTTCTTGCCTTAAGGTATAAGAGAAGCAACCTAGGGCAGTGTCGAGAATCACATTTTATTCCCACTGATTTTCCGTTGAGTGGGCAGACTGTAAAACACTTAGGGCCAGATTTACTAAAAGCATAAAGGGCCTTATCATACACTCGGTGCAATGTGATGCCAGGCCCGACTCAAGTGTGTTCTGCTAGTGTCAGCCGGACGCAGTTCTCATGTTCACGTCCAGCTCCACGGTGTTTAAATATCAAATGCACTGGCGCATCTGTTCACCCATGGGCGTCTGGTCTGAACACCAGGTGTGTTCAGGAGCATTGTTGGAGCGTTGCTATTGTGAGGAACTGAAAACCACTGACCACTGACCAACACAAACCTGCTCTAAAGTCAATAGTGCAGTATCTGTGTGTTATTTAAAGGGTGTGTTAGTAATATGAGCCTATAGGCAGTGCACATTATTACACACACAGGGATGTGTTTCCTTTCTGTCCTTCAATCCGTGCAGACGTGTTTTTCTCTCTGCTCCCTGCTGGCTCTCGCGCTGTTTTGTTTTGTCTAGTGTTTCGTCTCTTCTCTTCTCTGACTGCTGCTTTGCTGGACTCCTGAAAATACTGAAATGGAATTGATTAACTGGTCAATCAGCGCGATCGACAAGATTTTCTCACTAAGGAAGGGTGCCCCGGGAGAACCCACCTGCCCGGACGGGACCTTTGCCGCAGGGTACGTGAGGGACGCATGGAACAACTGGCAAGTCCTGTGCCTGGAGGCTCTGTCCGTGGAGGATGCGGAAGATTTATACATGATTGGATTATTGATGGCGGGGTTCCTATTCTTTGGCTTTGGGATTGCCCTGACCTATCGGAAGATTGGTAAGACAGCTGCAAGCAAATTCACCCAGCCGCTGTCTGTGGAAATTAAAGAATGCTTCGGGGTTGTGTGTGACCGTCTGAAGGAATTAGATCAGAAAGTGATAGGAATTGAGGAACTGAACCGTAACAACGCAGTCCGGACTGCGGATACGCAGGGTAGAGTGGGCTCTATCGGGGTCAGATCGGTGAACTTTTACGGACTGTAACCGGTCTGGCCATGAGGCTGGACGTAATGTCTAGGGAAACTGCACAGACCGGACGCGAATGCTGAGGACCAGATCTGATTGATTGATTGATTATGATCCGGACAAATTACCGAAGATCATCAAATGGATTAAAAAATAATAAATTGTATTTGCCTGACCTAATCAACTAGCCCAACGAACCTCACTTGGTCCCTATCTCTCGGTTGGGATTTCAGGCTGACAGCTTTGTCTGCTATCTTTCCCTGTGCACTGCCTTATCTCCCTTCAAGGACAAACCATAGAACTGAACTCGAAAACATCTGAAGTTATGGCTAACATTCTCACACAACACAATCTCAGACTCACTCGCACCATACATACCCAACCTTATTCCCTCCCCGTTCCATCCGTCTGCCTGTCTGTTATCTATCTCCTCTCCCACTCATACAAAAAATCCCATCACGTGACCACGTGTACTGTGTCATGTTTATGTTTATGTTTATGTTTTGTTGTGTTTGCTATGTAATGCTTGCTAAATTGCATTCTTGTATTTCTGAGAGCGTAGGGCGGCGCCTGAATAATCGGCTGCGGCCCGGAGGCTTGCTCCAAACTTCATTTCGTTATACTGTACTTGTACATGTGTAATGACGAATAAACTTCAACTTCAACTTCAACTTCATGTGCAGCACACACACACATTAAATATTAAAAATAAAAGGATTCCTCTCTGGAGAAGTGTTCAGTCTCTCCTCATGTAAATAGTGAATCCGCTCATGGTGCGAGCACAACTGGCTTTTAAAGGGAAAGGGAGATGAGACTCTGATTGGTTTATTGCACGTTACGCCCCAAAACACACCAAAGACACTTTAAGAGATGAGGGACAACCCTTTTGGACCATGTGCCGGACACGGCGACCGTTTTTACCGTCATTAAACTAGCAAAAGTGGATTTGGACATGCTCTAAGAGCACCTGTGCCGTGAGCTCAGATTTTTAAAATAGGGCCCAAAAGGTTGAGAGTCACTGTTAGCGAGCATTTGATTGAACAAATGCTTGAAATCATCTCTGAATGCTACTGAATCATTTTTGCTCGTTTTGCCTGTTTCTATGGTTTCTGATTGATCACACCTGTTTCTGTTCTAGTTCATCAGCTCTTCCTGTGTATTCATTGTCCGCTGTCGTATTTGGATTACATGGTCATTTGGTTATATGTTGAGTGTTTTAAGGATTTTTATCATCATTGTGTGCTTTACAGCCACCAACTGTTACACTGTGAAAGTCAATGCTTTTTTATCTAAATATTATGGATGATATGAATTGAATGTGTTTTTTCCTCTATTTCTCCATAGGCGTGTGGCTGTAACGTGCTGGGGTCCGTGGCGCAGCAGTGTAACGTGAACACGGGCTGTTGCATGTGCCGTGAGCAGTTCAGGGGCGAGAAGTGTGATGAGTGCAAGCTGGGGTACAGAGACTTCCCACAATGCATTTCCTGCCAGTGCTCCACGGCAGGCTCGTCACTGGACGCCTGCGATGCAGAATCCGGCTCCTGCGCGTGTGCAGACAGAAGTGGACAGTGCTCTTGCAAGGTAAAAGCAGTAAAAAGGGCTACACAATTGGTGGTGTGTTATGTGCATTGAAATGGTGAAATGCTGTGAGAGACACTGATGTGAGTGTGTCTTCAGGCTAACGTGGAGGGTGTGAGGTGTGACCGCTGTAAGGTGGGCTCGTTCGGCCTCAGTCTCAGGAATCCACTGGGCTGCAGTCGGTGCTACTGCTTCGGCTTGAGCAGCTCCTGCACAGAGGCCACAGGACTCATCCGTATGAGAGTGAGTGAACACACACACACACACACACACACACACACACACACGTGTATGTATTTGATGGCTTTCTTAATCGTCTTGTCTGAGGTGGGCTGAGATGCTCTGTTACCAGGGAAACCATAAATATTAATAAATATCAAGTGCTTCCTAGCTGTCATTCAGGCCGGGATTGAGTGTGCAGGATGGAAAAGATGGAAAGAAAGCTCTGACGTACAGCCCTTGTTTGTTTTTAATAAGGGTTTCCTGTGCATTCACTAACTCGCCTTAATCCTCAGCGTGTCCATGGAGACGAGCAGCTGAAGGACGCCTCCCCAACGTTATGAAATCAACAAACAAATTAAACAAAGGTTGCAGTCCAAAAGTTAATCTAAGTTTGTTTGCTGTCGGAGAGGAGTTTGGAATCCTTTAGCTCATTTATGGAAAACCAGAGATTTTTTCTAAGTCAGTGAGTCGTGAGATTGTGTGTTAATGTTGTGAGGGTAGTTTAGCTGCCCTGTGGGGTTCCTCACACACACACACACACACACACATGCACGCACACAGGCAAACAAACACGCAGGCACGCACACACGCGCTTGCACACACACGCACACACAGCAATGCACGCAGGCACACACACGCACACATGCACGCATACACTCACGCACATGCACGCATGCACATACACACACACACACACACTCACACACACACACACACTCACATGCATGCATGTACACACGCACACACACTCGCACGCATGCACACACACACGCGCGCACACACACACACTCGCGCACGCACGCACACTCGCACGCACACACACTCACATGCATGCACACTCACTCTCTCACACACACACACACACACACACTTACATGCATGCATCCACTCACACACACACATATAAATGAATCCTGAAAGACGCTGATGCTGAAACACTCTGTTACACTATTTTGGAAAATCCAGTTAACCCAGCTTACTTAATAAATATCTCTGATGCACTAAAGACTAAAATTTCATAATCTTTCATCAAGATGTAATATCTTTCTCCACCTCTGCTGCGTGGGTGAGGACAAACATTAGCCAGTAATAATATCACAATCCATTTCTCACAATCAAATCTACAGTAGAACACACTGAATATTGTTTCATGTTGACTCTGCTTTGTAAGCTCAAAGTGTTTAAGTTATGTCACGTGCAAGAGTAAATGTCAGCTGATGGGTTGAGATGTTCTCCTGTCCTACAGCTGACTCTGGTGCCAGAACAGACCGTTCTTCCTCTCGTGGACGGATCCAACAGTCAGGAGAGCACAGCGGGCGTGAGCTTCCAGCATCCAGACATCATCGCCACCGCTGACGTGGTCCAGCGGCACCTGAGCGAGCCGTACTACTGGAGACTGCCCAAACAGTTCAAACGCTCCATGGTCAGTCTCTTACACGCACAACCAGCTTGTTTGGCCTTTACTGTTAAAAGACGAGTAAATAATAACATCCTCGTTTCTTTTTTTTAAACATTGAAACACACACACACACACACACACACACACACACACACATATAGCTAGAATTAAAGATTAAAAGTACACTTGAATTAAATGTTTGGGTCATGCTGTAAAGTGTAACAAACAAATTATTGGCATTTGCTATAATACATAATTTATGTTTGTTAATATAAGTTGAATATAAGTTGAACTTTATATTATGTATATTACATTACGTATTTTAACAGTGTTGTTTTGCTTTTGATACTGTATTTGAACCCATTATTATTGTTATTATATATGTATTTTAAGTCACTTTAAAGACTGTTGTTCACTCACACACAAAAAAAGATCAGATTAATTGTCAAAATATCAACCGATTACTTGATCGGTAACTCCATATCAGCTCCATAAACTCATCCTCTATCCCTTCAGAAACGTCCTGTCTCATTCTACATGTTGTCTCTTCTTCTTGAGTCTCTCCATCATTGTCCGACTCCGGTCTGATCATAAAAGGCTGAACAGTTTCGGACATGTTCAGTGTGTGTGTGTGTGTGTGAGGTAATCAGAGCTGCTAACACGAGCTCTTAAAGCTCCGCCCTCTTCTGGAAAGGGGGCGGGGAGCATCAGCTCATTTGCATTTAAAGGGACCGACACACAAAAACTGTGTGTTGTTGCTCACACTCAAAAAGTGACAAATTTAACATGCTATAAAAATGATCCGTGGGGTATTTTGAGCTAAAACTTCACATAGACACTCTGAGACTTGTTTTACATATGGTAAAAAGGGGAATTATAGGACCACTTTAAAACGTTTCCAAATGCACCAAATGCAAATTGTGTTAAAACATCGTCTCATCTCGTCTCAAGCCGAACTTAGCCCCGCCAACAACATTTGAGGTCAGGAAGTTCGGTCTGGACTTGATCCGTTGTGGAGCAACTATGCTTAAAGCTGTTTGGACCAATCAGATTGTCAGGACGGGCTTTATCCGATGATGGCCAGATGATCAACAGTAACGTAATCATCTACGTCACCAAAGATCTTGAATTAGTTTACTAAACTTGTTCGTATATGTATTCCTCTTTACTATTTCTCTCAAAAATGATGATTGTGTTGGTAAGTACTCTGTGTATCCTTAAATTATTTTTACAACACCGGCAAAGATCGTTTACACTCATTTCTTCTTCTGCTTCTTCCAGCGTGCAGTTGAGTTCTGTTGACAACTATGCGTCGCTCCGTTGCTCTGATTGGTTGTAGGTTTATCCAATTGAGTGCAGAGGCATTTTCTTTCCTGGTTCGGTTGAAACACGCCCATAATCACAGCCCAATGGAGCAGTATGAGACTCATATTCTGACTAGATCCTTCAGAAATCATTCTGATATGATGATTTGATGCTCAACAAACATTTATGATTATTATATGTTGACAGTAGCATTCTTTGATGAATAGAAATCTCAAAAGAACAGCGTTTATTTTAAATAGAATCTTTTGTAAGATTATAAATGTCTTTACTGTCACTTTTGATCAATTTAATGACGCTAAACTTTTGAACAATAGTGTACAGTCTGACTGATTCAGTCATATTGAATAATACTTTCAGATAACAGCCTATGGTGGGAAGCTGAAGTATGCCATCTATTACGAGGCTCGTGATGAGACGGGCCGCACCTCTTATGAGCCCCAGGTCATCATAAAGGGCGGCCCCAACAGGGACAAGGTCATGGTCCGGCACATGGCAGCGCTTCAGATTGGCCAGCTGACCCGTCATGAGATTGACATCACAGAGGTGAGCCAATCAGGTTTGAGAGTCAGCGCTGCAGCCACACCCACTTAGTTTGATGTGCAGGAGTTAGTCACATGATCTCGTTGTTTTTCTTTGAGTGTAAACACAAACATTGATGCTTTGCAGCACGAGTGGAAACACAAGGATGGCAGGCCGATGTCTCGTGAGGATTTCATGGACGTGCTGTTTCATGTTGAATATATCCTGATAAAGGCCTCACACGGCAGCGTCATGAGACATAGCAGGTAACCCATCTCAAGCGTCAGGTTACCAGGAAGAACAAGTTTTTCAATATCCTCGTGTGTGTGTGAACGTGTTGGATGTGTGTGATGTGCAGGATCTCTGAGATCACTCTGGAGGTGGCTGAGGTGGGGACATCATCAAAGGACAGTGAAATCGCCCATCAGATTGAGAAATGTGCCTGTCCTCAGGGATACGCCGGCCTCTCCTGTGAGGTAATGACTTCAGCACACAATAGTTGGGACGTGTAAAAGCCGTTACAGTTGCAAGAAAAAGTATCTGAACCGCTTGCAAGATCTGTGAAAATGAGAATAAAAAATAAGAGAGATCATACAAAATGCATGTTATTTTTTATTTAGTGCTGTCCTGAATAAGATATTTTACATAAATGATGTTTACATATACAGTCAGGTCCATAAATATTGGGACATCGACACAATTCTAATCTTTTTGGCTCTGTACACCACCACAATGGATTTGAAATTAAACGACCAAGATGTGCTTTAACTGCAGACTTTTAGCTTTAATTTGAGGGTATTTACAGCCAAATCAGGTGAACGGTGTAGGAATTACAACAGTTTGTATATGTGCCTCCCACTTTTTAAGGGACCAAAAAGTAATGGGACAGATTAACAATCATAAATCAAACGTTCACTTTTTAATACTTGGTTGCAAATCCTTTGCAGTCAATTACAGCCTGAAGTCTGGAACGCATAGACGTTTCATCCCTGGTGATGCTCTGCCAGGCCTCTACTGCAACTGTCTTCAGTTCCTGCTTGTTCTTGGGGCGTTTTCCCTTCAATCTTGTCTTCAGCAAGTGAAATGCATGCTCAGTCGGATTCAGGTCAGGAGATTGACTTGGCCATCGCATAACATTCCACTTGCTTCCCTTAAAAAACTCTTTGGTTGCTTTCGCAGTATGCTTCGGGTCATTGTCCACCGGCACTGTGAAGCGCCGTCCAATGAGTTCTGAAGCATTTGGCTGAATAGGAGCAGATAATATTGCCCGAAACACTTCAGAATTCATCCTGCTGCTTTTGTCAGCAGTCACATCATCAATAAATACAAGAGAACCAGTGCCATTGGCAGCCATACATGCCCACGCCATTACACTACCACCACCACGCTTCACTGATGAGGTGCTATGCTTTGGATCATGAGCAGTTCCTTTCCTTCTCCATACTCTTCTCTTCCCATCACTCTGGTACAAGTTGATCTTGGTCTCATCGGTCCATAGGATGTTGTTCCAGAACTGTGAAGGTTTTTTTAGATGTTGTTTGGCAAACTCTAATCTGGCCTTCCTGTTTTTGAGGCTCACCAATGGTTTACATCTTGTGGTGAACCCTCTGTATTCACTCTGGTGAAGTCTTCTCTTGATTGTTGACTTTGACACACATGCGCCTACCTCCTGGAGAGCGTTCTTTCTTTTTAAGGATGTTCCAAACAGTTGATTTGGCCACACCTAAAGTCTTTGCTCTCTCTATGATGGGTTTGTTTAGTTTTTTCAGCCTGACGATGGCTTGCTTCATTGATAGTGACAGCTCTTTGGCTCTCATGTTGAGAGTTGACAGCAACAGTTTCCAAATGCAAATAGCACACTTGAAATGAACTCTGAACCTTTTATCTGCTCCTTGTAAATGGGATAATGAGGGAATAACACACACCTGGCCATGGAACAGCTGAGCAGCCAATTGTCCCATTACTTTTGGTCCCTTAAAAAGTGGGAGGCACATATACAAACTGTTGTGATTCCTACATCGTTCACCTGATTTGGATGTAAATACCCTCAAATTAAAGCTAAAAGTCTGCAGTCAAAGCACATCTTGTTTGTTTAATTTCAAATCCATTGTGGTGGTGTATAGAGCCAAAAAGATTAGAATTGTGTCGATGTCCCAATATTTATGGACCTGACTGTACTCAACAAGACAAAAAACAGCTGAATTTATAAAAATGACCCTGTGTGTGTGTGTGTGTGTGTGTGTGTGTGTATGTCACT
Organism: Paracanthobrama guichenoti; assembly: GCA_018749465.1. NCBI lineage: Eukaryota > Metazoa > Chordata > Actinopteri > Cypriniformes > Gobionidae > Paracanthobrama > Paracanthobrama guichenoti. The sequence continues at coordinate 1,424,396 of CM031962.1, read as the reverse complement.
GCTGTGTGTGTGTGTGTGTGTGTGTGTGTGTGTGTGTGTGTGTGTGTGTGTGTGTGTGTGTGTGTGTGTGTGTGTGTGTGTGTCACTGTGTGTGTGTGTGTGTGTGTGCTGTGTGTGTGTGTGTCGTGCTGCGTGTGTGTGTGTGTGTGTGTGTGTGTGTGTGTGTGTGTGTATGTCACTGTGTGTGTGTGTGTGTGTGTGTGTGTATGTCACTGCTGTGTGTGTGTGTGTGTGTGTGTGTGTCACTGCTGTGTGTGTGTGTGTGTGTCACTGCTGTGTGTGTGTCACTGCTGTGTGTGTGTGTGTGTGTGTGTGTGCGTGCGTGTGTGTGCGTGTGTGTGCGTGTCTGCGCGTGTGTGTGTGTGTGTGTGTTTTGTCCTGATCAGTTAAACTGACCGTTTTTCTGAAAAATCCTCAAATCCTTCAGTTTTCCAGCATCTTCTGCATATTTGATCCCTCTCCAGCAGTGTGTGTGTGATTCTGAGATCTGAGGACGATTGAGGGACTCAAACACAACTATTAAAAAAGCTTCACACATTCACTGACGCTCCAGAAGGAAACACGACACATTCAGAGCCGGGGGTGAACACTTATTGAATTTGGAGATCAAGGTAAAATTGTACATAATTCGTCTTCCGGGAAACATGTAATTATCTTCAGATGCTTCCGAAGGGCAGGACTAAATAAAAAAATATGATATTTAAACAAAATAAGAAAAATGTGGACATCTTCATCCTATGCAGAAGTATTTCCCTCTGGAGCGTTGCATTTTTTTTATGCAAAAATCTTGATAACATCATAAGTGGACTTCAGAGAACATTATCACATGAAAAAAAGACCCCTTAAAAAGTCCAAATAATGCAATTTCCTCAGATTTATCGTGACGTTCTTGTCACAATAATTAAGCAGCTTCTGAAAGGCGGCGATGTGCCCTTTCATAACAGGCCTGTAGAAAAACCACAGGCCGAGTGTGGAGCGCCGAACAGCTGGGAGTATCTCCGCACAGCGCTCATCATTACAGCAAGTGTTTCTGCCTCTCAGACTGCTAACGTGTTAAAGCGTCTCCCGCCGCCAGTCTCCGCCCACAAACTGCTCGTGTGAGATCTTTAACAAGCTCAAGTGTGCGAGACAGACGATTACAGATCAGCGAGTGTCAGTTGTTCACATGCAGGCTGGACGAGGCCGCGCGGAGACAGATGGCCGTAACTCTCAAACGCTTCATACTGTGCTTAATAAAGTATTTTTAAACAGGCGTTTAGCAAGTTCACCCTGAACAGATGGTGTACTAAATTGACGCGATTAATTTTAAAGAGTGAGGGTGAGAGGGAGTGTTGCTATGGTTTCCATGGAGGACTATTTTTTCCCTGGTCTACAGTGTAACACATTTCAGTGTGGGTTTACAGCACTCGTTGAATCACATGCGTGTCTGTATATGGCAAGACGTTTTGACTTTTGTTCATGCACAGGATATGAATTCTTGATATCTGTATATAGGGTCTGAATAGGAATAGGGTCTGATCTAGACAAGCCATCGGACATTTTCTAAAAAAAGGAAAAAAAAATGTATATACTTTTTAACCTAAACTGCTCATCTTGCACTGCTCTGCGGAGCACCATGGATTGTGTAATCACGTCGGAAAGGTCACGCTAGATGTAGGCGGAAGTACCGACCCAAGCGAACGCACGAAGACTAATACAAACGCCCTTTAGCAAAAAACATCTCCAACATCTCCAACTTCAAAATCGTCCGACATTGTTGTTTTACTTTTTTTGCTAAAGGATGTTTGTATTAGTCTTCGCACGAGCGCTTCGACAACACAAAGCAGTGCAAGATGAGCAATTTAGGTTAAAAAGTATATTAATGTCCGATGGTTTGAGCGGGATTTGAACCGGGGTCTCCAGTGTGTGAGGCGGCCGCGCTAACAAGGACGCTAAAGATCTCAGCCGCTAGAGCGCCTCTTGAGCCAGGGGAGTGAGGTTTACATGCACAGCTCTTACTGGCCTACAACAGTTACTCTAAACCTCACTCCCATCCGGGTCACGGCACCAAATGTAACTGGTCTTACTCAACCTGGATAAAGACCGCAGTCGCTAGCATCAGTTGCTAGAGCGCCTCTTGAGGCCAGGTTTCCATGCACAGCTCTTACTGGCCTATGTTACTCTTATATAGTTAGTTGCTGTTAAATCTTGTAGAGGTGCATGTGTGAATAACTGTGATGTTTTGTGCAGGAATGTGCGGCCGGGTTCTACAGACTCTCTGTCCAGGCTGGTGGTGCCGCATCCAGAGCCGGCTTTGGCAGCTGTGTTCGGTGCCAGTGCAATGGACACAGTGACTCGTGCAACCCTGAAACAGCCGTCTGCCAGGTACAGCCTTCATGAAAGAGTTTATGAGCTGATTGGAGTGCCTTGAGTCAGGGAGAGTTGAATTATAGCACTGTTATGGTGCGCTCACACAAGACATGAATGAAGTGAGAAGCGCGGGTGATTTACATGTTAAGGCGTGAATAGACATTCTGCGACGTGATTCGTGCGAATGGCAGCATTTGACGCGCAAAACGCGCAAGTTGAAAAATCTGAACTT
>CM031962.1:1401815-1414315 GCA_018749465.1 Paracanthobrama guichenoti | reverse complement strand
CTACCGTACCTGTAAGACCTCCATATGTAGTTGAGTTGATCTGGTTTATTCCCATCATGCCATAAACAGCCACTAATAACAGAGGAGAGATGCAGCCAAAACAAACAACACTTTAATTAGACATGCTCAGATTTCCCTCACTAAATGACTGTTTACTTTTGCTGTAATTGTTGGCGGAGCTGCGAGGGATCCGATCGTGTTGCTGTGATGCCGAAGCACCTGCTCCTCACCACTGTGTTTGAAATCATGTCTTTCAGCGATCATGTTTTTATGATAATTGTGTTGGTTGACTGGACAGATTGGGTAATTATGCATGTGTTTTTCCGTGTGTGTGTTTTGTGTGACTTTTGTTACATAATTCAACATCAAACATATATCAGGGATTTTTTCTGTTTATATATATTTCAGTGATTTCCATCCTGAGAAGTATGACCCACAATTATACTATATTATTATTAATATTAATATAATATTTTATTAAATACTTTTAGTTTAGTTATTTTACAATACAACAATATTGTTGCAATGGTAATATATTTGTATTGATCTATTTGTTTCATTTAAATTATAAAATAAAAAAGTGAATAATAATAGTAATAATAATTTAAATTATTATTATTATTATTATTACAATAAAATACTAACTGTATTTAATGATATATGTTACAGTACAATAGTATTGTTGCAATAATAATACAAATATTTATTTCTTAATCAGTATAAAATAATAGAATAGAATAGATTATAATGTAATATAATATAATATAATATTAATTATTATTATTAATATATTATTATTAAATTTTTATTATATATATATATATATATATATATATATATATATATATATATATATATATATATATATATATATATATATATATATATATATATAATTGAAATATTTATGAAATAATAATAATTAAATATTTATTTCTTAATAAATATAATATAATATAAATAATAATTATTACTATTATTATGTTGTTGATCTCTGTGTGTCACATGAATTATTCTTAATTTAGCGCTTAAAGGAAACACATTTTGTCAGGTCACTTAAAAACATGGGTCATGTGCTAAAATCTAAATGAAATGGTTTATGGATTAAGTCAATCAGCTTGACTACATTAGAGTGGGGGGTTGAAGAAACCCTGAAGAACAAGTGAAATAATGTTTTTAATAGAGCAGCACATCCTACTGTAAGGATTCATAATTCAGATTTTGCTCTCATGAACTCTTCAGTGCAGGGTTTTTCCAGCTCTTTTTCTTTACTCACTCAGTGCTTTGCGTGAAAAGACTTCCTCGCAAGAAATCTTAATAGCTCCATTTTTTCAGGAGGTTAAATTGAGCGGCGCTTTCTGGCCGCGGCGAAAGCCACGCGCCTGTTGGAGTCTTTTTTCCTCCCACTATCGCTCGTGGCATGTCAGACACTCATAATAGGCGGCCAGGAGCTGTTTCACACTCTATGTTAAATTTCACGCTTGAGAAGTTCTCCTCCCTGGTGTTTCCACTGTGTTCACGTTTAATCTAGAGAGAGAGAAATAAAGAGAGGAGCTCGGGGACACGGCTACCTCCGAGCAGGTGAATGGAGATGATGGAGGGATATTGGATGAGTGCAAGTGATGTTGTGATAGCAGAGGATGGAAGACAAAAGAGGCCAATAACATTCGTTAACAGCATTCTTGCCCCAGGACCTGTCCATCCTTGGCCGTTAACATGGTTGTCCTTTTAGACAGCGTGTGCCCACACACATGCACACACACACACACACACACACACACACAGACACAGACAGCGTGTGCCCACACACATGCACACACACACACACACACACACACACACACACACACACAGACAGCGTGTGCCCACACACACACACTCACACACAGACAGCGTGTGCCCACACACACACACTCACACACAGACAGCGTGAGCCCACACACACACACACATTCACAGACAGTGGTAAATACTAATGCCTTGCTTAAATATGACTTCAGTACAAGTATTTGTAATCTTTTTTAATTTGCACTTACAAAATGCACTACTAGTGTAGCTCAAGTGTCTAATTTTGTTATGACTAATGTCACAAAATGGCACTGCAAATATAATGACTTCAGACAGGTTTCCTGAACACTCCCCCCTTCTGTCAATCAATCAGATCAGTCATTGGCTGAGTGAGTGTTGCTGTTTCGGGCTGGTCGTGATGCTCAGACTAACAGATCCCTTCAATAGAAAGAAGTGTTATTTTAGTATCATTGAGATACTGTTTGTAACATTTTTTTGCTTGCTCTATTTCCATTAGTTAATTAACCCTACACCTGTTTCAGTTCCTGTTAAATTATCCTGTCTATTCGTACCCTGAGCTCATTGTTCCGTGTCGTTTGAGTTTAAGTGGTTGTTGCTCCTGTTTATTCACTATTTTTGGATTAAAACTACTCCTTGTTGGAGTTTTCGTCATGCACTTTATTTATATACAGCCACCTGTAATAGAACACAGAACTGAAAAATATAAAATATGGACTCCCTGGTATGGCACCTCCTGCTCCCAGAAGTATTTGGGAAGGATGCTCCGGCACAGAGAACTCCCTCTCACAGCCTGCGAGCCCGAGGCACCCACCAAGCTCGTCCCAGAGCCAGAGCCGGCTACCATTAAAGCCCTGGAGTCTATGCGTGTGGCTCCGTCCATCTCAGAGCCAGGAGCGGACCTGTGCCTGATAGATCTGATTCAGTTCCCACCCAAGTCCCCACCCTCAAATCTTCACCTTCTTCACCGGTCCCATCCGTAAATCTCCTCCCTCCGATGTTCCCAGCCGTCTTCCTGGTCCCATCTGCTCCTCTGGTTACGGCCAGTCCTCTGGATCCGTTAGCTCTGCTGGTGCCATCCAGCTCCTTGGCTCTGCCCCCTCCACTATCTCCGTGCTGATCTTCATCTCTGCCTCAGGCTTCCACTCCACCAGCTCGGTGTGAGGCTGAGTCCCCGTCTGCACCTCGGGCCTCCAGGCCCATGTCTCCACCTCAACCTGTCAGCCCGCCGGCTCCGGCCTGGCTTTGCGTTTCCTCGTCTCCACCGTGGCCCGGATGCCCTAGGACTCCTCCGGGCTCCCTCGTCCCTCCGGATTAACCTCGGTCGGTCGTCACTCAGCTTCTGCCACAGACTTCCGGGTCTCTGGCTGTGCCTCAACCCTGCATCCCTTTGGCTCCACCAGGCTCCTCCTTTCTTCTGGTTGCCCCAGTCAGCCGAGTCCCTGTCCCTGCCTCTGTCCTGCGAGACAGCAGCTCTGCCTTGGGTTTCCAGGCCGTTAAGGTCACCCTGATCCGTCTGCCTCTCTGCTCCACCGGTTCTACTAGGCACCCTGGTTCCGCCTCCATCGATCAGCCCGTCGATTAGTTTTTTATTTATTTTAGTAAATCAAGTTAAACTAAATGAAAATGAGAGATATTGCTTTGGCAACTAGCTAAAATAAAATAGCTCAAATTAATGATTTTTATTTTTATTTTCATGAGTCAGATGTCATTATTATTTATTTAGTTCTGAAGAAATGTGGAACAGCATGTTTGTAGGTACTGTATTAAAGGTAATTGTTTCTCAAGATGGAAATACTCTGATTAGGTACAGTACCTGAATGAAGCACTTACAGTAGGTGAGTTAAAACTCTTTGTTACTGCCCACTAATGTTCCCTGCACAAATTGACCTTTGAACCTTGACCCTTGAGCATGCATATGCGTATCTGAGGGGCTTTTTCGTGTGACTTTGTAAGGTGGCCCCTGATGGACAGTGCATGCAGTGTGAACCGTTTGTAGTGTGAACGCTGCCTGTGCATGTGATATTGTTGCACTGATGTGTTGTCATGTGTTGATCTGTGTGTTTCAGCGTGTGACGATGACTGCGCAGGGCTCTTGATTCGTGACATGGAGCGTCTGCTGCGTTTGATTGGCAGTGTCAATCTCACTCTGCCCCTCCCCCTGCCATATAAAGTGCTCTATCGATTCGAGAACATGACGGAGGAGCTGAAGGTGAGCATGACGGGCTGCATGGATCTCAAAAAGCCAAACATTTTTCATCTGAAAAAACCTCTAATCACATCAAATAGACTGATCTAGTTCTAATTGGCATCTTTATTTGAGTTCTTTACAAATTGTCATGAGAAAATTGTTTTGCATTTATGGCTCTTCTGTAATTGTTCATCAAATGATTCATAATTCGGTGATGTCAAATGAATCCTGTAGGCCAGAAACTTCATGGATGTCACTCCTGTGTCATCCTGGTTTCCATGGTGACGTGACTCCACCTGTCAGTCATATGTTTGTGATAATCATATCTCATCCTCCTGTCTTTGGCAGCACATGCTTTCCCCACAGAGAGCACCAGAGAGACTGCTGCAGCTGGCCGACAGTAACCTGGGCAGTCTGGTCACCGAAATGGACGAACTGCTCAGCCGGGTGAGTCACAAACACGTTAAACTCCAGCGCCTGTAGGCTTTGGTGATTTATTCAGTGCTTTCAGTAAGGAGTGTGGAGGTCTGCAACAAAGACACTGGGTCAAAAGCACTTGTTCACTAACCATTCACAAATATATATGTGTGCAAAAGTTCACACTTACATTTCTTTTCTAAATTCAGTATAAAATTTAGTAATAACTGAAAGCGCATGCATGCAGACATCTCCTGCTAGGTGAGTCTAATGCGTTTGTTTGTTGTAACACTTTAGAATAATGGTCATTAGTTAACATTACTTAACTACATTAGTTAACATGAACTAATAATGAACTGCACTTATAAAGCATTTATTTATTTTGTTAATATTAATTTCAACATTTACTAATACATTATTAAAATCTTGTTAACATCAGTTAATGCACTCTGAACTAAAATGAACAAACCATGAACAGTTGTATTTTTATTAACTAACGTTAACAAAGATGAACAAATACAGTAACAAATGAACTGCTCATGGTTAGTTCATGTTAGTTAATACATTAACTGATGTTAACTAATGACCATTATTCTAAAGTGTTACCGTTGTTTTTTTAAAGACAATTGGTATTATTAGGTAAAGTTGAAGTATGTAAGAAGATAGGCAATTGAAAGTATAAGATCCCGCCCTCCCCTCAGAGCGTCTCCAAAGCCACACCTCCTCCAAAACACATTAAGTAATTATGGCTACTGTATCAGACTGAGAGTTTGTGGCGTGGCTGCTGTATCAGACTGAGAGTTTGTGGCGTGGCTACTGTATCAGACTGAGAGTTTGGGGCGTGACTACTGTAGCAGACTGAGAGTTTGGGGCGTGGCTACTGTATCAGACAGAGTTTGGGGCGTGGCTACTGTAGCAGACTGAGAGTTTGGGGCGTGGCTACTGTATCAGACTGAGAGTTTGGGGCGTGGCTACTGTATCAGACTGAGAGTTTGGGGCGTGGCTACTGTATCAGACTGAGAGTTTGTGGCGTGGCTACTGTATCAGACTGAGAGTTTGGGGCGTGACTACTGTAGCAGACTGAGAGTTTGTGGCGTGGCTACTGTATCAGACTGAGAGTTTGGGGCGTGACTACTGTAGCAGACTGAGAGTTTGGGGCGTGGCTACTGTAGCAGACTGAGAGTTTGGGGCGTGGCTACTGTATCAGACTGAGAGTTTGTGGCGTGGCTACTGTAGCAGACTGAGAGTTTGGGGCGTGGCTACTGTATCAGACTGAGAGTTTGTGACGTGGCTACTGTATCAGACTGAGAGTTTGGGCGTGGCTACTGTAGCAGACTGAGAGTTTGGGCGTGGCTACTGTAGCAGACTGAGAGTTTGGACGTGGCTACTGTATCAGACTGAGAGTTTGGGGCGTGGCTACTGTAGCAGACTGAGAGTTTGGGGCGTGGCTACTGTATCAGACTGAGAGTTTGGGGCGTGGCTACTGTATCAGACTGCGAGTTTGGGGTGTGGCTACTGTATCAGACTTTGGGGCGTGGCCATGACACATGATGCTTACTCATGACACACAGAAATACAGCTAAAAGTAATATGTTGGACCTTTTATTGAAAGTAGCCTACTTTTACCCATTGAGACATACTTTGTGTTTCATTACATTGGCATTAAATGACAGTAAACTAGTTACCGCTGCTGTGAGAGTTTCTTTTACACTCATCTCTGTAGATATGACTTTTTTCTAAATATTAAAATATTTTTATTTTATTTTATATTTATACATTTTATTTCCACACATTTGGAGCCAAACTAGCAGGCATGTTTTTCTGCTGCTGTGCACCATTGGTTCCTGTGTAAATCTGCTGTGATTTGTTAAACTGTACTTTACACGCCGCCTGAATCACTCTGGTAAGACGCTGACCTTGTTGTTTTGTTTCTGAACATGAGAGAAAGCTAGAACATTAACTTGTTGAAGTCTGAAGTGTTGCATCAGTTCTGCTCATTTGTGCTGAAGGGAACCTTTCAGCATCTTCTGAATAGTAGTCCTTGATAAAGTCAATATTTTTCAGCTCTAAAGCAGCCTTTTCTAATAACAGAAGTTCAAGAGCCAGTTAGACCTCTTCGCTCTTCTTCTATCCTTCTGGGTTTGTGTAACCTTGACCTTCCAAATACTCCTGCCAAACTGGAAATATTGTAGTTTAGCAGTATTTCTTCCAGTTTTTGTTCACGTTGGCCCCAGAGATGTCAGATCTAATGTGTCTTGTTGTTTTTCACCTCCGCATGGTGTTACTGAGGTTGCTTGTGTGTTTGTTTCTTCTTCACACAGCTGCGGTTGATCATGTGAGGCTGATCTAAGGCTAACGAAAACCTTGTTGAGTTTTCTGAGGGTTTTTTCTCTGTCCATACAGGCGACTAAAGTGTCTGCTGATGGGGAGCAGACGGCAGCTGATGCTGAGAGGAGCCGCAAAGGAGCCGAGGACCTTGAGCTTTATGTTAGGAACACACTCCTGGCTGCCGAAGGTAACCACAAATGAGAAACTGCTGAGGAGACACATCTGATTGGTCCAGCTAACACTCCAGAAACTGAAATAAAGCTTTTAATGTTGCTTGGGTGATGTTTTGGGAACGTGTGGAGCAGCAACATAGTGTCGGCCCAGATCCTGGCCACATCTGGTACATATGGATTCCACATGATGTGGGCCGGATCTGGGCAACACTATGTTGCTGTCTAGATGTGTGTGTGTGTGTGTGTGTGTGTGTGTGTGTGTGTGTGTGTGTGTGTGTGTGTGTGTGTGTGTGTGTGTGTGTGTGTGTGTGTGTGTGTGTGTGTGTGTGTGTGTGTGTGTGTGTGTGTGTGTGTGTGTGTGTGTGTGTGTCCTGGTACTGATACTCTATGGGTGAGTGTGTTTGTATCATTGTACATGGTATTAAATGAGAAGCCGGTTTATTTAATGAAGGTTCAGCTAACACTATGTGATGCCTTAATTAAAAGAGACCAGTCTCAGAAATGAATTACTTAAACCGATACTCCAGCCACTGACTTTGTTTGTGTGTAGTAGTAATGGTAGTAGTAATAGGATACTTCATGTCAAGTCACATTTATTTAGCACTTTATACAATACACTGCACAAAAATTATTTTCTTACTCTGTCTTATTTTCTACTACTAATATCTAAATATTCTTAAATCAAGATAAATTTACTTGAGATATATATCAGTGGCGTGTGGTCCATAAACTGCGAATGCTTTGCATACCCAAGCTATTCATGGACTCGCTGATTAGTATTAACACTATAAATTACTATAAATTCCCTTGTTTGAGGTGTACCATAAAGCCATCTGTAGTTCTGGGTATGCGGGTGTGGCGAGGTGGGTGAGCGAGAGACGTGGGAGGAGTGAGAGAGGACCAGAGGCTGCCCGTGTTACTTTCGTTTTGTTTATTTGTTTATTAATACAAATAAAATAGAAATGTGGGTGGATCCTCGCCTAGAAAATTTTCCTGGAGTAGATGCCATTTACATTAAGTACAAATATATGACCTTGTTTACTAAACGTCTGGTTGGGCCAGACAAAATGACAGAAAACACAGAATCATTCACCGTAACAATAGTGTAGGGGGCATTAAGTTTTGACGCAAATCGACCCGGGTTCGAATCCGCCTTTTGCTGAACTCGCTCTACTCCCTTTTCCCATCACATATCAGATCAGAAAGGCATTTATTTTCAATAAAAAATTAAGAAAATATTAGAAAAGTGTTAGGGGTAGGTGAACAGACATGTGCTGAATTAGAGACGGTAAAAGTGAGTGGGTCCAATATCATTGGTCTTAAAAAGTGGGTGGGTCTTGTCCCGCCCACATACAATGGTTTGACGCCCATGATATTAGGAAACTTTTAGCTGTGTTGCTATGTGTCAAGAGCGAACGCGAATGCGCTTATTCTAAACTCATCCAACGTGCAGGTGCATTTTAATATGCTGTTTCAGGTGAACTTATGAAAATGTCTCTCGAGACCTCAATAAAAGCCACAAACTCCAGCGTCTCTGCTCTGATCTGCGAGCAAACGTTGTATAAGCATCTATAATAGTGTGGCGTCAGAGGCAGCTTTCATTCTGTGTAAATGTATCTCCACATTTTTCAGAACACTTAATGTCTCCAGACGTTTTTTTGCCTTTAAACGTTTCTGTTTGTTTGCTCAGCACGGGTATATTTTGTAGAATTGCATGCGTGCAGCTTTTCCTGCATAGTTATATCTATCAGTTGCGTATATTTAAATTGATGAACTTTTGTGGGCATCATAATGCATCAGTGAATCGATTATTTCTCAGAATGTAGTTCATACCTGAGGTGTTTTCACAACAGATGGTGTCGTCTCTGGACATCTAAACATCAGACGCACATACAGATGGACACTCTCACCCTCCCGATACATTCAGATTAAAGCCATAAATACAAAAAAAGTGGTTAATTTATTTTCTTGGATACGTGTTTGGCACTTAAAGCCAGCATATTGCACTTTGGTCCTCTGGATTTTGATAAGTTGCCAAAAGCGTTGTGTTCAGCTGCTGGCAGAAGTGTAGGAGAGCAGACGTCAGTGAGTGCGAGAGGAAGAGCTTCATTATCCATTCTGTGCGTGAGCTCCTGCTCCAGTAAAGCGCCTCGTCTCTCATCTTCTCTCGCACGCTAAACGAGGAGGAATCAAATGATTCTGTCCACCCCAAAGACCCGAGCTGCGTTTGAAACTCACTGTGCAATTATTTCCAGCTCGGCTCTGTTGGCAGGTATACTGCGCTCTCTGTAGTCTATCAACTGTTTATGTTTGAACTCTCGAGGAATTTCACAAACGCATGTAATTATAGCTCATTTTCATCTCAATTTAATGATTTTTATTTAAATTAGAATATGCCGAGAAGCTTGCTTGCTCTTTTATTTCGCTCACGTTTGATTGGGGTTTTATTTCTGAATCTAATTTAATTTGATTAAAGAACATTAACTCTGCTGAGTTCAATCTCAACTTCTTTAAATCAACGCTCACACCTATGAAGAGGAAGTGAAAAGAGATGTGTGGAAAGTTAACTTTGTTCTCTTAAATATATATATTAGTGCTGTCAAACGATTAATCGTGATTAATCGCATCCAAAAGAAAAGTTTGTGTTTAAATATGTGTGTGTGTACTGTGTATAATTATTATGTATATACTGCATAAATACTACACATGCATGTATTTAAGAAACAATTGTTATATTTATATATAATATAAATTATATAATTATATATACAGTATATACTTGTTTTTATGATTCATGTTTATTATTTATATATACATAATAATCATACACAATATACATGCATATATTATGTAAACAACATGTTATTTTGAATGCAATTAATCGCAATTAATCGTTTGACAGCCCGACCAGGCATAACATTATGACCACTGACAGGTGAAGTGAACAACACTGATGATCTCTTCATCACGGCTCCTGTTAGTGGGTGGGATATATTAGGCAGCAAGTGAACATTTTGTCCTCAAAGTTGATGTGTTAGAAGCAGGAAAAATGGGCAAGCGTAAGGATTTGAGCGAGTTTGACAAGGGCCAGATTGTGATGGCTAGACGACTGGGTCAGAGCATCTCCAGAACTGCAGCTCTTGTGGGGTGTTCCCGGTCTGCAGTGGTCAGGATCTATCAAAAGTGCTCCAAGGAAGGAACAGTGGTGAACCGGCCACAGAGTCATGGGCGGCCAAGGCTCATTGATGCACGTGGGGAGCGAAGGCTGGCCCGTGTGGTCCGATCAAACAGACGAGCTACTGGAGATGGTCAGTGGCTATGCCGCCCCATACGCAACAAACTGTGGAAAAGTGGCTATTTTGGTTCACTCGACTGAATCACTCAAAACGTAGATTCATTTAGAAATGAAGCCACAGCAGAACACACAGCCGCAAAAGCAGACAATACTGTGTCTAAAATATAATACAATATTAACTTCTTATTTATTGAACTGCTGTATAAAATCAGTATCTCATTTGCACTTGTGCTTCTCGGGAAAACACAGCAGCATATTTGTGTTATTTTAGTATCATTGAGATGCTATTACGTTGAATTAGATCAGTATTTTGTATGTGTTTATTTTTGTAATTGCTGTTTTTGTTTAACTTTTGTTGTGTTTTTGTCATTTGTATTAGATTTAGCTTTTTATGTCTATATAGTTTTACTAATTATTACTAATTTTTACTAATTTCAGTTTTAGCTACAGTATTTTAGTATATTGACTTTAAATGAAAATTAGAATTTTTGTCCACTAGATGAAATAATTTTAACGGTGCTGTATGTAGAGTTCAGAAACCCTTGTAATAGCGCCACCGGTGGCCGTTCAGTGAACTGCAGTAGCTCTTACTGCTCGTGCTCAAACACACGAGACTGAACGTGATTCAAGACCCGATATACTCACGGCCAAGGGCTTTTTCATTCTTCACTTAGAAGTAAAAAGATGTAAATACCTATGCAGAGATACACTGTTAACAAACATTTCAACTCTGCCCACATTTGATGAATATGTAAATATGTGCTGGGCGCTTTCCTGTCAATAACAGAAATGAGAAAACAGTCGTTCAGAAAGCGTCTGATCACAGTGATGTGATGTTTGCTCCAGCTCTGAGATCGACAGATGAGCTCATTAACAGTTATGATAGTTTGATTATGAAGTATATTTGAGACTATAGACTATATAGATCTGACTGTGAGACTGTAGTTTGATTATGAAGTATATTTGAGACTATAGACTATATAGATCTGACTGTGAGACTATAGTTTGATTATGAAGTATATTTGAGACTATAGACTATATAGATCTGACTGTGAGACTATAGTTTGATTATGAAGTATATTTGAGACTATAGACTATATAGATCTGACTGTGAGACTATAGTTTGATTATGAAGTATATTTGAGACTATAGACTATATAGATCTGACTGTGAGACTATAGTTTGATTATGAAGTATATTTGAGACTATAGACTATATAGATCTGACTGTGAGACTATAGTTTGATTATGAAGTATATTTGAGACTATAGACTATATAGATCTGACTCTGTGAGACTATAGTTTGAATGAATCCTCTTTGGCATTACAGCACAGAATGACTCTCTCGGCTTTATCCTGAACATTGTATAAGCATGTGTAGTTAAACGGAAGAGAGGCTCTCGGGAGCGGAAACATCACATCCTTTTGATTTTCCCGGTGAAAACATCCTGAGTCCTTAGAAATCAGTCTACAGGCTTTCATAGACAACCAGGGAAGTCGGGGAACGTCTCGTTTTTAAGTTTCATTACAAGCTGTTCACACATTGATAATAAAAGAGCGATTAATGCATGAACATTCTTACATATAGCCCACTGGACCAGTTCACATCTATTCCATTTCAAGTGACAAAGGATTTTATGGTTTTAGTTTTAGTTAACTATAATAACCCTGGTGTCCCTGCTGCTCACGTGTGTGTGTGTGTGTGTGTGCGTGTGTGTGTGTGCGTGTGTGTGTGCGTGTGTGTGTGCGTGTGTGTGTGCGTGTGTGTGTGCGTGTGTGTGTGTGTGTGTGTTGTCCAGCTTTACGGGACAAAGCACGTGAGCTGAACGCGACTCTAGGCGTGAGGGACGGGGCTCCTGAGAAGAGTGTGAACGAGATGAATGATGAAATCCAAGCCATGCTCGCAGAACTACGCAAACGACAGCTCTCTGGCAGGAAACACATCGCTGACGAAGAACTGGGGTAAAACACACATATATATACACACACACACAGAGACACACAGATGTGGTGGCAATAAGTTTCACAGTCTCTGATACTGATCTCTAATAGCACAGGACTAGCTTTCAGCAAACACTGAACCAGACTATTTGAATGTTGAGCAAGCAATCTCATTGGCTACAGAATCAGCAGTAGCTAATCAGCTTGTGTCATGTATTAAATTATATGATTGCTAATGGACTAAAGGACTTATCAGCCTGTGCCCTCTAGAGTTTCATGACTGAACTAGACTTATATACAGTGTATATACTATATATACTATATTATATATACTATATATACTATATATA
>CM031962.1:1384315-1394315 GCA_018749465.1 Paracanthobrama guichenoti | reverse complement strand
TATGTGAAGTATTAGCTCAAAATACCCCACAGAGCAACAACGTGCCGTTTTTGTGTGTGTCCCTTTAAATGCAAATCAGCAGCTGCTCATGGGGCGGAGCTTCAAGAACATGATTACCTCATGCAGACAGGCAATGAAACTGTTCAGCCTTTTATGATCAGACCGGAGTCGGACAATGATGGAGAGACTCAAGAAGAAGAGGCAACATGTAGAATGAGACAGGACGTTTCTGAAGGGATAGAGGATGAGTTTATGAGTTAACGATCTTCAGTCATTGATTAGCATATTCTGTCTTGATAATCTCACCCCCTTTGTTGTGTGTTCCCAGGGGCGGGTTTATGTAAATGTTAGGGTTAGTGATGTCACTAACCCGTTGTAGTTCCTACCAGATTTCTATAACAGAAAATATCTCCCTTTGCTTTGAGGTTTGAGCGTCGTAACTTTGCAGATGTTGTTTCTGCTCAAACAGCGACACTACACACTCACTAAAGATAAACACGTCAAATCATAATCAACCACCGCTTTAAGGAGTGGAAATGGCTAAGTCAATAAGTGCTCCTCTACCGCCATCTACTGGTTACAGTGAGGATTTCATGTCTTTTTTAAATAAAAGTGTTTTTGCCACAAAATGTTAGTTTTCCTACATCCCTACAATCATCACATTAAAAATAACATTAAAATGGGACAGTTTTTAGAGCCTTTGAAAGTACTTGAATTTCACTCTCAAAAGGTTGAACGAACCCTGAGTAATGTAAAAACACTGGACTATTTCTGCCACAATCCCATGGTTACAGTCAGCGTTACCACATTAAATCCATGGAGTGAAAAGCCTTTAATAACTTGTTCATTCATGGCTCAATGTTTCTCCTGGTTTCCACGTCAGCTCTGTTTGATCTGATGTGGTTTATAGCACAGTACTCTGAGCTGAATTTGAACGTGTCGCACTAGATCTCGCAGTGATGTTAATACAGTGGTAAAGCGTTTTCTCACGGGATCTCCCAGTGCTGTGTAGTAACGGCGTCACGTGATCAAAGTTCACCCCACGAGTAAACCTGTCCTGAGCTTGCGCTGCGCTGTCTGTTATTGCTCCGGCTGATAAACGGCCCACGCAGCTCAAATGAGTAGTGCGGTGTCGGTCCATTTTCGTTTCGTTATTCGTTTTCGTTTTCGTTTCATATGTAACAGAAATAGAGCTCTTATCAGTTGGGCACTAGTGCGACCGCTAATAAAATTTAGTCGCACTGACAGAAAAAGGCAGTTTTAATGTATTTTATTAATCAACATTAAATGTACTGACTAAGTCCTAAACGAAGTCTAATACTGGTTGCTAATACAGTGGATTAAGTTTGGACGTTTGCCCATGCAGTCTCACACAAATCAACGTAGAGTTCAGTAATGTTACTATTATCTAGCAAGTTTATTTTCCTCCATATATCGTACAGCGGCAATATCTTAACTCATAATACATAACCAAAACAACAAACCCTATTGTTTTCCACCAAAGGCAAGATACAACATGGCACATTCGAAAACTGTTTGCTTCCCAAATCAGCAACACCTGTGTCTGAGTTTCCTCCAAGTTGAATGACCTACCCGGGCTGACCTGAGATCAGCTGAGCCACAAAGCACATACAGACCCCAGTGGCACAGGACGAAATTACATGAAATAATACAAAATGAATATGGCTCATACATTAATAATCATTATTACAATATCAAGGGCAATAATCAGCAATAATGAATATTGTAATAAAATTGTTGATTTTTTTATTTTGCATAATTTATATACTTTATGTAGGTTATTTACATTATACAACATTATGCAATTGTGGTGTAAACACATGTATGTCACCTTTCATAAGGTAATTATTAAAATTGCCCCAAGCACGGTAAAAATCAATTCCAGGTGGCAAATATTTCATCTTAATGGAGAAGTCCCTATCTGACCCTGCTATGTTATGAGCTCAAAACACTTTTATGGTAGTGCATGATTAACTAATACATTTGGATGTCTTCATCATATGTTAATCATACAGCAGTGCTCTTATGATGTGAAGCGCTCGGGTACGAGTCTGTGAAACGCCAGCCATGATAAAAGAGCTCAAAGACAGATCGGTTAGGTTTAGTGTAGGGTTTCTTATAGGAGATGCAATAAAGCATTAACCTTTTAGCTCCAGTCCCCAGACAGTAACATAGTGCCGGTACTGGGCCGACACTATGGTGCTCTCTGGGTCACTATAAAAGTGCATAGGTTGTTTTTTGTTTTAGTTTTTTATCTTCTTTAACCTGTGTTTGTGGTTTCTGTAGTATTCTAGCTGACGCAAAGAACCTGTCCTTCAACGCCACCGCTGCTTTCAAAGCGTACACCAACATCAAGAACTACATCGACGAGGCCGATAAGATGGCGAAAGAGGCGAAGAAGACCAGCGTTGAGGCTCTACAGATGGTGAGGAAATGGGTGTCTACAGCAATCTACTGTCATTTTCATCAACGAATAAAAACGAGAGGAAAATGCTAGTGAGGGAGGATTAGGGAAGGGATCCGGTCAGAACGGATGTCCTGTGTAACGGATGAGCACACGTGTGGATCTAACGGCGGGAAAACACGGAGCTGTTGAGCTTCTCCAGGCTCACGCGACAACGCTTCATAACACACATTTATGACAGGTCATGTTTATGAACTAATGCTGAGGAATAATCACACTGTTCACTTCACCATATTTATATAGTAATATGATTTAGACGGATGTAACGATGCATATTTGATCTCCCTCATCTGAACTGCAATAGTAAGGCATTTCAAAATAAGAGTCCCGGTGTATTTCCAGCTTGTTTATAATTAAAAGTCACGCATTATATACATGTTTAGTTACACAATAAACTGTATTTAATTTCCATTGAATTCATAGTCAGGAGGAAAGACTGAGAACAGTATTTGACACAATAAAGTACCAGGGTTAAAATAGTTCATTAAAACCATTAGAACATATTCATTACTTTAGATTAAATAAATGTTAACTGAAATTAAATAAATAAATAAATTAGCTTAAACATATTTGACGCTTTAGCTTATACTAACTAAAACAGAAACACAACATTATAAAAACTATATAGATGTTTTTAAAAAAACAAACACAAAAGTGAATTGAGCTCTTTTGTGTGTTTTTGCGTTTGAACGGTCAAAAACAATGATGTCAGAATGTGAGTTGTGTCATGTGTTCAGTAACACATGACACAACTGCCCAGCTTTCCTGTAGCTCAAACAATAAGAGCGTGGTGCTAGCAACGCCAAGGTCATGGGTTCGATTCCCAGGGAAAGCAAGAACTGACAAAATGTAAAAATGTGTACCTTGAATACAATGTAAGTCGCTTTGGATAAAAGTGTCTGCTAAATGCATAAATGTAAATGAATGTGTTTAGTTATTTTACATTTCACTGCCGGTTGTATATTCTGTATATAACTGTGTATGTGACAAATAAAACTCTTGAATCTTGAACAGTCGGTTATATAATGCTTAAATGCTAAATTAATGCATTACAGTTTAACTAAAGTCATTCGATTTGAGTCGACTAAAACTAAAAACAATTCAGGTGACTAAAATATGACTAAAAATAAAAGCTATTTAGTCAGAAGACAAACTAAATCAAAATTAGCTGTCAAAATGAACACTGGACTACAGCTGTTGTTTTTTTATTTACACCCCAGACAGCAACATAGTGTTGACCCAGATCCAGCCCACATCTGGAATCCACATGTACCAGATGTGGGCCGACACTATGTTGCTCTCTGGGATGCATTTTTGAGACAGTTTTTTCAGCTTTATATCTCAACACAGAAACAATCATGTTAATGTCTGCTCAGTAAGTTTGAATCGGAGCTTCACTCCGCACCCCATGCTGACGGCATTAAAGCACTTCAGTTCATATCTATTTGTCCTGCTTCAGAGATCCCTGTTCTTCCATTATCATCCCTCTCTCCTGTCGTTCACCCTCCCTCACAGAAACAAGAGGTCAAAAGGTCAAACGGTGCCAGACAATGTGCAACAGTATTTCCATTTCTCTGCACAGAACTACACACTAATCGTATCACATTCAGCTAAACGACTGGGTTTTGTGTTATGTTGCAAATAGAACAGAATATTAATTTTAAAGCACAAATGTCCGTATCATCTGTCCATAGGCCTCAGGACCCAAAGGATCTCTGAAAGATCAAGCCAAGGGCTCGCTTCAGAAGAGCCACCGCCTGTGGAACGAGGCCAAAGAACTGCAGAATGACGTGAAAGGTGAACGGCTGGTTAACACCGTCCTGCAGATCCACACAAACGTTCCCAAGAAGGCAGAGGAAGAGCAGGTTTTTTGACATGTCATGTTTGTTTATTTTTTCAGAAAATGGAGACAATCTGGGTGCTCTTCAGTCCAGACTGAAAGGAGCCAACAAAAAGAACAAAGACTTACAGAAAGGCCTGAACGACACAATGGAGAAACTCAACGCCATCCCTGATGGTGTGTGTGTGTGTGTGTGTGTGTGTTTGTGTGTGTGTGTGTGTGTGTGTGTGTGTGTGTGTGTGTGTGTGTGTGTGTGTGTATATGTGTGTGTGTGTGTGTGTGTGTGGTCTGGTAAACACTACCTAATGGGGACAAAATGTCCCCACAAAGATGGCAATATCCGAAATCCTTGTCCTTATAAATCATATTAAGTGATGTTTTTTGAAAATGTAAAAATGCAGAATGTTTTCTGTGATGGGCGGGTTTAGGGGTTTGTGCGTGTGTGCGTGTGTGTGTCTGTGTGTGTGTGTGTGTGATGGGTAGGTTTAGGGGTTAAAAACCATTACACCTATGAAATGTCCCCATAAAACATGAAAACACAACGTGTGTGTGTGTGAGTTGACAGGAAACCAAGACGGTTCTCAAACTGTCATATTTTTCTTGACACGATAAGTATGTGTGTGTCAGGGTCATCCTCACCAGCTTGACTGCTGAAAACATTGAATCTGACACCTTAAACCTTCATAGGGTTTTATGTTTTCTGTTCCTATGGTTACAGAGAGGTGTGTGTTTGTGTGTGTCACACTTTTGATACAGGTGCTGTCAGGACGAGGTTATCACTCTGTGTGTGTGTGTGTGTGTGTGTGTGTGTGTGTGTGTGTGTGTGTGTGTGTGTGTGTGTGTGTGTGTGTGTGTGTGAGTGAGAGAGAGAGAAAGAGGGTGTGTGGGTGTGTGTGTTCATGTTTTTCTATCCTGGTGGGGACTTAACCCTGAATGCACACACACTCATGGGAATTGAGTCCCCATAAGGAAACAAGCTTATAAATCATACAGAATAAGTTTTTTGGAAAATGTAAAAATGCCTGTAATTGTGTGTGTGTGATGGACAGGTTTAGGGGTAGAGTTAGTGTAAAGAGAGAGAATATACAGTTTGTACAGTATAAAAACCATCACGTCTATGTAGAGTCCCTAGACTGCAGCTCCGTCTGGAAACCTGTACATTCATTTATCCTGCTCCTGTCACACTTTTACGGGAACCAATCACAGACTGGCTTATCCACCTGGCGCGCTATTGGCAGGTTTAACACGATGACGGATAGAGAAGGATGGATTGATGCCCGTTGATCACGCCTCTTGTGGTCTGATTGGTTGAAGGACTATCCAATTGCGTACAGAGTCATTTGAACTATGCCCGTTGATCACGCCTCTTGTGCAGTAGAAAATACAGAGCAGACTCCCCAGACCAATGTTCAATCTTAAATTGAGCTTGGTCTGGTGATAGCCAGACAATAGAGTCCCCACAAAGATAGCGAACCCAGGTGTGTGTGTGTGTCTGTGTGTCTGTGTCTGTGTCTGTGTCTGTGTCTGTGTCTGTGTCTGTGTGTGTGTGTGTGTGTGTGTGTGTGTGTGTGTGTGTGTGTGTGTGTGTTTCGCCCCACTGCCCAACCCCATAGCGCTCATATGGTTCCTCCTGAGGAAACTGCATTCAGACAGGCATCTAAAGCACCATAATGTCACTTCTAACAGATCTACTAATCTCTGTGTGAACATTAAATAATGATGCTGCCATCTTTCTAAAGTCATGTTTACACCCCTGTAATTTGGCTCCAGTGACATTACTCAATAAGTGGATTACTCAATAAGTATACATTCATTACATTAATATTTTGGCTTTCATTACTATGTTTGTCTTTCTGCAGAAAAAAATATTAAGAAAATAAAACATTTGAGCCGGGGACCTCTGGTTGAGTTGACACAGAATGACCCATAATAGACCTGTGCGTATTCGGTGAGATTCCCCCTCATGTGAGGGTTTTTATTGAGCTTTGTGAAATGATGATTGTTGTTTTGCGGATGATTGTAGGTCTGGCAGAGAAGATCCAGGCCACTAAGGTGAAGGCGGCAGGGGCCAATGACACGGCCATAGATGTCCTCAACCGTCTGAAGGACATGAACCTGAACCTGATGGGCTTGAAGAGGAACTACAGCAAACTGGAGGACGACGTCAACAAAGCCAACAACCTCATCAAAGACCCGGAGAAAAACAGTACGACACCCATCCACCTCCAGCAATATTCTTGCTTGATAGAGACAAACAGCTGCATGGATCATGAAAATTTGATTTCTTAATTGAAATGTTTGTGTTACAAGATCACTTAAATGCTTATTTCGTATTTTTCCCCCCCTCGTTTGATTTTGAACGTCAACAGCAATAAGTATGTATACACAATTTTCTTCTTTCATCTGTGCGAATGGTGTTGAGAGCTCTCTCCGCTCCCCGAGGCTTCAGCATGGCGCTTTCATCCAGAGCGCTGCATGTACAGAGAGAGTGTTTTCCCAATCGCTCCATTTCTCCCTTCTTTGTTTCAACCCAACAGGATTAAACGCCGCTTTTGAAAGCTTCACTAAGCTTGTTATCCTAATGAGCGCTTTAGCTAATTACAGATGAAAACTCTGTCGTTTTTTCTCTCATCTTCTCTTTTGAAATAACAGCTCCGTGTCTTTCACTTCCTGTGCTGCAAACGAGAGATATATAACGTCACTTTTTTCCCCTCCATCTCCCATTTTCTCTTTTCTTTCATGGTCTCTTGTGCTCTTGTGTTAGAGCCGTTCATTCTCCTGTACTTATGGCTTCGCTATCGAGCATGTTTCTAATGCCATATTTATGTATTTTATTCTGTCACGCTCTCATGTATTAGCGTTTGTGACGGCCGGTCCTCTGCGTGTGTGTCTGTAGTTCATGCGGCAGGTGCGAAAGTCAAGGATCTGGAGAACGAGGCTGATAGGTTGCTGGAGAAACTAAAGCCCATTCAGGAACTCCAGGACAACCTGAAGAAAAACATCTCGCAGATCAAAGAACTCATCAACCAGGCTCGCAAACAGGCCAACTCTGTGAGTACTGCCCATAATACTCCAGAAAACAGCCTATGGAGTCTCATGAAAACACCTGAAGATGGTACATTCGAAACACTCTGCTGTGAACACACACATACTCAATACATGTTGAATCATTTAAATGTTAAGTTGTTCTTCTTGATCCCTCCTTAAAGGTGCAGTAAGTGATTTCTGAGAAATGCTGTTGAAATGGATCAGACAGAGCAGCACAACACACTCGTAGCCAATCAGCAGTAAGAGGCGTGTCCACCCATAAGTGGGGAGATTCCTGTGTCGGATGGCATGTTTGTGAATTTGGGGGCGGAGTTATCAAGATAGGGGCGTGATCCTTTTGGGTAGGGGCGTGTTTTGTTTTGGTGATTTCAAATATCAACAGCATTTTTCAGAAATCGCTTACTGCACCTTTAAGGCAAGACACATCAGGCAAAATGCACCGGTCAACGTTGAGATTTTGGGCTAATTTGTGGAAAGAAATCATCCAAAATGCACATTTAAGTTTTTATTTTATTGCACTTTATCAATTTGTGTCTGTAGATTTCAATTTCAATACATAAACTGAAAAATGAAATGATTGTAGTATATTTGGTTTGATAATGTTTTTTTTATATATTTTGTATTTTTAGTTTTTTTATGGTACTAAATTATATTTATATAGTAGTTATAATCCATTTATTCACGTTTTGAGCATGGAAATGAAATCTTGGATGCTTTGGATCAACAGACTGAAGTTTGGTCTCTGTTTAAAGACGACACTTGGCAGATTATTGCCGAAGTGAAAACTTAAGTGAGCTTAAAAAAAGTGACAGAATTTTATGTTTATTGTTCTGAAAAATGCACAAAAATACTATTTTTAATTTTTTTATTAAATGTATATTTTCAAAAAAAAAAAGTACTGTAAAACTGCAAGAAAATCTGTGTTCCAAATTTGAGGTTGATATTTCAAAAAAGGACATTTTGTTTGGGTGCAGTACCAATCGCTTCCACTAGATGAAATTCATCTCATATTAATTTCCAATACGCTCATTTCTGACCGCGAGGAACACAAGTGTGACTATTTTTTCAGGACCATTTAACCTTTGTTTTTATGTTCATACAGCATGTGCTAAAACCTTTACCATGTTTTGTATCATTCCGATGAAGTAAAATGACCAAAGGGCACCAGAGGGTTACATTTGTAGTTATACTGTAAAATAAAGTTTAACCATATTTTCTTGTTTTATTTACATCTTCAAAAAAAATTCATTTTTAGGGTGTATCTTTAAAGGCAGTGAGTCAGAAATCTCCACACGCCAAACTTTACAGTTTTATTCATATCTATAATCTGAAGGTTTGTTCCTATATCATTCGCCTGGTTTTATTCCTCACAAACATGCTGAAAATGTATTTGCTTTCTGTCTGATGACAGTATTTTATGGAGTGATAAAAAGAAGTCCAAAATCCCATCTGTAAAAACCTGCAAATTTATCCAGTGTTCAGATTCTGTTCTGGAAATGTATGCAAATGAGTGCATATTTAAGATAATGCATCGTTTACATATTTAAGCATTACATTTGTTTAAACTTTCAATACAAACCTAATGTACTGTGATCAGTCACCTGGGGAAAGTGTGGCGATATCTATAATGCTTACCCTATTCACCCGCACTTAAATCTGCTACATCATTTGCTGCAATAAAGGAAATGAGATCATTAATGTGCTGATCACTCTCCGGCTTGACCTCTCATGACCTTTGCACCCTAGATTAAAGTGTCCGTGTCGTCCGGCGGAGACTGTATCCGCACTTATCGGCCAGAGATCAAGAAGGGCCGCTATAACACCATTATCCTCCATGTGAAGACCGTCGCTGCTGATAACCTGCTCTTCTACCTGGGATCGGCCAAATATGTGAGTGTAAAGCTGAGGTTCACACTGTTGAGTGTGTTTCCAAAGCGTCTAACACACATCTGCTGCCCATGGCTAGGAAAGGGGAAGAATTAGAGCTTATTACATTCACACACATACACACATAATGTCATGTTTGGTGAGTGCTGAATTTCCTGTGTCGTGTGTAGGTGGATTTCTTGGCGATCGAGATGAGGAAGGGTAAGGTGAACTTCCTGTGGGATGTGGGGTCAGGGGTCGGCCGTGTAGAATATCCTGATCTCGTCATCAACGATGGAAACTGGCATCGAATCGAAGCCTCACGGTAATTCAGGGTTCATGTGTGTTCTTTTCAGACATTAGTTCTGTAGACGAATATCAACTGTGCCTACATGAGAATCTCTACATTAGAATGACAGTAGTGAAGCTAAGCGTGTCCCTGGACCACAAAACCAGTCATAAGGGTCAATTTTTTGAAATTGAGAGTTATATATCACATGAAAGCTGATTAAATAATCTTTCCACTGATGTGCGGTTTGTTAGGATAGGACAATATTTGTCCAAGATATAACTCTTTGAATATCTGGAATCTGAGGGTGCAAATAAACTCTAAATATTGAGAGAATCTCCTTTAAGGTTGTCCAAATGAAGTCCTTAGCGATGCATATTACTACTAATAACACATTTATGATATATTTACGGTAGGACATTTACTAAATATCTTCATGGAGCATGATCTTAATATCCTAATGATTTTTGGC
>CM031962.1:1364315-1376815 GCA_018749465.1 Paracanthobrama guichenoti | reverse complement strand
CTCTGATTACCTCACGCACACACACACTGAACATGTCAGAAACTGAGTCGGACAATGATGGAGAGACTCAAGAAGAAGAGACAACATGTAGAATGAGACAGGACGTTTCTGAAGGGATAGAGGATGAGTTTATGAGTTAACGATCTTCAGTCATTGATTAGCATATTCTGTCTTGATAATCTCACCCCCTTTGTAACTTTACAGATGTTGTTTCTGCTCAAACAGCGACACTACACACTCACTAAAGATAAATACGTCAAATCATAATCAACCACCACTTTAAATAATTTCCAAACGTGAAGGTCTCGTGAAAACATGATTTGTTGTTGTGAGAACGTGCTATGATTGGTCAACACCATGATCTGATTGGCTTGAGTCGTCGGTGGGTGGAGTCCACCTAATCCACAAATGCACAGGAAGCGATTCTCAAATTAATGTAATGCAGAGTTGTGTTTGTGACACAAAAACATATTTGTGAATGTTTTTTTATTTGCAAATCTCATTTTATTTATTTATGAATTTAATTTATTTTGGTGAAAAACTATATATTTGTGGATCTCATTCTATTTATTTTTGAATGTTTCATTTTTGTGGATCTCTTTACATTCATTTGCGGATCATAATATATTTATTTGGATTAAAGGAACAGTTCTAATCCCATATTCAGCAAACAGTTTGCTTTGTACATTCAGTGTAATGGCATTAAGTTCAATTTCATTCGTCATTCAGCAGAACTCTGCACATGCTTTCAAGACGCTTACATTGTTTTTGTTCCGTCAATGCAATAAATGCGATGACAGATAAACCGTGTGCTCTTATTTCATATAAGTGGGCGTTTATTTCAACTGCTCAGCTAATGTTAATGATATGATCCATTTCCAAAATTACACTTAGTCTGAGTTATAGAAATGTATCTTCATGCTAACAAGTAAAGCTTTATATTATGAGATCTATTATCTATTTCCATTACTTTTTTGGTCTGATTTTGATCCATTTTAAAATGATCTGATGCATTTCGTTTCCTTAAGCTCTCGTATGCAAATAAAGAAAAAGTCATCTAAATTCCTAGACCCTTAAATGTCTTCTCACCTAAATAAACAATGATTTGTTTATATCGGCTACTGTATGTAAACGAAAACGGCATTACAGAGTCCTTAAGAGGGCGTTTTCCCCCACTCTATATTGCAGACAGAAATGGGAGATTATTTACAATAAACATGCTGAAACAATAAAAATTAAGATAATGTTGCACAATTAAAAATGAAAGATGATAATGCATAAGAAAGATAACGTAGCCGCTGTTGTTATTGATTCTTTGTGGACGTCTACCGGAAGTTAAGTTTGGGCGACCTAAGCGCAGTAATGTTTGTTTATGTTGTTGCCATTGAAACCGTCTATTACTACAGTAATTACACTAACAGTTTCACCTTTTTGTCTCTCTCACCGCAATGCAAGTTTGACCCTCCCCGGTGCAACTTATAGAATGCACATTTCGGGAAAGTATGGGACTTAAAGCCACCAGACAGCAACATAGTGTCGGCCCAGATCCGGCCCACATCTGGTACGCGTGGATTCCAGATGTACCAGATGTGTGCCGGATCTGGCCCCACACTATGCTGCTGTCTGGGGTGGTAAAAATACCCAATGGTATCACTGCAGGGCAGGTGCTGACTCGATGAGTGACGCTCCTAACTAAACCCTGGCTTTGTCTCTCTCAGAACCTCCACACCGTGAGCTTCCCCAGGCCCGGATACATGGAGCTGAAGCCGGTGTCGTTTGACGTGGGCTCCGAGATCACGCTCTCCTTCAGCACCAAAAATGAGAATGGCATCATCCTGTTTGGCAGAGGAGGAGTGACGTCCATGACGCAGGGCCTGACGCCCATTCACATCCCACGCCGCTCCCGCAGGCAGACCGGAGAGGTGCGCACACACCTCACACTAAAACACTGAGGGCCCTATTTGAGTGATCTGAGCGTCTAAAGCACACGGCACAAGTGCACTTCGACGCTAGTTTAATGATGGGAAAAATGGTGGACAAACCCAGCAGTGGTTTTCAGTTCCTCACAATAGCAACGCTCCAACAGTGCTCCTGAACACACCTGGTGTTCAGACCAGACGCCCATGGGTGAACAGATGCGCCAGTGCATTTGATATTGAAACACCGTGGAGCTGGACGTGAACATGAGAACTGCGTCGGGCTGACACTAGCAGAACACACTTGAGTCGGGCCTGGTGTCACATTGTCATTATCCAGCTCAATTCAGTTCAAATGTTGTTCTCATCTGATGCAGTTACATGGATGATATTACTACATATTAACTGGCTTTTAGATGTGAGTGTTCACTACATCGCGTAGTTTTGCAAACCTACTTTCTCCCAGGCGATTGCAAACGCAGACACACACACTTCAGTGCTGCCTTCCTGTCTGAGCGCTTAGGAAGGTGATTATGGGTAATGGTGGAAGTCCAGGGAGCACGAGATCATAATGAATCCACAGGGTTACAGGGGTCTCACGGCCCATAAAAGAGATTTATTATCCGGCCAGGTTTGTAATTGCCTCTGCCCTTCAACAAACAAAAGTTGATCTTTTTCTGTTACCAGGTGGACTAAAGGCCAGGGGCACGGCGATCGTTTTAATTATAATATGACTTTCTACATCTTTGTCAGGAACGTCTTCATCATCCCTCTCTCTCTCCAGCTCAGGGGCAGCACATCAATTATGCGGCGTATCTGTAGTAAGCAGTCGCCGCTCTCACCTCCCCGTTCGTAAAAATAGATTTACAAGCCGGCGTTTTGATGGATCGCGTCCAATTTGCGATAACCCTCCTGGGAGAGGGTGCCGGACCGCCACCTTTTGAAAATCATTATCACTCGTAAATTAAGTGGGTGTCATTTTGCAGGAGTGCGGCTTCGCAGAGGCCAAGGGTTTTCTCCACCGCTCCTCATTCATTCCTCCAATTTACGGTGTGTCCGGGGTCACCTGCGCTGCGTGCGGCCCGGCTGAAAGGCTCCGTGGGTTGGGAGAGAGGAGCCTGCTCTCGCATCGCTCTCCCCAATTCCAGTGCAGCGTGGAGAGGGCGCGAGTGTGCTCTCAGAGCCGTCTGTCTGATTACTGCCTCTGAATATATTACTGCGAGGCTTTCTCACTGCGAACACGCCTGAACGGACCCTTTTATCAGAAGTGCTTGCTCGCGTTTCAAAGATATTTTCAAACAGTGGGTCCGGGATGCTCCCTTGTAAAGGGGGCAAACGTTCACCCCTGGTTTTTAAATCTAATCAGGATACGATGAATGTGTTCACATTTTTAGAAAAAAGGCATGAATAAGCACAATGTTTGCACGTTGTTAACATGATTTAGCATGTTTTTGCACACTGCTAGTATGTTTTAACATTGTTAGCATTTATTAACATGCTTAACTTGTTAACTTGCTAACATAAATTAGCATATTGCTAGCATGATTAGCATGTTTGCTAGTATGATTTAGCACATTGTTAACATTATTTAACATTTTGCTAGCATGATTTAGCACATTGTTAACATGATTAGCATGTTGTTAGCATGATTTAACATTTTGTTAACATGATTTAGCAAAACATTTTAACATGATTTAGCACACTGATAGCATGATTTAGCACACGTTGCTAATATTATTTAGCATTTTGCTAGCATGATTTAAAATTTTGATAACATGATTTAGCACACATTGTTAACATGATTTAACATATTGCTAGCATGGTTTAGCATTTGGTAAACATGATTTAACACATTGTTAACATGATGTAGCATGTTGTTAACATGATTTAACATCTTTTGCTAACATGATGCTAGCATAATTTAGCATTTTGCTAACATGATTTAGCATTTTGTTAACACGATTTAACCTCTTGATAGCATGATTTTATTCTTGCTAGCAACATTTTGTTAAATCATGAAGGGCATGATTTAGCCCATTTCTAGCATTATTTTGCATTTTGCAAACATGATTTAGCACGTTGTTAACATGATTTAACATCTTTTGCTAGCATGATGTTAGCATGATTTAGCACATTGTCAACATGATTTAGCACACATTGCTAACATGATTTAACATCTTGCTAGCATTATTTAGCACATGATTTATAATTAAATGTGCACATTTTTAAAGAAATTAGGGCTCTTAAGCGATTAAAATGTTTAATCTAATTAATTACACAATGTGGCGAGGAATTACCTCCAAAAGATCATTTAAAGTCATTATTCAAGTTATGCGCAGCTTTTCCCTCTAAAAGCAATCAGTAGCAGAAGCAGCAGCGGCAGTGGTTTGAGTGAGAAGTCCATCTCCCTCGGTCCGGAGGGGGGCATGACCTCCGCGACCCCCTCTCTGGCGCCCGGTTTCGTGTGTTTTCGCAGCATTCACACTGTAAACCAATGCTGCCGCTCAGTCTTTTTGCCACTCAGTGGGTGTAACCGCAGTCACTCGGGCTGACGGTGACATCACGTGCATACCCTCTATATTGGATCTGTGCATTAGGTCTTAAAGTGACAGTAGCCTAATAAACCTGCTGCCAAATTATGAGATAATATTCAAAATATCTAAATGACCGTTTTCCCCATGGTATCGATGTCAGAATTGTGGCCAGTGAAAATGCTGAGTGGCTAGTAACTTTCGAAAACCACTTGCCACAGTGGCTGGTCAGCAATAAAGTTCAATGCAAGCTCTGGAATGAATGTACATTGACATCCCCAGTAACTAGTGAAGGTGAAAGTCAAGAACATGAGGTTGATCCTGTCTGTCCTTCTGCCCGCAGCCGTTCCTGTCCGTGCAGCTGAATAAAGGCGCTCTGGAGGTGCTGGTGTTCACCGGCAGCAGGACTCCACGCAGAGCTGTCAGAAAACCCGACAAGGGGATCCTGCATGATGGGAGAGAGCATTCGCTGCGCATCCTGAGACTCCCGGGAGCGTAAGCCACCCTCTCTTTCTGTGTGCCAGTGTTTCTCAGGCCTGTTTAAAGCTGATCGAGCGTGTGTTTGTGCAGATCGTTCTCCATGCAAGTGGACGAAGAGCCGCTCATGCAGCAGGCGTTACCCAACGATCAGCCTCTGAGCATCCATCGCCTCTTCGTCGGAGGCATCCCGGTCGACATCGAAACAGGAGTACAGCGGCCCAACGTGCCATTCGAGGGCTGCATCTGGAACCTTCTCATCAACACTGTGTACGTCATCATCCATCCGTCTCACACACACACAGCTTCTGTGGCTCAATGCACATTCATGCACAAATATTCTTGTTTGTGTTCCACATAAGAAAGTCATTTTTGGGTATAAGTTAATGACCACATAATGCTACATTAATTAATAACTAGATGAAAAAGTTTATCAAGGCGTTTTAAAAGTTTGAAGGTTTTCAGTTTGATATAGTTTGAAGTTTAAAGTAGTTTTAAAGCTTCAAGTTTGAATGACTTAACACATTGTTAGCATTAATTAGCATTTTGCTAGCATAACTTAGCACATTGCTATCATGAATTAGCATGTTTTTACACATTGCTAACATTAATTAGCACATTGCTTACATGATAGCAGATTGTTATCATAATTTAGCACATTTCTAGCATGATTTAGCACGTTGCTAACATGATTAGCATGTTGCTAATATGATTTAGCACATTTCTAGCATTATTTAACATATTGCTAACATGATTTAGCATTTGATTACATTATTTAACATCTTGCTAGCATGATTTAGCACGTTGATAACTATTTAACATCTTGCTAGGATTGTTTAGCATTTAGCTAACATGATTTAACACATTGTTAACATGATTTAACATTTTTAGCATGATTTAACATGTTGATAACATGATTTAACGTTGTTAACATGATTTAGCACATTGTTAAAATGATTTAACACATTGGTAGCATGTTTTACCATTTCACTAGCTTCATTTAACATGTTGCTAACATGATATAACATGTTGCTAGTAAGATAGATAGATGGCAGTTTAATTGAGTCTAATGGGAGTTCTGGCAGTTTAAATTTGAATTTTGACAGTTGGAGTTTGAAAAGTCTTGGCTCATTTGAACATTGTCAATGCAAGTCTATGGGATTTTTCAGAGTTTTAACAGTCATTTTTAGGAAAATTGTAAGTCGGATCAGTTTGAAAAGATAAAGCAACCCACGTCAGACCAGTCTGAAGGTCTGAGCCGAGTTTGGTAGTTCTAGCTTTAAATCTCTAGGAGGAGATCAAAAGAAGTCAAAAGAAGAAGAATACGTTTATTAGCATTTCAGTAAGTTGGCTCAAGCCAACGTAATAACTGCCCTATTGTTTACGCAGGAATCAATGGTGTTAGATATACAGTAAATGGTTTCAGAAAATGATTTGTGTGGCATTCCTTTTGGTTGGTAAAACTAGTTTTGTTCGCTCATATTTCTGCTAACAGTGGTGTTAGCGGGTCTGTTATAC
Organism: Paracanthobrama guichenoti; assembly: GCA_018749465.1. NCBI lineage: Eukaryota > Metazoa > Chordata > Actinopteri > Cypriniformes > Gobionidae > Paracanthobrama > Paracanthobrama guichenoti. The sequence continues at coordinate 1,370,373 of CM031962.1, read as the reverse complement.
AGATAATAAAGACATTAGTACGCCTTCCAAGCTTTTTCGAGGTCACCTTTAACAGCTCAAGATAAATGTAGAACCTCCAGAGCACAATTCGCCGCAATACGTCAGGCCTGGATTGTGCTGTAGTGACACCGGCGACTGCTGTAAACACTGACCCATTTCTCCCAGCCTCCCGTGGCTGTAGATTAAATGTCTTGTTTTCCTCCCAGTGCAGTTTTGAGGGGCAGTCATAAGCTAAACGCTGTATGACATTAACAATCACAGTTTTTCTTGCGCTAATGAGGAGTATGAATCTCTGTCTTTTCCACTCGAGCGAACCCCATTGCCCTCTGCCGCACTCATGTAAATGAGTGTGTCCTTGCTCATAACTGTGTTCATTATTCACCTGATTGGAGTCACTTTGTGTCATCATTCCCTCAAGTGCGGATGTGTGTTGTGTGTGTCAATGAAACAGCCCGGTGGATTTCTCCCAGCCCGTAGCCTTTGAGAACGCAGAGATTGGTCAGTGCCCTGACCTGGCCCCGCCTCCAGCCCCACCCGAGATCCCTGAGGAGGAGGAGGAGGAGGAGGAAGAGGCTCCGCCCAAACCAGCGCTGACACCGACAGAAGCAGCTCGGCCTCAGCCACCAGCCTCCACTGTACGTCCTAACAAAGGCATTGTGGGTAGAGAGTCCTGTGTGATTCCTGTAGCTAAAGTTCACACACTTACACCACTCAGTAAAGTCTAACTCTGCTGGTGACGGGGAAGTCCAGACTTGTATGCGTATTTAAGAAAATATAATAATAATAACAGTAATTATTATTATTATTATTATTATTATTAATAAAATATTTTAAAAATGAAGAAATATTAATTAATTTTTACTAAAATAAAATAGTATTTAAGAAAAATATAATAATAATTGTTCATTTTTATATAAAATATTAAACAAAATAGTAAATATTACTATGGTAATATTTTACTGTAAAATAAAAAATGTGTATTTAAGAAAATATAATAACAACAACAACAATATTAATTATTATTTTTCCAATAAAATAATTAAACAATACAAAATATTATATTGTAATCTTTCACTGAGTATTTTAAAATTTTATATTTAAGAAAAATATAATAATAATGTTATGTACAGTACAACTGTAAAACTATATTACTAATAATTATGGCTGTCTATAGTTGGCACATTATTATTATTATTATTTATTTTCAAATAAAATAATTAAACAATAAAAATATAATATTGTAATCTTTCACGGAGGTTGAGTATTGTAAAATGCAGTATTTAAGAAAAATATAATAATAATATTATATACAGTACAACTGTAAAACTACAGTACTAATATTTATCTAGTTGCGCATTATTATTAGTAGTACTATTAGTATTCAAATAAAATATTAAACAAAATAAGAATATTACTTTTGTAATATTTTACTGTAAAATTAAAAATTAGTATTTAAGAAAAATATTATTATTAAAATATATATATATATATATATATATATATATATATATATATATATATATATATATATATTATAAATTATAATATATAATATGTAAGTATAATAATGTGTACAGTACAACTGTAAAACTACAGTACTAATATTTATGGCTGTCTATAGTTGCCGCATGTTGTATTTCCAAAGGCACATAATAAGTCACAGAAACACAGGGCTGCGCTTCGCTCTGAAACACACAGCGCATATATCTATTGAATTAATTCACAGCCTTTACGAGTTGATAATCGCACTAAGCCATACCACAAATTTGGTTTTATTTCGATGAATCACGCGGCCCTGCTCACATTTCCTGTGACGTTTCTTCAACTGTAAAAGTTGAAGCCGAACGGTCACAAAAGATTCACTTGTCAGAAATGCACATGGAGGAGTGTTGGGATTCAGTATACAGTATTTTAGATTTGTATACATTACACGATGATTCAAATCACTTCTCTTTCAGTGCTTTAATGACTGGCATGTGAGTGTCTGGGATGTTTGTAAAAGCTTCATCTGAGTTCTTTTGTCTCTTTCTGCTGCTGTCGCGCTGCTGCTCACAGGCCACGCCCCCTGTAGAGGCCACACCCATCCCAGACACGCCCACCAGCGTCAAAGAGTCTGCGGTATTAACCTACTCACACAAACACACACGGACATTAGAGAGAGTGTGAATATTGCGATTCCTCCGTTCAGAGGCACATCGGAAACTTTGCTTTCGGCATTTGACTGCTTTTTGCTGCATGTGCTGTTTCTGAAGCTTAGAGTCCCAGTATTGTTCAACAAGCTCTTTTATCTCACAAGACAGTTGAATTGCTCATGAAGCATCTCTGTGTCTTCAGTAAGGAAACAGGACCTCCATTAGCGGTTCTCTGGCTCCATCTGCTGCCTCTAAACTGTAAAATAGCAGTCAAACTATGGCAAGCCATTTTAACATTTAGTCCTTAAAACGTATTAGTATCTATTTTCATGCTACTAGTGCCATATACTAGTACCTTTAAAAAAGATAATTAGTATCATTAGACACTAGTATTTATTAGACACTAGTATCTTTTTTAATTGTAACTAGTAACATTTCTCGTCTTACTAGTCACAACTGCTTTTTTACTTCTTATGTTATGGCTAGTCAGAATGGCCACCTTAGAGTTCAATTTAAAATCTTACTAGTAACATTTGGAATAAATACTAGTAGCTAATGAATAAGTACTATATATCTAATGAATAAGTTATATATCTAATGAATACTAGTATCAATGAATAAGTACTATATATCTAATGAATAAATGCTAGTATCTAATGAATAAGTACTATATCTAATGAATAAGCTATACTACTATATATCTAATGAATCAGTACTATATATCTAATGAATAAAGTACTAGTATCTAATGAATAAGTACTAGTATCTAATGAATAAATACTAGTATCTAATGAATAAGTACTAGTATCTAATGAATAAGTACTATATATCTAATGAATAAGTACTATATATCTAATGAATAAGTACTAGTATCTAATGAATAAGTACTATATATCTAATGAATAAGTACTATATATCTAATGAATAAGTACTAGTATCTAATGAATCAGTACTAGTATCTAATGAATAAGTACTAATGAATATCTAATGAATAAGTACTAGTATCTAATGAATCAGTACTAGTATCTAATGAATCAGTACTAGTATCTAATGAATAAGTACTAGTATCTAATGAATAAGTACTATATATCTAATGAATAAGTACTATATATCTAATGAATCAGTACTAGTATCTAATGAAATACTAGTATCTAATGAATAAGTACTATATCTAATGAATAAGTACTATATATCTAATGAATAAAGTACTAGTATCTAATGAATAAGTACTAGTATCTAATGAATAAGTACTAGTATCTAATGAATAAGTACTAGTATCTAATGAATAAGTACTATATATCTAATGAATAAGTACTATATATCTAATGAATAAGTACTATATATCTAATGAATAAGTACTAGTATCTAATGAATAAGTACTATATATCTAATGAATAAGTACTAGTATCTGAATAAGAATGAATCAGTACTAGTATCTAATGAATAAGTACTAGTATCTAATGAATACTAGTACTAATGAATAAGTATATATCTAATGAATAAGTACTATATATCTAATGAATAAGTACTAGTATCTAATGAATCAGTACTAGTATCTAATGAATAAGTACTAGTATCTAATGAATCAGTACTAGTATCTAATGAATCAGTACTAGTATCTAATGAATAAGTACTAGTATCTAATGAATAAGTACTATATATCTAATGAATAAGTACTATATATCTAATGAATAAGTACTATATATCTAATGAATAAGTACTATATATCTAATGAATCAGTACTAGTATCTAATGAATGAGTACTAGTATCTAATGAATAAACTACTATATATCTAATGAATAAGTACTAGTATCTAATGAATCAGTACTAGTATCTAATGAATCAGTACTAGTATCTAATGAATCAGTACTAGTATCTAATGAATCAGTACTAGTATCTAATGAATCAGTACTATATATCTAATGAATAAATACTAGTATCTAATGAATAAGTACTAGTATCTAATGAATCAGTACTAGTATCTAATGAATCAGTACTAGTATCTAATGAATAAGTACTAGTATCTAATGAATAAACACTAGTATCTAATGAATCAGTACTAGTATCTAATGAATAAGTACTATATATCTAATGAATAAACACTAGTATCTAATGAATCAGTACTAGTATCTAATGAATCAGTACTAGTATCTAATGAATAAGTACTAGTATCTAATGAATCAGTACTAGTATCTAATGAATAAGTACTAGTATCTAATGAATAAATACTAGTATCTAATGAATCAGTATTAGTAGCTAATGAATCAGTACTAGTATCTAATGAATCTGTACTAGTATCTATTGAATCGGTACTAGTATCTAATGAATCGGTACTAGTATCTAATGAATAAATACTATATATCTAATGAATAAGTACTAGTATCTAATGAATCAGTACTAGTATCTAATGAATCAGTACTAGTATCTAATGAATAAATACTTGTATCTAATGAATCAGTACTAGTATCTAATGAATCGGTACTAGTATCTATTGAATCGGGTACTAGTATCTAATGAATAAGTACTAGTATCTAATGAATAAGTACTATATATCTAATGAATAAGTACTAGTATCTATTGAATCAGTACTAGTATCTAATGAATAAACACTAGTATCTAATGAATAAGTACTAGTATCTAATGAATCAGTACTAGTATCTAATGAATAAGTACTAGTATCTAATTAATAAATACTTGTAGCTAATGAATCAGTACTAGTAGCTAATGAATCAGTACTAGTATCTAATGAATAAGTACTAGTACTAGTATCTAATGAATCAGTACTAGTATCTAATGAATCTGTACTAGTATCTATTGAATCAGTACTAGTAGCTAATGAATAAGTACTAGTATCTAATGAATCAGTACTAGTATCTAATGAATCAGTACTAGTATCTAATGAATAAATACTTGTAGCTAATGAATCAGTACTAGTATCTATTGAATCAGTACTAGTAGCTAATGAATAAGTACTAGTATCTAATGAATCAGTACTAGTATCTAATGAATAAGTACTAGTATCTAATGAATAAATACTTGTAGCTAATGAATCAGTACTAGTATCTATTGAATCAGTACTAGTAGCTAATGAATCAGTACTAGTAGCTAATGAATCAGTACTAGTAACTAATGAATCAGTACTAGTATCTAATGAATCAGTACTAGTATCTATTGAATCAGTACTAGTAGCTAATGAATCGGTACTAGTATCTATTGAATCTGTACTAGTATCTAATGAATCAGTACTAGTATCTATTGAATCAGTACTAGTATCTAATGAATCTGTACTAGTATCTAATGAATCGGTACTAGTATATTTTAAAAAGGTACTAGTACCTAAAGAATGAGCACTAGTAGTATGAAAATGGATACTACTTTGTTTTAAGGATTAAATGTTAAAACGGCTTGCCATAGTCAAACATTATTGAAACAGTGTACAGTGTTTGGAATTGAGTGTTTGATTGACAGGTGCTCTGTCCAATCACACAGGTGTCGTGTGCAGCGGAGGCAGAGCCTGTTGTCCTGGAACTGGCCAAACAGTTTGGTCTGTCCAGAAACAGTCACATGGCCTTTGAGTTTGATGACAGAAAGGTGAAGAACAGGTGAGTGTACCTCATCATCATCATCATCATCTTTGTGCTTGTCATCTTCCTCATGTGTGTGTGTGTGTGTGTATCAGGCTGATAATAGAGTTCGAGATGCGCACCGAGGCGGACTCCGGTCTGGTGTTCTACATGGCCAGGATAAACCACGCCGACTTCGCCACCATCCAGCTGAAAGAGGGGATGGCTTACCTGAGCTACGATCTGGGCAGCGGAAACACCTCCGTCAGCGTCCCGCGCATCATCAACGACGGGCAGTGGCACAAGGTCAGAGCGTTTGGCCTTTGACCCCTGATGTATGACCCTGACCCGCTTCATAGCTC
>CM031962.1:1274315-1354315 GCA_018749465.1 Paracanthobrama guichenoti | reverse complement strand
ATGAAAACACGGCTTAAGAAAGTAGGCCAGCTCATAGTGGACGTCAGATACATGTGTAGCCTAAAATATCAAACTGCTCTTGAGGAATCAGGTCAGCTGCATATATGAGGAGCTTCATCTGAGAGCGCTGCTTACAGCCGAAGAAATCCATCGCCGTGAACCACACAATCATGTAAAGCGACCTTGTGTCGAGAGCGGAGCGAGTGTGTGTGTTTTTGCATGGAGTGATTACATGTACTGTGTAATGATCAGTATTTCAAAATAAAGAAATATCCCCTCTGATGGTACTCAACATGGGCTGCTGTGTGTTTCCTTTCATTGTGTCGAAATAAGCATTACATTGAGAAATCTGATATACTTTTCAATTTTAGCCTGACTTCCAACCCAGACAGCAACATAGGTTCAGCCCAGAATGGCCCAGATGTGGATTCCACACGTACCAGATGTGGGCCGGATCTGGGCCGACATTATATTGCTGTCTGCATTAAATTCAATACATTGGCTAAATATGTGTAGAAAAAGGGTGTCTAAAATAAATAAGCAGGCAGAGTAATTGCATTCCTTTGATATTATACAACAACTCCCAGCGTTTTTAGCGCTTTGGATATTATATACATTATTTTGCCAAAAGTTTTGGAACGTCTGCCTTTACATGCAAAATAACTTTAATGACATCCCATTCTTAATCCGTAGGGTTTAATTCAACTCTTCTGGGAAGGCTTTCCACAAGGTTTAGGAGTGTGTTTATGGGAATTTTTGACCATTCTTCTAGAAGCGCATTTGTGAGGTCAGGCACTGATGTTGGATGAGAAGGCCTGGCTCGCAGTCTCTGCTCTAATTCATCCCAAAGGTGTTCTATCGGGATGAGGTCAGGACTCTGTGCAGGCCAGTCAAGTTCCTCCACACCAAACTCGCTCATCCATGTCTTTATGGACCGACGCTTTGTGCACTGGAGCGCAGTCATGTTGGGACAGGAAGGGGCCGTCCCCAAACTGTTCCCACAAAGTTGGGAGCATGAAATTGTCCAAAATATCTTGGTATGCTGAAGCATTAAGAGTTCCTTTCACTGGAACTAAGGGGCCAAGCCCAACCCCTGAAAAACAACCCCACACCATAATCCCCCCTCCACCAAACTTTACACTTGGCACAATGCAGTCAGGCAAGTCCCGTTCTCCGGGCAACCGCCAAACCCAGACTCGTTCATGGGATTGTCAGACAGAGAAGCGTGATTGGTCACTCCAGAGAACACGTCTCCACTGCTCTAGAGTCCAGTGGCGGCGTGCTTTACTCCACTGCATCCCACGCTTTGCATTGCACTTGGTGATGTAAGGCTTGGATGAGCTGCTCGGCCATGGAAACCCATTCCATGAAGCTCTCTACACACTGTTCTTGAGCTCATCTGAAGGCCACAGAAGTTTGGAGGTCTGGAGCTATTGACTGCAGAAAGTTGGTGACTTCTGCGCACTGTGACCCTCAGTATGCGCTGACCCCACTCTGTGATTTTACGTGGTCTACCACTTTGTGGCTGAGTTGCTGTTGTTCCCAATTGCTTCCACTTTGTTATAATCCCACTAACAGTTGAGCGTGGAATATTTAGTAGTGAGGAAATGTCAGGAATGGACTTATTGCACAGGTGGCAACCTATCCCGGTACCACGCTAGAGTTCACTGAGCTCCTGAGAGCGACCCATTCTTTCACAAATGTGTGTAGAAGCGTCTGCATGCCTAGTGCTTGATTTATACACCTGTGCCATGAAGGGATTGAACACCTGAACTCAGGGATTTGGAGGGGCGTCCCAATTTGTTTGGCAATATAGGGTATCGTATGCACTATAAAAATGCATAAAAAACTGCATACATTCATTACAAAAAATCAGTTAACTAAATGTGGTTTCCTGTCCAAAAGACTGAAAGCAGAACTGTAAATAAGGAAGTGCACTTTTTTTTCAACAGTGTTCAAATGTTGACTGCCTTTAAACTCATAGTTAGAGGACAGCAGGAGAGAGTCATGGTCATCAGAAGTCTTCTGCTCAGAGCTGCTTGTAATGGGACGGCCCGTCAGAGATGCTCTACTGTGTGGAGATCGGCTCACCACTGCTCGGCTTTAGTTTACAGAGAACACTCACATAACATCGACACTGTGAGGTATGGACATAGCAGTTTCATATTAGTTATGTTGTACTACAGTGATGTTTAGTCTTAATTATAATGTATATGTGACTTTTAGTTGTGATGAATGAATAAGAGACTGTAACATCCCAGACAGCAACACAGTGTCGGCCTAGATCCGACCCACATCTAATACGTGTGGATTCCAGGTGCTGTCTGGGATCCATACCTCAGCCCAAGGCCAAATGAATGGACAGGTAGAACATAGCAATCATGTAATTATCCAGCAATCTGAATCAAATTGTTGCTGTTTTTTGTCATTGGTGGTAGTGTTTTTTTAGAGACATTACATTAAAGAGAAGTAATTGCACTGTCCATGGAGCGGACCTGTTCACATTTCACTGCCGTTGTATATTCTGTATATAACTGTGTATGTGACAAATAAAACTCTTGAATCTTGAATCTTGAAGTATTCAGACCCTCTTTCATATCTGAAAGAAACCCAGACAGCAACATAGTGTTGGCCCAGATCCGGCACACATATGATACAGTACGTGTACCGGATGTGGGCCGGATCTGGGCCAACACTATGTTGCTGTCTGGGAACCCTGAAGAAACTTGAAATATTGGTATATTGTAGCATAGACTCCATGTCCTGCTCTTTGGTAAGCAGTGGGTTAACTGTAGGACTCTTGTAATAGCTCTCATTGACCGGTCATTTGTCTTCAGGATGGAGCAGCTGCTGTTGCCTCCAGTGAAAGATCGTTCGGTGAGAGTCTGCATGCTCGCAGCACCCGTCAATCCTGCAGACATGAACATGATCCAGGGTAAAGACAAGACACATACAGCTTCATCCCAGACAGCAATATTGTGTCAGCCCAGATCCGGCCCACATCTGGTACACGAGGAATCCACACATCCCAGATGTGGGCCGGATCTGGCCCGGCACTATGTTGCTGTCTGGGTCTTTGGCGCGATGGAGGTTGAACATGGTGAGTTGACTATAGCGGGTCATTGGTTATATGTCTCCATAGGTTCGTACCCAATCTTGTGCCCCCTCCCGGCAGTGGGGGGGAATGAGGGCGTGGGAGAGGTGCTAGAGGTGGGCAGTAATGTCACATCTCTCAGGCCCGGTGATTGGGTCATGCCCATAGATGCTGGCTTTGGTAGGTATTTACTTTTTCAACATCAAAACTCTAAATCCTTTTGTGTTATACTTTTGTGTTGCCCGTCATATAGACCCGCATTGGTTTCCATGCAACTTACCCAACATTATTTGTCTTTCATATGGCCTGTGCTATTGCATGTGGGCACCTTTCACATTTTTTAACGTCATAAACCTTAAGTCTTATCTTGCTGGTCGAGCCAGTGTTCAAAACGATCTCCTTACCTTAGCCTGATTCACAGCGGTAAGCTTATAATGTGTTATAATTTGAGTGGTATTGGTGGATTTCCTCTGGAAATTCGAGCATGTGTTTGCATCATGACGTCACGTCTGTGTACATAAAGAAGGAGTCCAGCTAGTGTGAGGATGCTGCAGGTGGCGGATCATTTACAGCCTTTTCTCACAGCAGCTGAAATAATTAAACATCATTTTGATGGGGGATTGTAATCCAGAAAGGACCAAACAACAATCATCAGTGACGACTGGAGATTCACCCGGAGTCAAAAGCAAAAGATTGAGACAAAAGACTGTACAGAAATTATAATCCACAGGTAACGCTAATACACACTAAATACACAGTCACACAATTCTGGTGTTGCTAACATTAACAGTTTAAGAACAAAGTATAACAATAATAGTCATTTGCATGGTTTGATGTGATATGAGCTAAGCGATCGTTAGATTTAATCACCTCTGGTAGTGCAATTTATTGATGATTTTTTTCTCTGTTGGTCAGAACAGACGTGGCAGACGTTACTCACTTGTTCAGATGACATTTTCCGGTGAACTGCTTATTTTGGTCGTACTTCCAAGATGTAGAATCTGTGATTGTGAAGTACAGTATCCACACCAATGCGGTGAATGAATGACAGCCACACACACTCCTCAAAACATTCGATTCATCCGCGCTGAGGAGCCGTGCCGATGCACAACCCACGTAAAGATGATAATTCAACAAATAACTGCAATCGCCGGTTTCAAACAGAGACTGCAAACTTACAGACTGCAGCTTTAAATACAGTGAATAATTGTGTGTATGATTGGTCTAGCCGATATACTTGATATTTGAAAGGGAATGTTTTGTCGAAACTAAACTAACGTTTCCATTAGACTTTTTAGTCTGACTCATTATTCAGTGTGTCCGGATGAATCGCTCATGATAAGACAAGGAACTTACGCCAAATAAATAGAGGTGGAAACCAGCTTCCATATAAAACTGTCCTTAATCTGCAGGGTAAAGATTCATGATTTAGTTTTAGTGACTGTGCATTTGTGTGTGTGTGTGTCAGGTACATGGAGGACAGGTGCTGTGTGTGAAGAGGATCAGCTCATGTCTGTTCCTAAAGACATCTCTCTCCTGGGCGCCGCCACTATCTTCGTGAACCCCTGCACGGCGTACAGGATGCTGCACGACTTTCACACACTCACCCCTGGTATGAACACTCATGGTGGTTTACAGAAAGATGATCCCTGGTCTTCAGTGATGTGTTGAGATGTGTGTGTTGTGTAGGTTGTACAGTGATTCAGAACGCCTCGAACAGCGCAGTGGGACAGGCTGTGATTCAGGTCGCTGCAGCACTGGGCCTGAAAACCATCAACATCATCAGAGACAGGTACAGAACAGCCAGTGAATGCATTACAATAGAACTTCTTTGGTATCCCAGACAGAAACATCTGGATTTGATGCGGTCCGGGATAATGTAATGATTTCTTAAACTATGTCTTGAACTCAGACCAGACTGTGCCGAGTTGATCGATGAGCTTCAGTCACTGGGTGCTGACTATGTCCTGACAGAAGAGGAAGTGATGTCATCAGGGCTTCATCGGGTCTTTGAGGTGGGGGATTCTGCTCTTCTGCAACAGTTCGGTTTCAGGGATTTCTACAGAGTTGCTTAAACACAGACGTTGCATTTTTGTAGGAGGTTCCCAAACCTAAACTGGGCCTGAACTGTGTGGGGGGCTTGAGCGGAGGACTTGTGTTGTCTAATCTGGAGTAAGTACTCATATGCACTGCAGTTTTATGGTAGTTATTGGGAGGGTATTGAGAGCTGTCCTGTTTTATTTCAGTTATGGAGGTACAATGGTCACATACGGAGGGATGGCCAAAAGACCCCTCCAGATCCCTGCTGTGAGTTTATAATATTTATGTACATTCCCAGACAGCAACATAGTGTTTGCCCAGATCCGGCCATAGAGTGAATAACACTGATGATCTCTTCATCACGGCTCCTGTTAGTGGGTGGGATATATTAGGCAGCAAGTGAACATTTTGTCCTCAGAGTTGATGTGTTAGAAGCAGGAAAAATGGGCAAGCATAAGGATTTGAGCGAATTTGACAAGGGCCAGATTGTGATGGCTAGACGACTGGGTCAGAGCATCTCCAAAACTGCAGCTCTTGTGGGGTGTTCCCGGTCTGCAGTGGTCAGGATCTATCAAAAGTGCTCCAAGGAAGGAACAGTGGTGAACTTTACAGTGATAACAGGAAATTAATTCAACAAAGAGTGTTTTGGCTGTACAGCCGCTCTAAAAAATAGTTATTGTCCAGCTTAAGTGCGTTTTTGATTGATTAATTTCCAAATTCAAAATCATTAGTTATTGACTTAGGGGCCATTTTCACGACAACATTTTCAACTGAAAACAGAACAAATTCACTGCGTTCTGGCCGTTCATTTACATGACAATGGTGTTTTGGTGGCCTGAGAACGCAAACTTTGAAATAGGTTTCAAAGTGCAAGTATTTGGTATCGTTATCATTTCCGTGTAAACTTCAAAAACGGTGATGGCATGCACATGCGTATTACGTGTTTAGTCTATAGGCATGTGTGTTTGAATGCGTATGTGAGTGTAGGCTTTCTTTACAAAGTAAAATCACCAAATTACTTGTCTGGCTTAATTGCATTTGAATGTTTTGATCCATACGTCCAGTAAAAGTGGTAGTTCTGGTGTAATCGACAGTTTAACTTGTATTGAACCCAGAGCATTTCTCCAAAACAAAAAAAAAGTATATTTATATTCTATTTCCTCCTGAGCAGAAATCCTTTATATTCCACAATGTGACTCTAAAGGGCTTCTGGCTGACCCAGTGGAAAAGGCACCACAGGAAAGGTAAGGGAAAACTGTGTAGAGCCACTGCAGGTCATTTGGTTTCACATCATAATGATGTGTTGAGGGTGTCCTGTGCTTCACCTCTCTCTCTCTGCAGATAAAGCCCAGCTGAAGGCCATGTTAGATGCTGTGTGTGACCTCATGAGAGCTGGACATCTGTCCACACCACACTGCGTCCAGACACCATTCCAGCACTACACACACGCGCTACAAGCTACTGCGCAATCACACCGCCGCAAACACATCCTTATCATGTAGACTCAAAAACACAGTTGTTCTGATCTTCTACAGAACCATCCCAGACACCACCATCATGTCGGCCCAGATCCGGTACATTATGGATTCAACACGTACCAGATGTGGGCCGGATCTGGGCATGATGACCCACTAGTAATTACTCAAGTGTTACTAAATTCTTCAGGAATGACTAATGATTTGGATCAGCATTCTAAAGTGAAAAACATAATAACTCTCTAGTTATGACTGAAGCCATTGTAAACTTCTGACGTTTTTGTCAAGTTTTGGATAGTAATGACTCAAGTGTTACTACATCCTTCTAGTAGTTAGTTAGTAGTTACTAATTATTCGTATCAGTATTCTAAAGTGAAGATTAGATTAGATTATTTTATTGTCATTGTACAAACAAACATGCAACAAAATGATGTACTTGCCAACGTATACAGTTAAAGAAAAGTGTATATTTCAAACAAAGCACAGAAATGAAATAAAGTGCTCATAACATTATTGCATATGCATGGTTCTTGTATGTCAAGAATGTGTTGTAGTTGCATTTTCAGTTCAAAGTTCAGTAAAGTGACAGCTTTAGGATAAAAACTGTTCATGAATCTTGTGGTGCGGGTTTTGGTAGACCTATAGCGTTTTCCAGATGGCAACAGTTCAAACGAATGATGGGCAGGGTGATATGAGATATGTCGTCTAGGGTGGGTAACTGTTGGTTTGTGATGATGTTCTGCGCAGTCCTTATGACTCTCTGCCAAGCCTTTCTATCTAGAGCTGCCTCCATACCACACCAGCATGCCATGTGTGAGGACGCTCTCAATGGAGCAGCGGTGGAATGACACCAAGTGCTGTGATAGGTTAACCTTCCTGAGCGTTCATAAAAAGTACAGCCGCTTTTGTGCCTTCTTGACTAACGCCGTGATGTTTATCGTCCATGAGAGGTCCTCTGAGATGTGTGCCCAGAAATGCAAAGCTGATCTCTCCACCATCTCCCCGTTGATGTGCAGTGGTGTGTGAACATCCTGTTTCTTTCTGAAATCAATGACGAGTTCTTTTGTTTTCTTGATGTTTCGAGACAGATTATTCTCTATGCACCACACCATCAGCCTCTGTGCCGCCTTCGGTGATCAACCCCACCACAGTCGTGTCATCCACAAATTTTATGATGTTTGTGAAGATCTTGGTAACCCACTAGTAATTACTTAAGTTTTACTATCCAAAAACCTCAAAAGCTTACTGTTGGAGCCATTAATGGGTTTGTGTAATTTTCTCTTTCACACTACTAGAGGGCGCATACTGTAGCCTATAGCCTATGTTGTCAAGTCAACATGCACAGAAGTGCGCGAAGAAAGTCAATCTAACTTTTTGACCGCATGTGATGAACTTGAATGGATGGGTTTGATGAAATGGACGAATCTCTTCTTTGTTTGTTTTTGCTTTTGTTTAATCTTGAAGGAAACGTACAATAAATGGATTGGAATATCCAAAAGTCAGATTCATTTCGGACAGTTCGGCTCAATGAACCGGTTCAAAAAGCCGATTCATAGGTTCCTGACGTCATCATGCAATGATGTCACTGTGCATTTCTCATTGAAACATTAAAATAAAGTAATCTGTGTCAATGCATATCAAATAAAGTTATTTGCTGATTATTGCCTTTCGTTCACTTAAGTTAATGGAGTTTGTGTTCACAGTTAATCCATTTATCCTTCACGTCAGATTCGTCTGAAAATTGCACACATTACAGGCACTGATCAACAAACGCAGAGCTGTTACATGTCTAAAGTATACTATAGAAAGAATAAACCAAACTTATCAACTCCTTGTTTATTGTCCTTTAAAAAACTCCTTATATATAATCTGCACGTGCAAAACCATAGTAAAAATGTATTGTTCATGTGACTACCAATATTGAGGTGCCCACATCTTGGATAAGATTCCTAAAATGTTCACACCCCTTACGAAAAATAACCATGGTTTTATTATAGTAAAAGTGTAGTAAGCATAGTTTTACTATTACCATTTATATAACCACAGTTTTACCACAAATACCATGGTTAAACTATGGTTAGCGTAGCAAAACCATGGTTAATTTGTGGTTACCATGGTTTAACTACAATAACCATGGTTTTTGGGTTTTATTTGTAGTAAAACCTTGGTTCATTTTCATAAGGGACATACAGCACACATTACAGACATGCATAAATGCGGCTAAGTTACACGTCTAAAGCCTATATAGAAAGAATAAACCAGTCTTATAAACGTATACATTTCGCTTAATGGCTTAAAATATAATCTGCATGCACAATAAACTACAGTAAAATGTATTTAAATCTCTCGACAGAAAGGTTTTTGCAGGTTTTAATCAAATGTTATTTAATAACAG
Organism: Paracanthobrama guichenoti; assembly: GCA_018749465.1. Taxonomy (NCBI): domain Eukaryota; kingdom Metazoa; phylum Chordata; class Actinopteri; order Cypriniformes; family Gobionidae; genus Paracanthobrama; species Paracanthobrama guichenoti. Next base: position 1,345,311 of record CM031962.1, on the reverse strand, counting down.
TAGTCATAATAAGCAGTGCTGTCAGTCATCAGAATCCTCGGTAATCATCGGCAATATTCGACAGCTGGTTAACCGTTCGTGCTACTTCGGCTTTCGCGTCTTGCGTCATCGACCCAGAACTAAAGTTCGATTCAACTCAAGTTCGAAGCTCAGCCGGTTACTTGCTGAGAACCGGCTCAAAAGAACGATTCGTTCAAGAGCCGAACATCACTAATATCCAACTTTATTTTCAAAGTTATGGACATTGCATTTAGTTTAAATCTGTTCAGGAAACACGCGTCAAAACCAAGAACATAGAACAAACGCGCGCCTACAATTTAAAGTCAAAGTTTGACCGCAATGCATGCTGGGTTTGATCTGATGAAGTCCACTACATCAACGAACTGGACTGGATCAAACTGGAGACTTTAGGACAAGTTGACTGATCTGCGGGAGGAAATTCGTTGACGATATGGAAAGCGCGGCTGGATTTGTTAAGCTGTTTGTGGATTGTGGGCGTGTGGTAGGAGCAGCTGCACGAGGACGCCGCCATTTCTTCATCCACGGACTGCACAACGGAGGAATGTAAAGGTATGGACTGTGACAACATTAGTATGAAGCTCGAGCTACCATGACTTGACAAACTTACATGGCCATAAAAAAATAATTTAAAAAAGATGTGTGCGCACACGGTTAACGCAAGTGCTTATGGTTTATTTTATTAATGTTTGCAATGTTAAGTGAAAAGTGAGTGTTTAGTAAGGCCTAAAAATGGCAGATAGAAGTGGTTCAAACTCAAGATGCAGAGGATAATGGTAAAGTTAAGTTAAATATCGGGAGGCTAAACTTACTACAAAAGGGTTGTTGCTTAATGTGTTGCAAAAACTGAGAAAATCTAAGTTTGAAAAGGCAGCACATCTTAAAGGGGAATGATCTTGTGATTAAAGTCCTCATGAAATCAAAAATCTTAGATTTTTGGTTTTAGGCTGAACAATTAATCTGTGCAAGTTAATACACCGAAAGAAAAAAAATGTTTGTCGCGGTAATCTTTAATCAAAATCTGAAAAGTAACTTCCGGTCTGGAAACGACATTCCTTCTCAGATGATGTCAGTTTGACGGCTTAGGTTTGAAAATGCGTAACCCCTCCCCTCCAGCCGTTAGTCTGCTGAGAGCGCGAGATGGAGAGGAGGAGCGCTGGGGTCAAACCCTGCCCTCTGGTCAATATTCCCTTTCACTTGGAAATACGTCACAGCACTGAAGAAAACTCACTGCTACTTCCGGTTCACTGGGACTTTAACGGTAGTGCTGTAGTACCCAAGGCCGGTCTTAAGACCATTTTTTCACGGTCTTGGTCTTGTCTCCATCTCGACCACATTTGTACTCGGTCTTGTCTCCGTCTCTGACTAATGCCGAGTTCACACTGCCCGATTTTAGGCCTGATTTTGACTCACCGACAGGTTTTGCGAAATCGCCGACAAATGCCCTAAATCATAGGTAAATCGGTGCTCGTGCATGCGAGTGACAATCACACAGTGTGAATGATCAGAGAAACTCGCCTAAAGTTTCTCTGTTCTATGTGTTCTGACTGAAAATGACATTGGCGGTGACCGTCAGCCAATGAGAGAGCAAGATGCAGGGCAGTGGGAGGTTCAGGGAGGAGTTATAGACCAGAATATCAGTATTTTAATAGATATATTTATAATTCTATCAAACATTTGCTTGTCCAGCTGCAGCAGCAGAACATTGCAAAATGATTCATTTACCTCTGCAGAACACAATCCTTGCTCCCTGTGTCTCCCCAACAATGTCCTCCGCCATAATCTTTTTTTTCTTTTTCTCCTTTTCGCTGCAAATCAGCACACAGACAATTTGGAGCGCAGACTGACACGCGTGATCTCACGTTGTTTACTTGTCACATCGCACGTGTGTTTGGTTTTGGAACGTTGGGAAACGTAGTTTGCGCACCAGAGAGAGAGAGTTGTCGGGCGATTCTTCTTCCTGTACAGTCATGCGGTGTGAAACCTCCTGTCGCCGATCCATCGGTCAGCGCGACGGCGATCCATCGGTCAGCGCGTCGCCGATCCATCGGTCAGTGTGAACACAGCCGTGACTGAATGCTACCCCAGATAGTCATGCAGTGTGAAAAGAGCAGCGATCCAACCAGTTTGAAAATCGTGCAGTGTGAACTCGGCATAAGAGGATTTTGTTTCAAGACCACAACTGCTGGGCTATTACTAAATTGCCAGTGCATTGTCAGATTTATTTATTAACATCATTAATGTGATTGGATGTAAAACTTACTGCTTCAGATGCAATCAATAACTTATTTCTAATTTATTTATTGTGCCGATTCAGAAGTTTGGGAATTAGGGATTGTGTCAAATGTCAACAAAATTAATACAAATGCATCTATATAGTGTCTAATTTATCTAATTATATTTATTATAAGTAATTTGTTATAAGTTACAAGTCATTTATCAGGCAGTAATGTGGATCTCTATGTATTTAAGGAGTGCTGGTCTAGTCTTGGTCTTGACTCGGTCTCGTCCTGCCTTGGTCTTGGTCTCGGATTAGGTGGTCTTGACTACAACACAAATTAACGGTGACTTTTGAAAGGGAGGTTAAAAGTACCTTTGATAAGTTTAAAGTGCAAAGAGGCAAAAGAAGCCCATGATTCCTTACTAGTTTTATTACCCGATGAAGAGAGAAACATGAAACATGGTTTAAAGCCAAATCACTGTGGGTTGAGGAGTTTCTGCTGTTGTCAATAAATGGCTGCAACAATGTCAAGAGGAAAATCCGTGCGCTGATAGTGAAATCAATCCTAATGACTGCCACGATTGCCTCGCCATTGGCAGGGCTCAATCTGAGGGGCGGGATAAACGGTTGTCTTTCAAATTCCCTCTGCACACAATAGGATAACGCTACAACTAGGGCTGGGCAAAAATCTATTTTTTTTTTGATTAATTGTTTTTTAAAATGTGGTCGATTCATGGTCTTTGAGAATCGATTTTGAATCGTTTTTTTTTTTTTTTTTTTTTTCATATTTATTTCCTCTAACATTGAACATAAGATTAACATAAATCTAATTACTAGTCTTCTCCGCTAGATGTCACCCTCTTATTTGCCTTGCGTGATGTTACAAAGGAGCGAGAGGCGTGCCTGTCATTCATTAATTGATTCAGTGCTTAAATGGCGGCTTCTGGTGCGTTGTTGCCTTTTGTAATGCTGAGGTAATGCTGTGTAATACTACAAATCTGCGGAAGCATTTGATGAGACATCACCCAGACGTTGCAACACTCCCACAGCTGAGCACACAACCGCTAAATATAGATCACATACAAGCGAATGCTTGCCTTGCATTATGATCAAACTTGAGCGTTCGCTGAAGCACGTACGTTAGCCATTAGAGACATATTCAAATCAACTGAGTTAATAGCGCAGGACCAATAATTTAAACCTAATAGTTTACATTATAAACAGATTTCCTCAAATTAAAGTCAAATTAAAGTCCACATAAGTCAGCACGTTAAGGTATTGTTGTTCGTTACCACGGCAACTACTTGTGTCCAGATATGAACGCGCTTCTCGTGAATGAAAAGTAACCGCACACGTGAAATTCTCCATTCTCCACCCCTGTAAAGGCCAGCTGCGTGTTGTATTTGACTGTGGAACAGAATTCAAGGGAACTTTGAACAGTCGGTTATTACAAGGCCCTAACCTCACTTGTTCACTGATTGGAGTTCTTCTTAGGTTTAGGCAGGAACCAGTTGCCTTCATGACTGATGTTCAGGCAGTGTTTTATCAGTTAAGAGTAACCGATGAAGATAAAGACTTACTACGTTTCCTGTGGTTGCCCAGTGGTGATGTAATGCAAGATGTCACTGAACTCAGAATGACTGTTCATTTATCTGGAGCGGTTTCACCACTGTGCATGCTATGCTCTAAGGAAGACTGCGGAGGACAATCATCACAGTTTTGACCAAGAGGTAATCGACACTATACAAGAATTTCTAAATGGATGATTGTCTAAAGAGCCTACCATCACATGGCCAGAGATCTGTGGTTTCCATCTGACACAGTGGATCAGCAACAGCCGTGAGGTTTTGCAATCCATTCCAGAGCAAGACCGATCCAAAAATATAATTGAGCTTAACTTAACTGGACCGGGATCACTTGCCAGTAGAAAGGACTCACATGTGCAAACAGACATTCAATTTCAAGACCAAAGTGGATTCTTGGATGCTTGGAAAAGTATTAGAGAGACTTTCCCAGATCAAAAGGGCGTAGTTAAATCTGCTAGGGCCCAAACTAAATTGAGTGTTATTACAAGACCAATAACAAAACTTTTGTCTTTTACTAGAAATGTAAGGTATGAATGTGGGAAAAATTCCCACATAAACGCATTAAATAGAACCACCTATTGATTTATTTTGGTTTTTGAATATTGTTGACTGTAAAAAAAAAAAAAAAAAGGGTGTTGAAAATATTAAATATTGAGGAAAAAAATTGTTTATATATTTATGATTGTGACTCACGGCTCCTTAAATATGTTAATTGCATTGTTTATTGCCTCCAGTCATAAACAATTAGGGGCCTTTGTGTTGGAGCCGTTAATGGGTTTATGTAATTTTCTTTCACACCACTAGAGGGTGCATAATGTATTTAATATACTTCAGTTGTTACTAGAGAGTCATTATTTTTCACTGTAGAATACTGGTACAAATCATTAGTAATTACTAGTGGGTTACTATGACCACTTTAGAATTAATGATACATTATGCATTATTCATGTTAATTATGAATCTGTAGTTCTTAGTAGTCCTCTGGGAGTTATGGAAGTAGTCGAATGTGGTAATTCACTATTAGTTAATCAATAAGCACTAAGCACTATTACTTATTAATTAATCAGAGTTTCTTGTTAGTTAACAGTAGTTACTAGAATGTTAATATTGCGTTACTCATTTGTTATTCATTAATGATGGATCAGTGTTACCGGCCAACATTATGTTGCTGTCTGGGACACTGGACATCATAAACAAGTGCCATGCTTGATCACGTTACAGACATAAGAAAACGTAACACTATACATCTGTAAATAATCATAGTGGTCCTATCAGGTGCAATTCAGTCTATCTCCTCACAAAATAACAGTTTTGTTTGCATTACACATGCATATTTTAAAACATTTACCAGGTTTAGTTCAAATATCTTCAGTATGCACATTTTATTTACAATAAATCAAATCATAAGTGTAGAGTTACTTTGCTTCAAATGTTACATTTGTGTCCTGATTTGGATTGCAGTACTACAAAATAATCTGCATTATTATATCTGTAGATCAGAGACATCACAGAGGATAAAATACAGCGGACAGAGATGAGGAATTACACATTTATTTACAAAAACATTTAGTGGTTATTTTAGAAGCATTAATTTTTAGCCATGTTCACAGTTTCCACAATTAAAGCGACGTAGGTAATAGATGTAGAAGTAAAAAATTAAAATTACAGCTCAAAACTACTCATTGAAATGACATCTGCATCATTGTAAATAACAACAGACAAGGTCAGGTGAAGTGCCAAGTGCTTCCCTCCATTGAAGTACTTTGTGAGGTCTGTGTTTAGCTGGGAAACTTGATTTTGGTCATGAATCCTGTAAAGATCTGCAATATCCTCTGACTTGTAGAAACCAACATTGCAAAACATGAATAAAAGTACAATCCAAGATCCCTGGGAGCAGCTGAACAAGTAATACAGAGACATTTTATTGGCAGTGAGAGCTAATGTAAGAGTGGAGGAGTTGTCATGTGACTGATTTAAAGTAGCGCTATAATACTAAGAGATCACTCGCATGGAATCACATGGTTAAGGAAGAAATGTAGGTGTACCTCAGTACTTAAATGATCTGAGACCATATGTCATACATCTATACACTATATTGCCAAAAGTATTGGGCCGCCCCTCCAATCCCTGAGTTCAGGTGTTCAATCCCTTCATGGCCACAGGTGTATAAATCAAGCACTAGGCATGCAGACGCTTCTACACACATTTGTGAAAGAATGGGTCGCTCTCAGGAGCTCAGTGAACTCAAGCGTGGGACCGTGATAGGTTGCCACCTGTGCAATAAGTCCATTCCTGAAATTTCCTCACTACTAAATATTCCACACTCAACTGTTAGTGGGATTATAACAAAGTGGAAGCGATTGGGAACAACAGCCATGAAGTGGTAGGCCACGTAAAATCACAGAGCGGGGTCAGCGCATGCTGAGGGTCACAGTGCGTAGAAGTCACCAACTTTCTGCAGTCAATAGCTCCAGACCTCCAAACTTCTGTGGCCTTCAGATGAGCTCAAGAACAGTGCGTAGAGAGCTTCATGGAATGGGTTTCCATGGCCGAGCAGCTCATCCAAGCCTTACATCACCAAGTGCAATGCAAAGCGTGGGATGCAGTGGAGTAAAGCACGCCGCCACTGGACTCTAGAGCAGTGGAGATGTGTTCTCTGGAGTGACCAATCACGCTTCTCTGTCTGACAATCCCATGGACGAGTCTGGGTTTGGTGGTTGCCAGGAGAACGGGACTTGCCTGACTGCATTGTGCCAAGTGTAAAGTTTGGTTGAGGGGGGATTATGGGGTGGGGTTGTTTTTCAGGGGTTGGGCTTGGCCCCTTAGTTCCAGTGAAAGGAACTCTTAATGCTTCAGCATACCAAGACATTTTGGACAATTTCATGCTCCCAACTTTGTGGGAACAGTTTGGGGACGGCCCCTTCCTGTCCCAACATGACTGCGCTCCAGTGCACAAAGCGTCGGTCCATAAAGACATGGATGAGCGAGTTTGGTGTGGAGGAACTTGACTTGCCTGCACAGAGTCCTGACCTTAACCCCGATAGAACACCTTTGGGATGAATTAGAGCGGAGACTGTGAGCCAGGCCTTCTCGTCCAACATCAGTGCCTGACCTCATAAATGCGCTTCTAGAAGAATGGGCAAAAATTCCCATAAACACACTCCTAAACCTTGTGGAAAGCCTTCCCAGAAGAGCTGAAGCTGTTAGAGCTGCAAAGGGTGGGCCAACTCCATATTAAACCCTACGGATTAAGAATGGGATGGAATTAAAGTTCATGTGCATGTAAAGGCAGGCGTCCCAAAACTTTTAGCAATTTTGTGTGTGTGTACATACATACATACATACATACATACACGTGTTATATATATCACGTTATATGTCCAGGTCATATTTCACCCCAAAATATATATTTATGTATTTATATTTTATTTATGGTAAAGAGGACATGGGAACATGCATCATTTTCATAATGCAGAAGAATACTTATTGCAACAAGAACAACGCATTGTTTATATCGTGAAGTATTTCAGTCCTTCAGCAGTGGTGAGCATCTCCTAAGAATAAATAGAATTACAAAAGAAAGAAATGCATTACAGAAGCTTACAGTAATGAGAAATTGGAGGTTAATATGTTTAATCATGATGAAAATAATACAAAAACAATGCAAAAGTAATCTGAGTGGTTATTTCTTCTGCCATGAAATATGACTTGGACATTTTTAGATTTGAGAAGACGTGGAAAATTGTGTCTAATTCTAGTACTAAACAAACAATCTATCCTTAAAGTGATGAAATGTGATAAACCTGACTGAATTTTGGCTTCTAGTACAAATGATGTACGTACAGCTGCCACTCAAGCATCTACTGAAAACCATATTTGTGTAGGTTATGGTTTAGAATTCTGTGCCGTTTGTTTAGTTTGAGTAGAGGACGGATCGACCGTATGCCTGAAGAGTTGAAATGTATTCAGATTGTTCAAGTTAGGCTCTGAATCCCAGTACTGAAGAACTGCTGCTTTCCCTTTATTCACCGCTTGTCGTGGTCTGTAAGGCACGTGGCGTGATGGGTTGATTGGCATGTTTTGTTGTGGGTCAGTGCTGGACGGATTTGATGACCCACTCTGCACTGGGGTTGAGCTCCAGGAGAGCTTTGATGTACGTCTCTGCATCCAGACATCTCTCCTCTAGACAAACACACAAACACACAGACGTCAGATACAGCAAGGGCGAGAGCACTGCGGGGGTCGGATTCATGCAGATCTTTTTAGGAAAGAAGTTAGGAAATGTTTGTATATAGTGAATGCTGCTGAAGTTAAAAAAAACAAGCTCCCTATTAGACTCGTTTTTGTTGAGTTGTTACTGAATTTTGAATTCAGCAAAAGTCACATCATGCATAATCATAATGATCACTGTTTACATTATGATGCTACTTTAGAATACTCGTACACATTCCTACCCAGACAGAAAATGGTGTCAGTCCAGATCCACATCTGGTAGACGTGGATTCCATACGTATCCGGCCGGATCTGTGTTGACACCATTTGTTGTCTGGGATGCCAAATGATGTGGGAAGTGTTTCTCCTCACTTATATGTTGAGAAGTCTGTTGGTATCAAGGACGTCACCTAGTAACATTCCCAGAACGTTCCCGCTAGTGTCAAGGACGTCACCTGGTAACGTTCCCAGAATGTTCTGAGACGGTCACGATGTGGAGTTCTTTAAAGGGTTCGGGGACGTTATTTGGCGGACCTTCACAGGACGTTCTGGGAATGTTTAGGGGACCATTACTATAGGACATTCCCTCTAGGTCTTTACACTACATTCCCATAATGTTTGCAGGACTTTTAGGGGACCAACCTAGAATGTTTTCGTTTCGTCCTATTTGGGTCCTTCCATTACGTTTACAGAATAATGTTTTCAGAACATGTTTGTGTGAATCAATGTACACTGGGCTCAGTAAAACGTAGGATTTGCAGTCTTTGTGATCCAACTTCATATCCAGAACACACAAGTACTGCACCTTATAATGTGTGTGTTTGCAAACGGCCTTTCTGAATGTGCTAATGTGGCTAAAGCTACCATGTCTCTTCCTGTGTTCAGAGACCAGAGCTTGTTATTTTTAGCCCGAAAATGCTCACCTGTACAATTCAGAAGCGCACTTTTATTACCTTTATTGATCTCGGTGTATGCAGTCAGAGGCAATGGTAACTTTAGCCATCAGTGTCCTAACCAGCACATTCACAAAATCGATATAACGTGTGGTACTTGCATGTTCTGAATATGAAGTTGGACAAACAGTTGGTATTGATCCATCTTTGAGAAGCAACTTTTGTGCAAATCCTGTGTTTTACTGACCCTCATTTGTAAAGCAGTCCAGTGTGCATAAATTCACACAAACATGTTCTGGAAACATTCAGTAAACGTGATGGAAGGACCAAAAAAATAACATTCTAGGCTGGTCCCCTAAAGGTCCTGCAGACGTCCTCTTTGTAATGTTGCTGTGTGACCATAGAATAACTATATAAAGTCATATCAGGAACCTTGAACTGCAGCACTCTCATAACCAAAAGAGGACGTTTTAGGAACATCCCTAATGTTCTGTAAAGGTTCAGGATTTTCGTCACCTTTAGAGAACTTTTAGGGAAGGCACTGTGTGACTGTATTAATGTGAGGCTCATGAGATACTCACTGATGTTTCCTCCCATCTCATAGAGACACAGATCTTCTCTTTTCACAGACAGAGACCTGTAACACAACACACAGTCAATCTCACTACCTTTCACATCACCACTAGAAATAACATTTCGCTAGTGCCTGAAGATGTTTGTAAGTGTGTTTGCTCACCTCTCTTGACTGAGGAAGCGTGTCAGGACATCTGAGGCCTTCAAATCCTCCGTCAGCTGTATGGCCATGGACACCATAGAGAACTGAGGAGCCTGAACCCGTATGAAGCCTCCTTCAGCCTGGACACACACACACATCTACACTACAGCCAAACATGTACTCCAATAAAACACCCTCTGTCCTGGGATTTTATAACGTGCTATTATAACCAGAATGCATTGCTCCTACTGGCTCTGACAGTCAGTGCATGCAGTTGAGTGTCCACTGGGTGTCAGAGTGGAGCCGCCTCAGCGTCTCAGTCACTCACATTCTCAAACTCTGATTCATTCAGCCGGGTGGGAAACACTGACACACACACACACACACACACAGACACAGCAATACGTCCTGCTTGGGTTTGATCTGTCCTTCAGTTCAGCTTGTGTGATTTGCTCTCACCTCATTGTTTCTGTCCTGTTTATCAGAGGCCCTCTCGCGGTCGTAGGCCATCTTCTTCAGTAGTTTTTTAACCGCTCTGTCTCTGTTCATCTTTCTCTGGTTCTCTGTGTTATGTTTGCGCACCTGATTCAGGATGAACTTGGGGATCTGGGACACAAAAAAAGACTATATTCAAACTTCTATTAGTCGGATATAACAAAGGCTGTAAATTTAAGACTTTTCAGATGTTTTTAATGGAAAACAAGACATTGTTTGCAGTGCACATGTATGAGGTGTGAGGAGACGCACAGTCCAGAGGAGGTTCTGGTAGCGGATGAGCAGCCGGACGATGTTGGCGGTGCCGGTGGCCATGGCGAACTCCTGCTGTTCACTGATCTTACTGCGGAAGCCCTTGCACATGAAGATGTTGGGCGCCATCACCACTGCAACGTTGTTGAGGGTCATCTTATTCCTGTCCTTACGGTCGATCACTCTTTGGAAGAACTCCATCAGAGCCTGAAAGACACGGAAACAGTCCGGCTGAATCTGGTTCAGTCCTAAGTGTGAATCGTAAAGTGAAGTCAGGGTTCCTACACATTTTCCATTTTAAAATCCCATAGTTTTCCAGACTCAAATTCCCAAACCTCTGTAGATTTTCAGACCATATTTTACGGCATTATTTTCAGCTTTATATTTGGTATATAGAGTCACCTGTAAATTTTTGTTCTCAGGGTTTTTTTTCATTTTTTTGGACTATTGCACGCACACAAATTTTTCGTATTTCGTAAAGTTTTGTATCTACTATAACCCATTTCCTTTGTGCGTCACTGCCATCTTACTATGACGAAAACGAGAGCATGGATGCACATGAATTAATAGAGATCTGTTTGCTCAATTTTGCTTTCCTTAGGGTAGTACCTCTAATATCAAGGCCTAGTGTCCATTTTAATGCATACTCTGTGGCGGCGGAGAAACCATGACATGAAATGGGCTGATGGCGCATACGGCTGTGTACATTGACCTATTTGCAGAGTTCAAGGGTCTATAAAAAAGACTGGTACTGTACAAAAGTGTTCAAAATTTGGCTTTCCTTAGAATAGTTAATATAATATCATAGTATATTAGACTTATAGTCCAATTTAACGCATCCTCTGTTGCGGCAGAGAAACCACACGGCAAAATGGACTGATGGTGCAATAGGTGGCTCAGTCCTATATGCTGTTTCACGGTTTCTCATGTGCATGATGTCTGTATATTTTTTACATTTGCAAAGGTCCTTTTAGAGTCTCTGTAATACAGTGCTGAGAATACCCAAAACGCTTATAACCTGCATTTTTGCATAATGAAAAAGTGCACCATGAAATCATTCAGTCATGTTTGACAGTCACTAAATTCTTATTTTTCTATTATAGAAAACTAAATAGGGGCAATAGTCTGGAAATGCGAACATTTTTCCATACTCTGCTTTCCGTTTTCCATACTTTTCCAGACTATGAAAGTGAGCTGAATGTGGAATGAAGTCATGTGACGGGTGAGTGTGTGCTGTCGTACCTTGAGAGTGTCTCTGTTGGGTTCAGGCAGCAGGAGCACCAGCAGATTCAGTGCCTGTAGCTGCTGTTTCTTAGTGGGCAGCTCTACTCAGAACACACACACACACCATCACAATCAATTACACACAACACCGATCTCAATGAAGTGTCAAACTACACACAGCTGATGCGTTTGAGCGTGTACCGGAGACTCACTCAGCACAGAGATGAAGGCGTTGAAGTATTCGACGGTCAGCAGAGGATACGGCAGTTCCCGGATGAAGAGCTTGAGGAGACTTGCGGCGTCATGCTGTTTGAGACTCTCCCATGGAAACATGCCTTCATAAAACTTGTGTTCCAGTTCCTGACAGACTGCCTGGGAAACACACAGCAGAAAATAGTTGACAATGATGCAATGACTACAGAGTTGACACACGCAAGCATCATTGGCAGAACGGCTGTCTCACCTTCACTCTGGTGGCGGCTCCAGGTATCCGGAGAACACCCTCCGTGTCCAAACCCTGCTCCTCGATGTGGGACATCAGCTGAAAAACAACATTCAAGTCATTCTCACTGTTCTGGGGCTCAAACTCACATCCATCCTTCATGGACTTTGTTCAGTGCTAGTATAAATGAGCCAATCGGTTTGGAGTCAGTGAGATTTTTTAATGTTTTAGAAATAAGTCTCTTCTGCTCACCAAGGCTCCAATGCATTATAACACCAGATGAAGCCTGTATTTATAATGCATCATACTACACCTTATGAGTGTCTTTGTCTGCTTAAAGTAAAGGCTTCATAGAAAAATACTGGGTAACACTTTCTATTACTAAAGTCCTGGACATACACCGATCAGGCACAACATTATGACCGGTCAAGTGAATAGCACTGATTATCTCTTCCTCACGGCTCCTGTTAGTGGGTGGGATATATTAGGCAGCAAGTGAACATTTTGTCCTCAAAGTTGATGTGTTAGAAGCAGGAAAAATGGGCAAGTGTAAGGATTTGAGCGAGTTTGACAAGGGCCAAATTGTGATGGCTAGACGACTGGGTCAGAGCATCTCCAGAACTGCAGCTCTTGTGGGGTGTTCCCGGTCTGCAGTGGTCAGGATCTATCAAAAGTGCTCCAAGGAAGGAACAGTGGTGACCCGGCCACAGGGTCATGGGCGGCCAAGGCTCATTGATGCACGTGGGAGCGAAGGCTGGTAATGCTCCTGCCACAAAGCACAAATGCTTCAGGAATGGTTTGAGGAGCACAACAACGAGTTTGAGGTGTTGACTTGGCCTCCAAATTCCCCAGATCTCAATCCAATCGAGCATCTGTGGGATGAGCTGAACAAACAAATCTGCTGCTAACATCTTGGTGCCAGACACCACAGAACACCTTCAGGGGTCTAGCGGAGTCCATGCCTCGACGGGTCAGCAAAAGGGGGACTAACACAATATTAGGAATATTAGATCATATAACATTATATGACATTATACAGCCTGATCGGTGCTTTACTGAAAATACTATGCTTTACTTTCCAAGAATGTTTTAGCACACTATTATGCGTTTGCTAGAGTTTTTTAGGGTGTTGTCATGGCACCATCACTGCTGATATACAAGTTTGTTTCACCATTAACTAACTATTGACTACAGCTCAATAAACTCCTAATTACTGCTATTAATAGTTAGTAAGGTAGTTGTTAGTTCAGGTATTGGGTTTGATTAAGGGATGCAGAATAAGGCATTAATATGTGCTTTATAAGTACTAATAAACAGACAATATCCTAGTAATATGCATGATAATAAGCAACTAAAATAAAGTGTTACCAATGTCTCTTATCTCAAGGGATGTCAGGGTGAGTTGTAGTAGTCTGTAAGTTATGAAGGGCTATAATTATGGCTAAATATAGTTATGGCTCTGCTCTCTTACATGCTGCAGTATGAGAGGCACTTTGGTTCCTGGGACCCTTCGCTGGTCTTGATCCAGCAGCGTCGAGAGAGGAACACCAAACAAACCCGACTCTACAGATGACAACAATATTTATTATTCAGCTGCATAAACTGTGTATTCAGGACTAGACTGACAAACTAGCAGTTAGACAAGGGTAATCAGTCCTTACATCTCATGCTCAAATTAGATGACAAACTTTTAAGACTAGTATAAACAGTTTATGCAAGTGGCCACACAATTACATGAATCCTCACCAATCAAAGTTGGACATGAAAGTGCTCTGTTTATAAGGGACTGTGTGTGTATTTGTCTCCAAATAGACCATGTGGTCCTTTGGATATTCTGTATTTTATTTCCTACACATATCAGAGGCACTGACCTCTCACTTTGACCTTGAGAGCTTTATGGGCCTTCACCTCGATTCCACACGTGTCGAACAGAGCGCTCATCTCAATAAGGACCAGCCTGCGAACTTTCTTCATGTCCTCAGCGGAGAGATCGCCTACTTTTGTCTGTCCCGTCTTATCCTGAGACACTCTGAAATCCTGCGACAGGCGAAAGAGGAGAGACCGAATGAGCAAATGAAGGGATGCAGTACCAGCATGCTGTCTGGTCTCTAATCATGTGCCTCGGTCCCTCATTTAGCGTGACACTTCCTCTATCATTCATCACAAATAGTGCATCTGACATATGATGCCCCTTTGCACAAGATGTAATATAAACCTCTGGTGTCCCCAGAATGTGTGTGTGAAGTTTCAGCTCAAAATACCCCCAGATCATTTATTATAGCTTGTCAAATTTGCCCCTATTTGGGTGTGAGCAAAAACACACTGCTGTTGTGCGTGTCCCTTTAAATGCAAATGAGCTGCTGCTCCAGAAGAGGGCGGAGCCTTTACACGGGCTTCAGATACTCCCTCAACAACAAAACAGGCCAATCTCACTCAGACAAAATGTCAGAAATCATCAGTTGTGGAGCAGCCGTACATGTTAGAGCCGGAGTCGACACAGACGAGAGACTCAGGAAGAGCGCCACACTTTAACACTGAACGCACAGTAGATCATTTATGTAACGCTAGTTATTGAGGAGTTACACTGATTTAACTCATCGACTAGCAAGTGCCGTCATGTTAATCTATAGAGTGCTGTATCGGTGCTTGTGTGGGAGCGTAACATGTCTGTCACCCGACTATACAACGCATAATAAATGTGTGTTTATGAATCCCGCAGACAGTGAGTGTTTTCAGGATAAAATTAACGGCACGGCTCTAGTCTCTGTGAATACAGTCAGAGATGATGCTAACTTTAGCCATATTAGCATACAGCGTTCAGCTCATTCAGAAGGACGTGCAAACATTCATAAAATATGAAGTGCCATCCTCACTCGTTCTGAAGTTAAGAGCACGAAGCGTTGGTATTGACGTGTTGATTTCGTTAATGAAATCATGACGAAAAATATCCGTGATAATATCTTTTCCATGACTAAGACGAGATGTCACAAACGTCCTTAAACGATAACTATGCCTATATCAACATGTGCTGTCTCTTGTGCTGTTTGTGCGACTACTAACAAATCCAAGCATGGATCTCTCGACTATAACTGCACTCACGCAACCTCTGTGTGACAAAGGTCTGTTGTTTTAATAGACAAACATTGAAGAAATGTGGAATTTCACCGTTTTAAATTTTCAGAGAATAAATCATTAAACTAGATGAGGTAAAACACACATCATGGGCATCACTAGGCCCTTTTCAGTAGCTAAACTAAACATTTCATATTTGACAGCTGCTTTCTGTAAGTCAGAAATGTTAAACAAATGACAAAAATATTCAGGCAAATTAATAAACTTTTGTCTAATTTTGCCATTTTGAACTGAAAATAGGCCTATGTAATGTGATTAATAATGTAATTAACAACCAAGAAATACTGACAAAGCCGTTTTCTTCAGATTAGGCATAGCCTAAGATTAATAATGAACGTGTACATATTGTAAATTAATATAATTCCATTTGTAGCCTTCAGTAAATTGTAAAAGCTCAGCTTTTTTTCAGCCTGTATTGGGCATAAGATTAGTAATGAATGTGTGCATAGTGTGAATTAATTTAATAATCTTAGTTACCTATGGCTTTCCTGGTAGCCTTCAGTAAATTAACATGTCTACGAAACATATAAATATCAGTTAACCATGTGTTTACTTTCTTCACTGACAAAAATGGAAAAACTCTATCAGTCATATCTGCCCACTGACATGTTTTCAAGCTATTGTCATCTAATTTTTTGGCCTTCAGAACATCTTAAAATGCACATATGTAGATCATAGAAATCAACATTTTCTCAGAGGAGCATCCCTACTACTCGCATACCTTACATTTGGGATCTCCGTGATTATAACCCTGACAATATGGTCATGCAGAATGAGGCATTAATATTTGCTTTAGAAAGTAATAATAAACAGCCAATATCTAAAAAG
This sequence comes from Paracanthobrama guichenoti, assembly GCA_018749465.1. Classification (NCBI taxonomy): domain Eukaryota; kingdom Metazoa; phylum Chordata; class Actinopteri; order Cypriniformes; family Gobionidae; genus Paracanthobrama; species Paracanthobrama guichenoti. The sequence continues at coordinate 1,329,293 of CM031962.1, read as the reverse complement.
ATACTAGTTACTGAGTTATTAGATACTAGTTAGTGAGAATTGGACCCTAAACTAAAGTGTTACCATTTTTCCATTCCCTCACTGGGGGCTGAGCCCCCCTAAAATGAAAATCCTAGAATCGCCCCCGATTGACACTCTCTTGATTTGGGCTTATCAGTGAAAGTGCAACAATAAATACATTTCTCCAATGACAACAGTCGCTGTGACTTACACTCACCTAAAGGATTATTAGGAACACCTGTTCAATTTCTCATTAATGCAATTATCTAATCAACCAATCACATGGCAGTTGCTTCAATGCATTTAGGGGTGTGGTCCTGGTCAAGACAATCTCCTGAACTCCAAACTGAATGTCAGAATGGGAAAGAAAGGTGATTAAAGCAATTTTGAGTGTGGCATGGTTGTTGGTGCCATATGGAGTATTTCACAATCTGCTCAGTTACTGGGATTTTCACGCACAACCATTTCTAGGGTTTACAAAGAATGGTGTGAAAAGGGAAAAACATCCAGTATGCGGCAGTCCTGTGGGAGAAAATGCCTTGTTGATGCTAGAGGTCAGAGGAGAATGGGCCGACTGATTCAAGCTGATAGAAGAGCAACTTTGACTGAAATAACCACTTGTTACAACCGAGGTATGCAGCAAAGCATTTGTGAAGCCACAACACGCACAACCTTGAGGCGGATGGGCTACAACAGCAGAAGACCCCACCGGGTACCACTCATCTCCACTACAAATAGGAAAAAGAGGCTACAATTTGCACAAGCTCACCAAAATTGGACAGTTGAAGACTGGAAAAATGTTGCCTGGTCTGATGAGTCTCGATTTCTGTTGAGACATTCAGATGGTAGAGTCAGAATTTGGCGTAAACAGAATGAGAACATGGATCCATCATGCCTTGTTACCACTGTGCAGGCTGGTGGTGGTGGTGTAATGGTGTGGGGGATGTTCTCGGCACACTTTAGGCCCCTTAGTGCCAATTGGGCATCGTTTAAATGCCACGGCCTACCTGAGCATTGTTTCTGACCATGTCCATCCCTTTATGACCACCATGTACCCATTCTCTGATGGCTACTTCCAGCAGGATAATGCACCATGTCACAAAGCTCGAATCATTTCAAATTGGTTTTTTGAACATGACAATGAGTTCACTGTACTAAAATGGCCCCCACAGTCACCAGATCTCAACCCAATAGAGCATCTTTGGGATGTGGTGGAACGGGAGCTTCGTGCCCTGGATGTGTATCCCACAAATCTCCATCAACTGCAAGATGCTATCCTATCAATATGGGCCAACATTTCTAAAGAATGCTTTCAGCACCTTGTTGAATCAATGCCACGTAGAATTAAGGCAGTTCTGAAGGAGAAAGGGGGTCAAACACAGTATTAGTATGGTGTTCATAATAATCCTTTAGGTGAGTGTATAATTTAGAGGAAAATAATGGGGATTATCAATGCAGCATGACGAAAATGTGACGAAAATTTGACTAAAATGCAAAAGGACATGGCTGACTAAATATGATAAACTAAAAAGCACATTTGACACAGGACTAAGACTAAATAAAAAAAATAGCTGATGAAATGAACACTAGTATTGACCCGTCCTTCAGAAACAACTTTTTCTCAAATCCAGTGTTGTACTGACCCTCGTTGGTGAAGTATATTTGCGCAAATATATAATATTTTCTTGCCCTGCCATTCTTTGGCTCATTTCCTTCATAAATGAACTTGGCTCTAACAGCGGCTCTGATGCCGGAGTCTATGAGACTCGTGTGTTCGCTGCTTCATCAGAACATTAGTGATGTTTGTGGCACACACGCTGTAATACTCGAGCACTGATACAGGGAGGAAACAGAAATGGCTGCTTCTCACTTAGGGGCGTGTCTATGCTATAGGGGCCAATCATCAGCAGTCATGGGCGGGGCTTCCCTACTCTTATGCAGGAGTTATGAGAGATTGATGATGATGGGGATTATTAAAAAAAAGCTAGCGGGTGGATTTTTACCATTATAGGCTGGTTGTTTACACACACATCTGTTTTCAAACACCTTATAAAAGGTCATTTTGCATAATAGGTCCCCTTTAAGATTTAGTGTTAGTGTTCAGATTGTAGAGTAAATATAACAGTAATAGTGATTTTTGAAAAAGGACCGGTTCTGTGCGGTTCCACAGACTGACCAGCAGAGGTCACTTTGACTCAATAAGAGCACAGATTGGTTGTTCAGTGATTCCACTAATGCTTTAAATTGTACATTGGACATTTTTGCAATCTAAAAATAACATGCATATAAACACTGGCATTGCTTCATCCTTAAGCAACAACCAATCAGAGTGAGTTGCAATGGTCCAGTACACACACACACACACACTAACACTGCGCTTGACTCACGGGTAACCTGTCGTCCGCTTCATTCTGGGGCTGGGTAACCTTCAACCCTTCTTTATAGATAAGCGCTTGCTCGGAGAACGACACCTCCAGGTTAATGTCCGTCTCTGCGTCAGCTCCGCCCCCCGGAGCATCAGGTCCCGCCCCGTTACCTAACCAAACAATAAAGACAATAACATTTCATGCTGTGAAACTACATTTGTGGGCAAAACACACTAGTGATACTTCAGTCACTCTTTGCTGATTAGGCAGTTAACTAAATCAGGCTAGACAAAGTCCAGCAATCAAAGACGTCACTATTTGGCAGTCGTTTTACTAACTTTACCAGTGACCTCCGCTCCCAAACACAGAGACTACAACAACTACAACTGCACGATCAGACTCTAAAAAGATGTCCTGATGGGTTAAAGACACTTTTAATGATCATTTCACACCTGTAATTGTGAAAATGCTGCATTTACCCCTGCATTATGAGCAAAGTCGTGTCAAAAAAAGCTGTTCTAGAATGTCACAGCGAGTTGTTTAGCAACAAACAACAACCGATCATTAACTAAAGGGTGTCTTGTGTGCTATTTTAAGTTTCAGCAGTGATGAGAAACGCCTTCAGTGATGATTCAGTGAACATCAGTGATGTATGTAGACATACGTGACCCTGGAGCCCAACAGCAGCGCTGCGTCTCACGGGTTTATCTGTGGCCATAGCCAACAATACATTATAAGAGTCAAAATTATCCATTTCTCTTTTATGCCAAAAATCATTAGGATATTAAGATCATGTTCCATGAAGATATTTAGTAAATGTCCTACCGTAAATATATCAGAAATGTATTATTAGTAGTAATATGCATTGCTAAGGACTTCATTTGGACAACTTTAAAGGAGATTTTCTCAATATTTAGAGTTTTTTGCACCCTCAGATTCATATTCTTTACCAAATATTGTCCTAACGAACCATACAGCAATGGACAGATTATTGATTCAGTATAAATCTCGATTAATCTTGAAATCTTGATGTTGGAAATTGAGATTTATACAATGTACCATGTACATGATCTGGCATAGTTCACGCAAGTGCCGGAAGTGATCTCTCGCTCGTATCTCTAGCCTATCGTGTACACTGACCTCACTCACAGGAAGTGATCTCTCGCTCGTATCTCTATCATATCGTGTACACTGACCTCACTCACAGGAAGTGATCTCTCGCTCAGATCTCTATCATATCGTGTACACTGACCTCACTCACAGGAAGTGATCTCTCGCTCGTATCTCTATCATATCGTGTACACTGACCTCACTCACAGGAAGTGATCTCTCGCTCGTATCTCTATCATATCGTGTACACTGACCTCACTCACAGGAAGTGAACTCTGGCTCGTATCTCTAGCCTATCGTGTACACTGACCTCACTCACAGGAAGTGATCTCTGGCTCGTATCTCTAGCCTATCGTGTACACTGACCTCACTCACAGGAAGTGATCTCTGGCTCGTATCTCTAGCCTATCGTGTACACTGACCTCACTCACAGGAAGTGATCTCTGGCTCGTATCTCTAGCCTATCGTGTACACGGACCTCACTCACAGGAAGTGATCTCTGGCTCGTATCTCTAGCCTATCGTGTACACTGACCTCACTCACAGGAAGTGATCTCTGGCTCGATATCTAGCCTATCGTGTACACTGACCTCACTCACAGGAAGTGATCTCTGGCTCGTATCTCTAGCCTATCGTGTACACTGACCTCACTCACAGGAAGTGATCTCTGGCTCGTATCTCTAGCCTATCGTGTACACTGACCTCACTCACAGGAAGTGATCTCTGGCTCGTATCTCTAGCCTATCGTGTACACTGACCTCACTCACAGGAAGTGATCTCTGGCTCGTATCTCTAGCCTATCGTGTACACTGACCTCACTCACAGGAAGTGATCTCTGGCTCGTATCTCTAGCCTATCGTGTACACTGACCTCACTCACAGGAAGTGATCTCTGGCTCGTATCTCTAGCCTATCGTGTACACTGACCTCACTCACAGGAAGTGATCTCTCGCTCGTATCTCTATCATATCGTGTACACTGACCTCACTCACCGGAAGTGATCGTGCGCTGAAGGCTGTTGGACATAGTAGCGGACCAGATCAGACATGATGGAACGGCTCGAGAGGTGAACTCATCTTTCCAGGGAACAGACATGATGTGATGTGAAGTGACAAAAGAACGATTCGGACTGGGAGGTGAGGTGAACTAACAGACTGTATACATAGCCTGAAGACCCAGCTAAGCAACTCAAAGTTTTGCCATGGCTGCATTAGCTTATAGTTTATTTTTTATTCCAAAACTACTAAATGTGTTGGGAAAATATAACATTTTAATTATATTCTGCTGAAAGGAACGACATGACTTTTTGCTGAACGAGATTCAAAGATCCGAGTCCGTAAAATGATCCGAACTTCCCACTACTACGTTGAATGGGGTCCTTCAACTAATTAAAGTTGTCAGTGGATTTGGCCGATTTAAAATCAGGATATGGTGTCACGCCGGAGGACATGGTTTTCAGTGACATAATATATCAAGCTCCTACTCTTTTAGAAATATGGATGAAAAAAATGATTGTCATTTACTAAAATAGACACTTGTAAAAGTATGCCTGAGGTATTTATTAACATTTTTATGCTTTTACTTTATAAAAGTTGTAATTAATTGAACCATACTTGACACAGATTTGACCGTTTTTTAAATGAATAGGTCCATGTAAGACCATTTACTGCATTTTAAATGATTATATTGATTTTTATCTTGTGTGACAGTGAAAATGCCATCTCTCTTCAGTTGATTTAAGACTATTTTACGTGCAGCATTTTCCACTGATCTGATCTGAAGCAAGTCGTGTCCTCAACTGATGTTATTAACACTGTACATAAGAACATTAATAAGAACCCAATGCTAATGTACAGTGTGAGATCTCAAAACCAGACAACCAGGACTGATTACTAGCCTGGGATAAAGTAGGAACACTGTATAACAAGATAGCCCAGCACTAAAAATGACTTTCAGAATTCTCACACGCTTATGAGAAATGACTTTACAGCACCTGTGTCGTGTTTATTTCCGCTTTGGCGATTGTCATTTTACATTCAGAAAAAAAATTAACCTTTATATTGTGCCCGAGGCTGCTTCACGCGAGAACGCTGACAAGCAAAAGGTTTCATTTTAGTGCCGGTGAACACATTTCTGGACACTCCAGCATTTTTGTGTGTGTGTTGCTGTCTTTGCCATTTCTATTCGCTGAATGTTGAAGGCATTTTGAGGGATGCCATAAAACACATACCCAGTCCTTCCTCTTCCAGTTTACTGCTCCCACTTCTTTCTGTGGATTCCGCCTCATCCTTTTTTGTCAGAAATGATGAACGAGAGAAGAGCAAACTGTTAGCATGTGCAATGATACGTTAAAAACAAACATATTCAGTGCCGTTTATCAATATATGTGCAATATACACAGCGATCCAAAAGTGTGAGAATGGAAATCTTTCAGATTCTACATTTTCATATGACTAATCCGGTGTCAGTAAATTAGTGACGCTGATCATGTGACTCTTTCCATCAGAGGCTGGAGCAAGTCAGACACGTTCAAGTCATAATGCACACAAACCAAGCAAGTCAATTCAAGTCATTGCACCATAAAACACAAACAAGTCTCATTTATATTTGCCACAACCTAATTATTTATTTGTTTTTTTTGTTTTGTTTTTTTATTATACACTGCCTGGACGAAATTGGCTGTTTGGATATAAATAGGCAAATACTTAAGAGTCTATGACTGGATTGCAGTGTTTATCATATTATATGTTTGGCAACAGTTCTTCTAACCCTAACTGATGGAGTGTGTAGCTTTTCATTTCTTAAATGACCATGTAGGAAGACACATAGCATTATTCAGGATGACAATAACAAGATTCATCATCACTGTACACTGATCAGGCAAGTGAATAACACTGATGATCTCTTCCTCACGGCTCCTGTTAGTGGGTGGGATATATTAGGCAGCAAGTGAACATTTTGTCCTCAACGTTGATGTGTTAGAAGCAGGAAAAATGGGCAAGCGTAAGGATTTGAGCGAGTTTGACAAGGGCCAGATTGTGATGGCTAGACGACTGGGTCAGAGCATCTCCAGAACTGCAGCTCTTGTGGGGTGTTCCCGGTCTGCAGTGGTCAGGATCTATCAAAAGTGCTCCAAGGAAGCAACAGTGGAGAACCGGCCACAGGGTCATGGGCGGCCAAGGCTCATTGATGCACGTGGGGAGCGAAGGCTGGCCCGTGTGGTCCGATCAAACAGACGAGCTACTGGAGCTCAAACTGCTCAAGAAGTTAATGCTGGTTCTGATAGAAAGGTGTCAGAATACACAGAGCATCTCAGTTTGTTGCGTATGGGGCGGCATAGCCGCTGACCAGTCAGGGTGCCCATGCTGACCCCTGTCCACCGCCGAAAGCACCAACAGTGGCACGTGAGCATCACAACTGGACCACGGAGCAGTGGAAGAAGGTGGCCTGGTCTGATGAATCACGTGTTCTTTTACATCACGTGGATGGCCAGGTGCGTGTGCGTGGCTTACCTGGGGAACACATGGCACCAGGATGCACTATGGGAAGAAGGCGAGCCGGCGGAGGCAGTGTGATGCTTTGGGCAATGTTCTGCTGGGAAACCTTGGGTCCTGCCATCCATGTGGATGTTACTTTGACACGTACCACCTACCTAAGCATTGTTGAGACCATGTACAGCCTTTCATGGAAACGGTATTCCCTGGTGGCTGTGGCTCTTCCCGCAGGATAATGCTCCTGACACAAAGCACAAATGCTTCAGGAATGGTTTGAGGATCCCAACAACGAGTTTGAGGTGTTGACTTGGCCTCCAAATTCCCCAGATCTCAATCCAATCGAGCATCTGTGGGATGTGCTGAACAAACAAGTCCGATCCATGGAGGCCCCAACTCACAACTTACAGGACTTAAAGGATCTGCTGCTAACATCTTGGTGCCAGATACCACAGCACACCTTCAGGGGTCTAGTGGAGTCCGTGCCTCGATGGGTCAGCAAAAGGGGGACCAACACAATATTAGGATATGCCTGATCGGTGTATATGTCTACATTTGTTAGTTTGGTTAATTTCCATTGGTGCTTCTGCTTCAGTGAACGCATGTGTGGCGTGGCTTAGCAAAGTAAATGTACAAGACGTTTTCATGTGCTGTTTACATTACTTTTTGAATAGATTATTTAGTGCAGCATCCAGCTGAAACATAAATCAGCGCTTATGGCTTTCCTCAATAAACTACTCAAAATGGCATTGGTGATTTATCACAGATCCCTCAAACTCTCAGTTATTCATTACACCGCGCTGAAATGTTTATTAACAGGGAACTACTGTGTAATTGGTGACACTGTTAACAGCCTGTAAAAAAATGTCACTAGTTGGACGTCCTGCATGAACTTTTTCACATGTCAATGCTTTATACTGAATAAAACCATTTGGGAGAGGAATAAACAGCTAGACTGTGCTTTAATAACCACAGGACAGCGACACACACTGATCTGTATTAGTTCACAGACTCAAAATGTGTCTTCTTACATTCACCCCATTTCATTAAAAGAACTTCAAAAGAAGTGTCAATCCATCCGTCACAATATTCCTCATTCTAATAATTCTTACACAAAATAAAGGGGCGGGGCCTGGTTGAGTTAGTTAGTCGTGTGTTGAAACTGGTGGTTATGGTAAGGGGCGGGGCATTTTCCAATCACAACACACTGCTCCAGCCAACCAATCAGAGCACAGTGTGCTTTTCAGAAGGCGGGGCTTCATAGAGACAGGAACTAAACAGAGCGTTACTGACAGACTGGGAAGAGAGGAGCCGCAACAATGGAGAATATGAGGAATAATCAATATTCAAGCACTCTAGTAGAGCACAAACACAACATCAAGACTCTGAACAAGGGCATATGTCCTCTTTAAGTTCTACGGACAGCATTAGTCTGTGAGGGACACACTTTCTCTTGTAATCTGTCTGCAGAATCCAGACTGCATGTCTTCATACATCTTAATTCTAGATGGATGGTCATTCACACATGACCTACTGTATTAGGGGCAGGAACGTTTTGTGATCACTTACTTTACTTTGTGAAGCAGGCGATGGTTTAAAGATCTCTCGGACGTCTGGGACACTGTATGGCTTGTTCCGCTTGCGTAGCGTCTGCTTGAGCGTTTCCACACGCCTCTCCACGGCGGCCGCTTGCGTTCGGGTCAGAGTAGACAGAAGCACGATGCTGTCCTCGCCACCTGAAGCCGATTCGTCGAACAGCGTCGCTAGCCCCGCCTCCATCAGCCACGCCTCCTCCTGCTCACCCTCTGCAGAACATATGAAGATAACCATTTCTGACACAAAATCATGTTATTTTCATCACTGATTTATGAATCGCACAGGATAAATGACGTGTCACAATGTGTTATTGTCATCACAGCCGTGGTGTGGAGGAATAATATAAATAACACAAATGTCTTCCTCTTCCGCTCACAGGAGTTGAGGAAGTCACCGCTCGAGCGGTGCTGTGTGTGTGTGCCAGGAGTCTGGCAGAAGTGTAAGTACAAGTCATGTTTTAATCTTGCTGAACTCATCTGAAAATATGTTGAAAATGTCCAAGAAATCCATTTGTCATCACAATCTTTTGCAATAAAGGCTTATACATTGGAGCTTAGCGACACAAATAATGCTGTGAATGAATCACCAATGGTTTGAAAAAAGGGTTGTTCCATCTGAAGAAGAAACATAAATAAAGATATGAGACAAAATATTAAATGTCAAGCATGAATATTTCTTGAATATACTATTTTGTAAAGGGGTTTGTCAAAATGACAAGTCTTTAGAATGACTTTAGAAAGATGGCAGCATCATTATTTAATGTTCACACAGAGATTAGTAGATCTGTTAGTGAAATCTGTTGACTTTAGCAATCTTTGTCTGATTATATGCCAACGGTGACCGCTCAAACATGGGAAAAAGCTGTTTTTCCCCCCAAAGTCTTCATACCTAGAACTCAAAAAGTGTTTAAGATATATTAATATCCTTTTAGATTTTGGTTCTTAACAAACTTTTCTTTTGATATGTTCATTTTTAAGGCCCTATATGGTTCAATCCCAGAGATATGGAGCTCTTAATGTGGCTCCATGAGTAAATTGTACCCATTTTTAAATGGTCGGAAACCAAATGTGGGTCACTTTGCACACAGATGATACTTATTGTATTTAAAGAGGAATGTCTGAGGAACAAATCATGTTAAAAGTGAAACTGTGCCTATATTTAAATCACCATATAAGTGCTTATTTCCCATGTTTGAGCGGTCACCGTTGGCATATAATGAGACAAAGATTGCTAAAGTCAACAGATTTCACTAACAGATCTACTAATCTCTGTGTGAACATTAAATAATGATGCTGCCATCTTTCTAAAGTCATGTTTACACCCCTGTAATTTGACAGTGAAAACTGTCATTTGCTACCATCCCATGTGTTCAAGAGAACAAAATCATTGATAAACTCATTGTAATCCCCTGGGAGCGAGTTATACCGAAGCGCTTTGACGACAGACTTTGGTTCAGGCATTTCAGAATGAGCAACATAGCATTTCAGATGCTGCAATGCGATTGGTCCGCTGGTTGGGCCAGTTATGCCATCCCATCATGCAAAGTCACATGAGTTTTTTGATGTGCATCGAGGGATTTATTCGGTTTCCAACATAGTTTATAATCTTATCGGATAAAACAATTATCTGACTCAATTGAGCGGATATGTTTTAGAATGTATGCATTTCTATCCAGCGTTTTTATCTCCCAAAGTGCACATATAAATCGGTGGATGGAATATGTTCGGGGCTGCTCGATTATGGCAAAAATCATAAATCACAGTTATTGGTCAATATTGAAATCACGGTTATTGGCAGGTGATATGATCAAAGTCTTATTTCATGATCATTTATGGTTAATTAATGCAAGTAAAAAGTCCTCAAAACAAGTAAAACAAATCACCAATAAGAAACTAATTACAAGCAAAACCGACAAAAAATACAAATTAAATAAACAGTGCTTGAGGTTTTTCAGGAAGATGAAGATTCAGAAACTGAATAAAGCAATCAAATGTAATATAACACTGCTGTATACTTTACATATAGACTAATCCTTATTAAAAATTCAGTTTACTCATTCATTTTACCTTCTGATTATCATTAATGGCTGCAGCAGGTTTATTAGGCTGCTGTCCCTTTAAGAGATGCACGGATCCAATATACTGTTAAGCACACTCTTTCTCAGTGTTTACATTGACTTAAGACATAAGCCACTGTGTTTACGAGGATACTTAGCAAAACGTCATTTCGACATGCTTGTGTGTAGGCCATCTGACCGTTTAGGTGTGTATCTGACGCATACGCTTAGGTGCGTATATACAAGCTCTGCAGCCGAAACACTGTTGGGGAAGGCAGTTAGAGAAGTGCGCTCACCATCAGCCACCTTCAGCTGCACGTCCTCCTGCGTCTCTGCGTCTCCACTGCGCTGGATGATCTCTACCTCTTTGTAATAGTCCACCATGACCTGCTCGTCCAGAGAGTCCTGGGAGCTGCAGCGCATGTACGGGGCCTTACCGGAGCCTGAACCCGGAGCCGCCACGGGGCCTTTGCACCGCTGAACATTGTACTGACCGGTCTTACGGCTGCGTCAAACACAAAGAGTCAGAGATGTCAAATAAACCAAATCATCACATTAGCATTAATGTTCAGACAGCAGGGCTTCAACATGCTTTGCACTGGACTCACTGAATCCTCAGCATCTGACAAGAGTTTGGGGGAAATGTATTTTCAAAGAGGGAAATTGTGCCTATGAAAAGCCTTTGTTTCAAGATTCAAGAGTTTTATTTGTCACATACACTGTTTATTTGTCACTTTGTGATAGTAATGGTGGTTTTTGATGATTGATATTCATCATCCACTGAACTGAACACCAAGACTGCAAATGTCTATTAAAAACACTTTATTTTAGGGTCAATTCTCACTATGAACAAGTTGCTTATTATCATGCATATTACTAGGATATTGTCTGTTTATTAGTACTTATAAAGCACATATTAATGCCTTATTCTGCATGATCATATTCTACATCCCTTAAATCAAACCCAATACTAGGGATGCCGATATTGACAAAAAAATATATCTCCATATTTTCTGGGATTTTTTTAGATAATGTGTTGGTACATTGGCAGGTTTGCTGACACCTAAAGTTTTTGATGTTCTGTGTGGTCTTACATTCATTCAACTGATTAATTCAAACGGCTGATTCATTCAGGAACAAAGCATTTAATTGTGTTAATGTGTGAGTCATTGAATCACTCATTCAACCGATTCATTCAAACGGTTGATTCATTCAGGAACAAAAGCATTTGACTGTCTTAAGTGAGTCATTGAATCATTCATTCAAACAATTTGTTCTTTCAGTAATGAAACATCGCTGTGCGTTGCTCAGAGATTCAAAACAGTCCTGTGACTTTGGAACTATTTTCGTTGGTGAAAGAGCAAAAACAGGCAATATGGTGTCTAAAAATGTTAGTAATTTAATATTAACTTGTTTATTGAACTGTTGCATAAAATCAAAATCACATTTGTAATTGAGCTGATATTTGGAGAGAAAAAAACAGCACACTTTGTGTGATATTGATTAACTATATTAAATTATATAAATAGGTATTTTTGCCCCTTATCTTGTGAATATTGAGGGCATTATAAATGCATTTTAATAGAGTAAATCACGCAGTGAATGTGTGCACACTAAATACTCAAGTGCACTAGTTTAACCTACTAGACTACATCACGTAGTGTGTGTGTGTGTGTGTTCTCTAGGTGTGTTTCTGTAAAGTGAGGGACATAATGTCAGATCGCACATCTTCAAAACAATAATCACCATATTATAGTAGATGATATAGAAATCACACACCCCTATCCAATACTTAGTAAACTTGTTGTAGTTGTTGAGGCAATAGGCGTAGTTAATAGTTAGAATTGAACCCTAAACTAAAGTGTGACCATAATGTTTCTTATAAGGCAATTATTATTTGGCTGCTCAGGTTTAATTTATTTTTTGTAAAGCAAAGTTTGCACTATGGATTCAATTAACGATTGTTTTGATAATCAATCAATTAATCGGTCCATTATTTCTTGGATTAATTTTGATGATTGTCCATAGAAATGGTTTATTCACAACGTGACTGGCGGATGTTTTCCAAGCACAGCGAAGTTGTGATTATTCAATAATCAAATGCACTGCCGATTATCATCCATTTTGTTGATTCGTTGTTGCATTCCTATTTGCGCTTCAGATTTCACTTTAATATGAATATGTGAAATCTTTTAGGAGGCAAAATTCACTGAGAAAAATCATACATTGGGGTGTGAGAAGCCTTGACTAGCATTGTACTGTAAGTGGACTTCAAGAGGCCCTTCCGAATGGAACCGGACCGCCCCAGAACTTGCGACCGGTTGCGTTCGAATTGGCCCATTGAGACCTATAAATGACCTATAAATGAATGAGTTTGGAGCTTTTTCACCCGGGAGCGATGCTTCAGCAGGAAAACGCTTCAGAAGTGTGGAATATGACTCTGCTTTGAGTCTTTTCTCTCATTGGATGCATGACACAGCAGGAATGAAGAGCTCCCGCTGCTTATCCTGCCAACGGGATCAAGACAGGAAGTCCCAAAAACAAGGAAATAAAGATGCTACTGTGAGGCTGATTGTTCGGCTGGTTTCTGGGGCAGGACACGCAGAGCTCTTGGACGCTGGCTCATTCCCTCTCAGGATGAACGTATAAAAGCTCTGCACTCTTCACTGCTGTGGTCCACAGGAGCTACTTGATGTCAGCAAACAGTTTTCTGGCTCGTATCAGGCTTGTATCCAAAGATTACCGTACACAGAGGTTGTGATGGGGGCAGGCGCTCTTGCTCCACTGGAAAACGGTGACCAAGCAGAAAGTAACTCTCCAGTTTCTGGGTCACGGCTGCTCATGGCTGAACCTGCAGCTGTGCATTCGTGGCACAGGTCCTGCATCATGTGATTTCTGTGCTTCTGCTTGCACCGAATAGCACAATGAATGAACACAAAAGATGATATTTTGAAGAAAATGGGGAACCAAACAGTTGACCCAATTGACTTTCATACTATAGAAGTCAATGGGGTCAATCAACTGGGCGGGGTCTCTCTGCAAGCGCACTGCACTCACAACCAAATCAATCAAAAACTCACAGCCAATCAGAAGAGCATGTGGGCGGAGTCTCTCTGCATGCGCACTGCACTCGCAACCAAATCAAAAACTCACAGCCAATCAGAAGAGCGTGTGGGCAGAGTCTCTCTGCATGAGCACTGCACTCGCAACCAAAATCAATCAAAAACTCACAGCCAATCAGAAGAGTGTGTGGGCGGAGTCTCTCTGCATGAGCACTGCACTCGCAACCAAAATCAATCAAAAACTCACAGCCAATCAGAAGAGTGTGTGGGCGGAGTCTCTCTGCATGAGCACTGCACTCGCAACCAAATCATTCAAAAACTCACAGCCAATCAGAAGAGTGTGTGGGCGGAGTCTCTCTGCATGAGCACTGCACTCGCAACCAAATCATTCAAAAACTCACAGCCAATCAGAAGAGTGTGTGGGCGGAGTCTCTCTTAAATGACAAATCAAAGGGTTTGACCATTTTTTTTTAAATAACCCATACATCATAGCCATGAAACATGATTTGCTTGTTTCCTGGTCAGTTTCAGGGAGAAGGACATGATTTGATGGGAGAAAGTGTTTGATTGAGCATGTGATTGGATTTTGGTCTGTATCTCAGAAGAGAAAGACTGTTCATTTCCATTGACAATATCTGCTAAAAGCTGCTTTGACAACTTAAGAGTACACTAGCACAGCAACTAAGACTTCATCCACCATCCAGCCAGCCAGAACAAATCAAACATTTACTCTAACTAACTATCACACTTCTTCTACATGTTGGTTGAGGTGATTCGCATTTGCAGCCTTAAATACAGCTACAAATCATCTGAAATCATTCACTGCAAATACACAGATCTCAAATGAAATGGAGAAAGAAAGAAAAAAAAAAAAAAAAAAAAAAAAATCAACAACCTTTCCTCTGTCATAAACGCTGACGTTCATGGTTTAGCTATTAACCGAGGGTTCGTGTCGTGCGGACCTGGGGGAGTGAGCTCTTCTCTCAGTGGACTTAAAGGGCAGATAGAAACGACTGAAACACAACAGATAAAGAAGAGAACAAAAGGGTCAGTCGTCACCATGTTCTTGTTTTGCATACACAAACAATAGAGGCAGTCTATAACAGACAAAACACTAACGCATTGTGTGTGTCCTCACGGCGATGTACGAGTCGAGGGGCCAGAAGCAATGCAGGAGTATAAGTGGTTTCTATGATGACCAGGAGTGTACCGGAGGAATGCGGCTGCCTGGAGACGGCGAGAGGCCACGGCGTGTTTAAACATGTGCTTTCATGTTAAACTGCTGAGATCCGCTCAGAGAAACCACTCTGTTTTGGGTCGTGTGTGTTTTCATGAGGTGCTCTTTTCAGTTGACACTGGGAATAATACCAAGGTCTGTTTACATCTGGCCACTTCATGTGTTTTCTATGATGGGATATCTATCTGATTGCGAAACAACCAGGTGTAAATGCCCTCTGAAATGCTTTTGAGGCGGATTTGTCTGATCACTTCAGGACGTGGTTTGAGACGTATTCCAAATGAAATTGGCCAAGTGTAAATGCATATGGTTGGTGAAGCCACATTTATACATTTTACTTTTCCCAAACTGGTAAAAAAAAGATTGGTTTACTGTCTACCATGAGCCATTATAACACTCACACACTGATTCGTCCAGTAATGAAACCGTGATGTCTTTACGAGTGAGTCATTGAATCATTCATTCAAGAGATTTGTTCAAAAATGCTGATTCATCTAGTAATGAAACAAGTGAATTCTTCATGAGTGAGTCATTGAATCATTCACTCAAGAGATTAGTTCAAAAACACTGATTCGTCCAGTAATGAAACAAGTGAAGTCTCCATGAGTGATACAGAAGCTATGAGCTGTTTCACATTTTAGTGAATGAGGTCTTTCATGTTACTAGTTTATAACGAAGTTAATAATAAAAAAAATATTGTTTGTAGTCCTGTGTACTGTGTTAGTGTTTGAGTTGTTGAGACACTATGATTTTAGTGTAGCGATTCACACTCCTCTACAGGAAAGAAGTCTGTTTTTAGCTGTGGAATATGAGTTGGGCTTCCTGATCCTGTGGGATCACCGCTGACACGCATCTCCATGGGAACGGCTCAAAAAGCTCAGGAGTCGGAGCGTGATCTGAGGAAATGCATTAGGACCGTGCAGAGCGATTCAGGAATGATGGGGAAAATTTGTTCCTCTGGTTATAGTTTATCACATCTGCACGTCAAATGCCCAAACACGGCCGATCGAATCTCTCATAGCCGCCTGAGTTTACATGTCTCAGCATGAGGGGAAAATATTTCCTGCCTACTTGTGTTTCTTCCTGCAGGAAGAATTTAAAGCTAAGAACTGACATGCACACGAAACACAATTGCATAATACGAGCATCCATGTCACACATCACGCGTAATCTCTCAGCTTTATGTGTGTTGAACTTCTCAAACCAGCTGAAGATCTGTTGTGATCTGTTGTGGAACAGCGATAAAGGAAAGAAAGAGACGTCTGACTTCATATTCAGTTCTGCCCCTGCCCATCACACACAAAGCATGCAGCGCACCATGAATGAAATATTCATTATGCAATGATACAGCCACACGGGGTGGAAAGTCAAGCGATGTTTACCATGTCAGCGCAGGTGAAACCATCAAACACAGAAGCAACACGTGTGCGTGGTTTCCCTGCACAGGTGCTTTACCTTCATTAGAGAGATGCCGAAATTCAACCGCTCACTCAAAATTAAATGTTTTATTTTTTCACAAATCCCATTTGATTTCTGTTTTCACTCTAATTTTTCCAGATTTCATTTTATTGGTTTATTATGGACTCTTGTTTCCGCCACAGAATAAGAAATTAAACTTTCCCTTGAGCCTTTGGTATATTAAAGTTCATGGTGATATAAGAATATCCTGTAAGTTTAGGAGCTGAAAACTTCCTTGTTAGTCAAAGAAAAGACACCAGGCCCAGAAAACAAGAGCTCTCAAATATATACTGATCAATGACGTAACAGAACGGGGAAACGCCGCCTCAACAGATAAATGTGTACGCCTGCTTCTGTAGCCCCGCCCACCGACTCGTGGAGCTACACGGATCACGCTACCGAGCAATAAACATGCCGAAGAGAGTACGATATTGCGCTGTGCCTGGTTGTGGAAGAACACAGACGCTGCATATGCTTCCTTCAGATTGTAATATTAGGAATGAGTGGAGGTTTGTTCGCTTCATTTCACCGCGGAATCGTTTGTAAATAAAACACAGGTCGAGACTGGATTTGCAGACATACTGAGATTAAAACACAATGCTGTGCCTTCTGGATCCCACAGGAATGGTGCAACACACTTATGTGAGTAAAACAAAACAGGTTTTACTTTTAGCTTTTCATTATATGTGATAGTACTGCATTGTTACAGATGGTTTTGATTATGTGTACGTGTCTAACTGAATACACCTTAGCACGCTGTCACAGGCTGGAGAATCCTTTATTTGTTGGTTCATTGCAATTCAGGACCAGACTCGGACATGTATGTGCCAGGGCTTGCAAAGCCCAACGTCCCGGGGCTATGTGTCTTCCAGACGGGCTACCAAAACGTAAGCCCGTCGGCAGGCTGGTGAATCTTAAATAGTGAAATTAAATAACATTCCTTTCTTGAGGTGCGTTGTTCACTCTCTTGACTTGATATTTGAAGGGCGCGTGTGTGTGTGTGTGTGTGTGTGTGTGTGGTTCACGCTTGAATCCACCGATCGGGCAGGCCAAGTAATAAAAAAATAACATTCCAATCAATCACGGGTGGATGAGACAAAAATCATTGTGTTTGTTCGGTAAAGACGTTTTGCGAGCCCTGTGAGCGAATCATTCCGGGTGCAGCTTTCAAAACAATCCCTCCCTCATGTGAACTGACAGGGGAGCAGAAGCTCATTAAATATGCAAATCTTATCCAATCCTAGCCGTGGGTGTTTACTTCCAAGTCTTCAGTGCGGCACGCCCATCAAAACTGAGCGTTCAGGAGAGAGGCTCAAAACCAGTGTAGAAAATATCCTATTAATTATTCATTATGATGTTTCTGAATGGAAAAAACCACACGAACGTCATAAGTTGACCTCAGACAACAGTATTAAAAAAAATTAAAAAGCCAGTTCATGACCCCTTTAAGCCGGTTCACGTGCTTGTCCTTTGGACAAGGCAATCTGTCGAGTAAAAAAAATTTGCTTGTCCGGAAAAATTTGTATTCTTTTTTTTGTGCGTGTGTGTTGTAGCCTAAATATAATTTATTCTGAAGCAATATTCTCACCAGTGTTCAATCAGCTTTTGACCTCTTATTAAATATAGGCTATACTTCAGCTTTCATTTTATGTTCTTAAATTTGATCAATAAATTAAATTAGAATAAGACACTATAGGGCTGTTACCAATCAAATTAAATAATTCAGAGTGAAAAATTACAACTGCATTAAATAACGCTATGAGATTGTTTAAAACATTTTTTATATAAAAATAAGAAATGCTGGAGAGAATGTTTAAACATGACTCTAAACTGCCAGTAGGTGGCGCAGGTGACCGTCTTAATGAGTGAGTCGATTCAGTGAAACGGCGGATTCGTAAAATCGTTTATGAACAGGTCATTCGTTCAAACGCTGATTCCTTCAGTAACACACGGTTGCGGTGATCTTTGTGTGGAACTATTCTCGCTGCTGAAATAGAACAAAAACAGTCAATATTGCATCTAAAATGTAAGTGACTTAATGTTAATTGCTTATGGAACTGTTATATGAAATCAGTGTCACGTCGTGATGGTGACATTATTCAGGAAAACAGCACTCTGGGTTGTGTGATGCTGCTTAACTGTATCATATAAATATAAAATTTAGAATTTTTACCGCAGTAAGTTAATTACTGAGTTTCTCTGTGTGAGCCGTGCTCAGTTGTTTTTGATTTCTCCTCGAGAGGCTGCGCGAGCGTCAACAGCGTAACATTGTTAGCGTCAGCATAGTGCTGGGCGGTATGACCAAAAATGTATATCACGGTATTTTTCTCAATTATATCGGTTTCGTGGTATATGACAGTATTTTCCCCTATGCATGACCAGGTGTTAACCACATTTTCTACTGATTGAGAGGAAACACTGCCCGATTTTACTGTTATGAGTGAATATTGTAGAAGAATCCCACACTAGAGTTAATGCAGGTTTGCAAAGCCACACGCGATGCTGTGAGACGACGACCAATAAAACACAAGACCTGCAACACACTCATTACAGACACATGAATATTAAAATATGACCACGGAGAGAATTGAGAGAGTTGAGGCACATTAAGCATTTTGAAAACTATATAGCCCTATATAACAACACACTGCCAAAACGAGGGAGAAACGCGGAAGAACATTTAAAAGGTCTGAGGATATTTTCAATACATTTAAGAGCACTACTCTGAACAAATGACATGCGCAAGTTAAACAGAAAGAATAAAGCAGTTACTTTTTGCCCAGCCTATTTATTTATTTTGTCAGTCTATTTATTAACTTCCATCGTTGTCGTCCGTGTAGCAGAATATAATCGATGGTGTCATCGCGGTCATGATGCATCAGTGTCCTTGGCATTTAACGCTGCTATTTCATGTTTAGAGCATTGGAGTATATGAAATAGGTCCATAAAAAACTTAAGCGCGCTCGCTCCGCTCTGAATCTGATCTATATGATCCATGTGGAGAACGCTGTTAATCTCATCACACGCTCCGCGCAGAAACCGCTCTCATGCGCGCCACGTGAAGTTTGAATTCTCCGGCTGAGTCCGAAATCTCCCCTATAACCTCAAATAGGGCATTATTTGAGGGGACAGCCATTTGTAGTGGTGTCCGAAACCACAGTGGACGTTACTGAGTGCACTCATTCAATCCCACAATGCACTGCAATAACGAGTGTACAGCCGATGTTCACAGAGCGGCTGTCCGACTTCACTCACTCCTTCAGGTGAACAATATAAGTGGATAACGTAGGGAATAGTGAATGTGATCTGTGAAAAGGGACCCCTCTCAAACAGTGTTGCGGGTTACTTAAGCGACATATCAAAATTCATATCATAACAAAAATAAATACCGGTATTCGGTTTGAACCGGTATACCGCCCCGGCACTACGTCAGTACATCATATATTATCATCCATTATCAATCACCATTTACACTAAATTAATGCAAATCATTTTTGCATTTTGGTGATTCCCTAGTTATTTTGACGTTTTTAATCAGGATACTCTTTCACTTGCCCTTTCAAAAAATCCACTTGTCCCGGACAAGCGAACGAGCGTTAACGTCAAGCCCTGAATATGTAAAATATCCAAAAACCACTAGGCCAATGTTACTTTAATTGAGTACTTACAATATCCCAAATGTTTCCAACTATTTGTAAATTGTGAGAAAATTGCAATTTTAATCAATGAACCGGGACATGTGAGGGCGTCGCCTGTCAATGGCGTCATATCTGCGTTACCCTCGGTTTCCACGTTTACTGCCGTAGAAACCATGGCAACAGACGTGGACGACTGCGTAACATCTAGCGCTGTTGTAGTTTCGTTCAAACATTACAGAGCATGGCAAGCAGACTTTGGAACAAAATGAGAAACCGAAAGAGGACCAGTATCGTTTTCGAGATGGCGAGGCTTCGCAACAAACCTCGACTTGACAGATGCCGTTCTTGTGCTTTATTAGACATGGGAGCAAATGCACAAACTAATCAATGTGATGTGGCTCAACACGATGAGATATGAGACTATCCTCAGTATGATGTAGCTACCGCTGGTCTCACACAGCCAGCAAACTCACACACACAATAACATTATAACTCGCAACACACACAGACGCAGTTTAGATAGTGGACACTAGGGGTGTAACGGTTCAGATTGCTCACGGTTCGGTTTGTATCACGGTTTCGGTACGGTATGGTTCAGGGAAAAAAAGTTAACAAATAACTTAAATACAAGCAGCAGCACAAATACATACAATCGAGCTAAGACACTAGTTTTCAGGTACAGAAATTGAATAAAGTAATCAAATGTAAAATAACATTGCCTGTATAAATGAAAGATTAATCCTTATTAAACGTACAAAAGCGATTCAATCAAGAGCAGTGAGTGATGTCCTTGTCTTTTGTTGCTTGACATTAAACAGTAAAGGCTACTGCCCCTTTAAGACCTAATGCACGGCTATGCGTCGTCTTTCTCGACTACGTCTGCTAGGATACTCGTCAAGATGGACATGTTGACACTTTTTGTGTGAGTTTGTCCGTTCAAGCGCAAGACATGAAAGCGCTGTGAGATGTGTGTGCGCGTGCGAGTTCTCATTCGCGTCTTCTGGCTTTTGAATGTTTAAATTGGCAAGGCTTACACGAGTTTAGTTTAAACACAGATAGCAATGTGTGCTGTTCAGGTCTCACCTGCGCTCGCGCACTACACCCGGGCGGAAACGACTGGTCATACTCGAACATACAGCAGCTTACAAAGAGTGACCGCTTTGCCCATGTCTTTTTTATTATCGCTGTTGTAATGCATCACTGGGGAGCCAGCACGTGTATCCAGCGGCAGAAACTTACATTAGCGGAACCGTGTTTTGCACGTTATTTTCAACAAACCATATTATAGATGCGTTGTCAGATTTGAGATGAACCGCGGTGCAAGTGCGTGCCGAACGGCACAGATACTTAAATATCACATCTTCCTTTAAAGGCACAATATGTAATTTTTCGGCGGGTGTGATGTTATTGACAGGCGCCTGGTTAAAAACATTCTTGGAAACATTTGGGACAATGTGAGTACACAAGTCAACTTAAGTGTGTTTGGATATTTTAATCCTAAAATCTTACACATTGTGCCTTTAATTCAGAGCTGAAATATGACAGACATGTCTTTAGGAGATTATTCTCCCAAACAATCTCCTGTTAGATCCAAATATAGAAACTTCTGTTTTAAACATGCTTTCATGCTGAATCTAAACGACCGGCTGTTGTGCAAACAACCAGCAAAAAGCAGATGCTCGAACAAACAGCCAAAGGCCAGTTGGCAGACACACACACACACACACACAGAGAAACCTCCTCCTCAGGCCGCTGTGATCCGGCCAGCGCAATCCATCAGGGAGTTCAGCTCGCAGCTGCGGAGCGAGGAAGACACCTGTGCTCCACCTGAGGACACAAACAACAGCCAGCATCCCGTTTCACCGCCGCCCGTCAGGACTAACACGAGGAGCAGATGCAGACCAGTTTGTGTTAAAGTCACCATGAAATCAAAACCGACTTATGTTTTGTGTTCATTCTAAACGATTTATCATATGCACATCATTGTGTTAATCTTGAATCAGAATAACTTCATCTGTTCTCTGATGATGAGGGCGGGGCCAGCTGTCACTCACATGAGATCCACCAATAGCAAACCACAACCATCCAATCAATTCCCCACAGACACAATCAAGCCCCGCCTACATTTGTTCTTGTTCCTGAAGCGTTTCACTCGGATATATGGCACAATAGGGAAGAAAAACTAGTGCAACTTCAGTTGCATGATGAATTTAAAGGGGTCATGAACTGAGAAAACACAATTTCCTTGAGCTTTTGACATATAAGAGGTCACTCAGTTTCAGAACTGAAAACTTCCGTTAGTCCAAAAACAGCTTTTATTGTAACCGAGCCCAGAGAGCGACTCGTTGTGGAATGAGCCTGTAATAGATGGAGAAAGACCGCCTCTGCAGAAGAAGATCAACGCTTACTTCATCATCACAACTCTGGCCCCGCCCACTGGAGTGTTAGTGAGATGACGAGGAGAGATGAACAGACTACAAATAACATTCCCTTCCAAAGGATCCTAATGCTAGGAATGTGCTTATTTATTTTCATCAATGTGAATGTCTCAGTTGAGCATTATTTATTTGTGTTCGCTACATTTCACTGAGGATTCTTTGGGAAATCAGTCACAAGGCTGTGCAAACAGACTTTTATCATACGGACTCGACAGTAATGCCACAACATGTGAGTAACCGTGTTAACTCTAACGCCTGATCTGAGACCAGTGATTTCTGATATGTAATGATTCATGTACAGTCAGATGTTCTTTATCTGTGTGTCAGTAAATCAAACCAGTGACTAAACGCTCAACTTCACATTGTTTCTCTGTAGATGAAAATAATCTGTTATTTAAACTGTGATTAAATTATATATAGAAAGCCATCAAAGAACAATCGCTGGAGCTGTCAATAAAATATGACCATTTTTTATGTAAAAATCATACTAACATTATAAGTGCATCGCAGGAAACATTATAAAACAATGCAGTTCATAACCCCTTTAAAACTGATAATGGATTTTCAATGGATGATGCCAATATACATCGAAATTTCTTGTCAATTGATCGTTTGTCGTTGAAGCTGTTCAAATACATCAGTGACATCCCACACTAGATTAACATGAACTTCCTGCTGATGTTTAGTCATTAAACCCTAATAAGAGTACAGAACTCAAAAAATTCAGATGGTCAGTTACAAGTTAATAAACTCCCAAGATTAGAGATTTATATTTAGTTTTTTTTTTACTAAACAAGCATGATAATTGCACTTAAAGGCACAATATGTAATGTTTCTGAGCTTTTATTCTGCCGCGAGCACTTCCGCTTCTTCCGCTCATGCGTGTGTGTTTGATCATATCACACACATGTGAGTGTGTTAAAGTGATGTTATAATGCTACTCTGTGCGTTGGCTCGGCGCTACTATGAGACACTTGTTCACACTGCAGTGAGCGAGATCATATTAGGCATGGTAAAACATGGCACTCTGTGCGGTAAATCAACAACACCAGATTTACACAATCAGACTAATCAGACATATTGTGCCTTTGACTTGTAATATTGAGTACAGGGGCGTTTCCTCCGAGGTTAAAGCGCATCTCTCCAGATCATTGAGTTATAACACACCTCCTGAAGCGTGCCGGGGACTAAAAGTGATAAATCCAGCCTAATAAATAAGTGTTATTGGTATGAGTAAACAACTCACCCACAAGATATCACCGCTTTATCACTTTCTCCAAATATTAGTCGACTATTAAAAAGAACAGCTATCATTTTTTAACATTAAGGGATAGTCCACCCAAAAAATGAAAATCATCCCATAATTTACTCGCCCTCAAGCCATCCTAGGGGTTTCTTCTTTCATACAAACACAATCAGAGTTATATTAAAAAGATCCTGGCTCTTCCCAGCTTTATAATGGGAGTGAATGGGGGATGAGATTTTAAAGCCCAAAAAAAAGTGCATCCATCCATCATAAAAGTGATAAATTGTGGGTTAAATTTCATATAGATAAAGTTCATATAGCAAATAAAATACACGTGAAATGTGTTACTGTGTTCTAATAGGGTTTATATATATTATATATATATATAAATGATGAGAAATATACTTTGTTTTAATGAATAATTATAATAATTGCATTGTTAATGTAAAAATACGAAAGTATAATTGTTTTGGTTGTTATTTTCTTGATGGCGTAAGTAATGTATATTTATTTAACCTGCACATTGTCAACAAGGAGACATATCGGTGTGTATAAACACACAACAGCCTGTAGTAAACGAGACAGAACAAGCGCCCAAACAAAAAGCCGAAGTAGACCTGACCACACGGACACTAAACATAACTCAACAGCATTACCAGCTTAACAAACTCTTCCACAACCATCTTCTTGTGCAATGCCGAGTTAGTCGGCATGATGTCGAGCACACATGTGACGCCCACCTCCCTAGGTTTAGAGACAGCCCTGGGATACAGTTGCCATAAATAGTGCACACTGCTCTGAGTAATAAATGAATGCGCTCATGCGATCCCTCACCTCGCTCCTGGAAACTCCGGCTGCTCTTTACAGCCGACAGCCAGCACGGCTTCAGTGTTGCTGGTGTAAGCGGTCAACACGACACCCTGCTCGTCCTGCTGTCGACTCATCTTCAGTGCCACATTATTAGGGAAGTTTCGGTGTAACTTCGGACGAACTGCCGCCGCTCTACTCTCTCCCAAAAACATGAATAATCAGAGTCAAAAAGCTCCGCCCCTTGGGCGGCGACATGACCAATCATAGACTCGTCTAATGAATATTAATCACGTTATGTCACGCTTACCCACCTGATTGGCTTAAATGCAGATATTGTTAAAGCGACAGTAGCGTTTGTTATGGTCAGAGATTAATATTAATAACGTCACGTACGCTTCGTTTTAGTAGACCGTTTTAACGGTCATCAGCATCAATTTATTTTTATTTTTATAAATATATATGTTTTTGAAAGTTGTGGAGTTTTTCTATTGCCATCTCAGCAAATGGTAAAGCAAAAAATAAAAATGTAAAGGTGCAGTGTGTAGTATTTTTTGAGGATCTAATGACAGAAATGCAATATAATATACGTAGCTATGTTTTCAGTGGAGTATAAAGACCTGACATAACGAATGAATGAAGAATGAGCCGACACACTGCGGGTACCCTTACAGTGAAGTCGGCATTTTGTGCCGCCGTGTTTCTACAGTGGCCCTAAATGGACAAACTTCTTTACAGAGCGCTAGCTACTCTCTGCTGTCTCAGATGACAACATATTTGTCCTATGTTGGCCACCGTAGCTTCTCTATGTGTTTCGAAAAGGAGGCGTGAGCGGTGGACGGTTGCAATCCGCAACCTCACTGCTAGATGCCATGAAAACTTACACACTGCACCTTTAATGTAGTCTCTCATTCATCGCTATAGAAGTTTACCCAACTATGACGACATTTTAAATTAGACAGTAAACTTCAGGCAGTCCCTCAGAGATTAAATCATGTTTATATACTGTTGCACGGGGCATCTATTGATCCCCAGTGATTTACCTCAGCTCGCATCTCAGCTGATGTGTGTTAATTTAATGACCTTGGTTCCGTTAATTAATAACGGCACCTCGTATCTACCAGTCAGGTTAAAGTGAAAAATAACTTCTAAATGAAGCAATATTCTGTGCTGTAGTTATAAGTGAGATACATTGGAAAATAAGGCAGTCTGTACTCTGTAGACACAAAATACTCACTTAAATGGTTTCTTAGACACACCTGTTTATGGGTTTTCCAGTCAGAAATATATGTTTGCTCACATCAGAAGATTCGTTGACCCAATACAAACCTAAAGCTGAAACATGTGAGTGTTTTGTTAGAAGGTTTGAAGTTTGTTCCATTTGCCTGTAATTTGCCTTTTGTGTGTCAACAATGTGCCTCACGGTCAAGATTAAATTACATCCTCCTTCCTGAAAACGGCCCGCAGTGAAGCTCACAGGAGCGTTTAGGCCGAGCTGAGAGTGGAGGTACACAGGTACACACTGGAGGCCATTATTTATTCAGTTTAGTTCCTTAGCGCTCTTCACAACACAATCGCACGTTTCCATTACCATCAGAGCTGTTTGTTCAGCATGTCTGTCACTGTATGAGCTGTCATGTGTGAGGATACGGTCCAGTGAAAACAGAAGAAATGTTCATTTTCATAGCTGATCTATTATCTGACCGATTCACAATACTAATGTCATTGAGAACAGCAGAAAGCACAAACATGGGTTTTACCATTGTGTTGTATATTTAAAATAACTCATTTAAAATAAGTGGGCTAGTGATTTTTTTGAAGACACCCATATGGTGTGTTAGAGATGCAATCAAAATATTGACTAATTGATAATTAAGCATCAACTGCCGTAGGTGAACTGTGTCATTTCTGCCCCAACAGAAGCCAATATACCATTTCTACAGCTAATGGGTGTTGTGTGTGTTCACTATGTTGATACTAGGGTTATGTGTTACTGGTTTAAGTTACTGTGTCCAAAACTGCGTAGGTACTGCATTTGATGAAAAACTTACATTTCGCCTGTTAAAGGCACAATATGTAAGATTTTAGGATTAAAATATCCAGAAGCCACTAGAACAGTGTTATATATTTTGTTGACTTGTGTACTTACAGTATCCCAAATGTTTCCAAGAATGTTTAAATCCAGAGAAATAAGGGATTTTAACCAGGACACGGACCGTGTGTCGCCTATCAGTGACATCACACCCGCGTTACAAACACACAAAAAAATCATGGAGATGTTTCAGTTATGTTAAAGGGTCGGAAAAAAATAGTCACACTTGTCTCCTTCGCGGTCAAAAATGACTGACAAGTGAATGGGAAATACTCAAAAACTCAGGGAATCTTTTGGTGATACAAACCACAAATCAGCCATGATCCAGAAAAAAAAAGTTCACAGCAATGTAGGGGTGACACTCTAAAATATCAAGAGTGCAAAATAGACAACCATTTTTTTTATTGAATTTTGATGTTATATGTTCAAAATGTTCTCCTCTCTGCTCAGGTTTGAATGTAGTAAAATTAATGCAAAACGGACACTTCAAATCAACATAAAAATGTAAATAAATCTAAACCTTGACAAAAAGTAGTCTTTGAGAATAAGTATAAATCCAAATCCACAATTTAATTAAAGTAAGTATTTATGTCTAAAAACACTAGAGAATTTATAAGCCACTTCATATAGAGCTATATGTGAATCTAGTGGTCATAACAGGGCATTACATCAGTTTTCTTTTTTACTCCCACCATCAACCTTCAAAAATTAGATTTTGAATGCCTCGTCTTTATTTTAACATGGAATACTGTTTTAATTGAAAAATTATTTAAAAATAATTATTTTTTTTTTTTCAATGGGGAAAAATAGCTATTTTTCAATATATAAATATTGCATAGTATCATAAAATACCCTCAAAATTCTGAATAATAATCAAAAATATTATTGAACTAAATAATTACATTGGTTTTCCTGAGGGGGAAAAAAGTTACATTTTAAGGCTTCGGTCACTTTTGACCGCGAAGAAGCCCTTAAACGAAGAGGACCAGTTAATATCTGATGTGTTTTATTAGACACTGTTTGGATCATTCATAGATAGAAACTAATCATTGTTCTCCAGCCAACGCACAGAGTAGCATTATAACGTCACTTTAACACACTCACATGTGTGTGATATGATAAAACAGCGCTGCGTTACACACACACACACACACAAACACACACAGACACACACACACACACACACACACAAGCAGAAGAAGCGGAAGCGCTCGACTGACAAGGTTTTCCACAAGGTTTAGGAGTGAAATTGTCCAAAATATCTTGGTATGGTGAAGCATTAAGAGTTCCTTTCACTGGAACTAAGGGGCCAAGCCCAACCCCTGAAAAACAACCCCACCCCATAATCCCCCTTCCACCAAACTTTACACTTGGCACAATGCAGTCAGGCAAGTCCCGTTCTCCTGGCAACCGCCAAACCCAGACTCGTCCATGGGATTGTCAGACAGAGAAGCGTGATTGGTCACTCCAGAGAACACGTCTCCGCTGCTCTAGAGTCCAGTGGCGGCGTGCTTTACTCCACTGCATCCCACGCTTTGCATTGCACTTGGTGATGTAAGGCTTGGATGAGCTGCTCGGCCATGGAAACCCATTCCATGAAGCTCTCTACGCACTGTTCTTGAGCTCATCTGAAGGCCACAGAAGTTTGGAGGTCTGGAGCTATTGACTGCAGAAAGTTGGTGACTTCTGCCATTTACTAATGTGATGGGTGTCTGTGGGATTGTTTCAGCTGGTGAAGATGGTGCATTTGATCGCTTAGTAAAGTAATTATACTCAACAACACACATGACCTGAGGAATCATTCATGTGACATGTCTGAAGCATGATGGGATTAGCCACGGAAAAAAGGTTTAGGGGTTTGTCATTCATGACAAATGGTGTGACCCAAATGTTGTCTTTATCTTGCATTTGCTTTTATTCTTCTATATCATGCATGCAACTTTTTGCAGTTTGGATTATTTTGGCTAATGCATTTGGTCTTTTTTAGGTGCTGTGAGTTTTTGGTGTTCAGTTAGAACAGAAGTTGTGCCAGAAGTTGGCATCTTGTGCAACTTGAACACAGTGCAATATTTTGACAAAACCCCAATGTTTACAATCTTAAAGAAGTCAATCTATCAATTGCTAACTTATAATTAACTGGTGGGGAAAACGCACATAAGCACAGAACTAACGGCATATCTGCCCTGAGAGTCGCTGAGCTCTCCAGCTGTGATACTGCCCTCTAGTGTTCACTGCTCACATCTGTGTCTTCAGCCTCTCTTTGTTTCACACAAGCAACAGACATCATTCTGACAGCAGGCAACAGTGAGTTTCTAGAGGTAAACTATATCCGTTTTTAGTCAGAAGCCACAGCATGGTCAGTTTTAGAGCGTAATGGGTCAGTTTGGTGCAGTCTTTATCATTCTCAATGGGCTTAAATATATTTGTGGCTGTCAACATCCTAACCCTCATGGTGAAACAGATGAGCCAGACACGAGCTCTGAAGCGACACTGGCATCAGAAGCATTTGTTCAGTGACGTCGGAGGAGCTCTGATGTAGCTTCAAATTCAGGGCAGATTTAGGGGAGATGACATTCAATGCTCTTGAGTAAATGAGCTACGGGTTCAGAAAACTTACAACAGCATAGCATCATTATAGACACTTTCCACAATGAGGGAACAAAACAGAGCTTCAAATCGAGACATTGCTGCTTTGATACAATCTCTATTGTAAAAGCGCTATATAAATGAAGGTGACGACAATAAAAGTATCACAACATGCTTTGGAGTATTATATGTGTCAACATGGGACTAGTCTGATAAAATCACTTACTAAAGTTGTAATCTATAAACTCAACTCCAGTCATGACCATGCAAAGGATATATACACCGGTCAGGCATAACATTATGTTGGTGCTTTCGGCGGTGGACAGGGGTCAGCATGGGCACCCTGACTGGTCAGCGGCTATGCCGCCCCATACTCAACAAACTGAGATGCTCTGTGTATTCTGACACCTTTCTATCAGAACCAGCATTAACTTCTTGAGCAGTTTGAGCTCCAGTAGCTCGTCTGTTTGATCGGACCACACGGGCCAGCCTTCGCTCCCCACGTGCATCAATGAGCCTTGGCCGCCCATGACCCTGTGTCCGGTTCTCCACTGTTCCTTCCTTGGAGCACTTTTGATAGATCCTGACCACTGCAGACCGGGAACACCCCACAAGAGCTGCAGTTCTGGAGATGCTCTGACCCAGTCGTCTAGCCATCACAATCTGGCCCTTGTCAAACTCGCTCAAATCCTTACGCTTGCCCATTTTTCCTGCTTCTAACACATCAACTCTGAGGACAAAATGTTCACTTGCTGCCTAATATATCCCACCCACTAATATATATATATATTTATATTTTATATATATATATATATGTATGTATATATAAAGAAAACTATTGGATCATTGGATAAGTTTTCTTTTAATAATTTCTGTAACAGGGTTGTTTGAGCTTAATAAATGCAGTCGACAGTATAAGTGAATATTAGTGAAAGAATTGTGAAAGTGGTATTAGATTATGTCCTAGGCTTCCTGTCATGCTGCAGACTGAAAAACTCCACAGAATCTCTTTCGGCTTCGGCGCTTCTCGTTTCTCAGGGTGAAATGGATCCAGGCCTGCTGGAGAATGGACTGAAATGTTATCTGTTAATAGCAGAGGTGTCAGCGCTGGAGCTGCTCGACACATAGAGCTGCTGTTTTACATGCATTTTCAATGAGCATCTTTTGAATGCTGTTTTTGTTGACTTTTCTTAGAGTGCAGCAAATACAGACCCTTGATCTAATACAGTGACTTTGAGCAAGACTCAAACAGCCAGAAGTGTCTAAATAGCTTTTTGTGATACCTTACAAACACAGAGAATAGGAACACCGCCTCACAGAGAATAGGAAAGCCGGCGTACTTACCAGAGCTGCAGGTAGCACCCCAGTTTGGTGACCATGACCTCAGCCTGGGGTCAGAGGGCTGTTTGACCCCTGTATCGCAGCATGTACTGACCACAGTCCACACGTACCTCACTGCTTCCCAACGCCCTCCCCTTCTCCCCGCCTATGCATAATCTTATTAAATGATTAATGAATTTTTGACACCAAGAGAGAATCCTCAGTCACAGGACGCCGCCGGAAGACCTGACCATGGAGCGCATGCCTGAGGGAGTTCTTTGCTATTTTACTTTTTCCTCATCTTTATGTTGAATCTGTCATTTTATACTTGCTTGAATGTATTAAGCATATCAGAAAGACTTCTCCATGTCTCCATGTATATTTTTTATATATATATATATATATATATATATATATATATATATATATATATATATATATATATATATATATATATATATATTAGGGATATATTAGGCAGCAAGTGAACATTTTGTCCTCAAAGTTGATGTATTAGAAGCAGGAAAAATGGGCAAGTGTAAGGATTTGAGCGAGTTTGACAAGGGCCAGATTGTGATGGCTAGATGACTGGGTCAGAGCATCTCCAGAACTGCAGCTCTTGTGGGGTGTTCCCGGTCTGCAGTGGTCAGGATCTATCAAAAGTGCTCCAAGGAAGGAACAGTGGAGAACCGGCCACAGGGTCATGGGCGGCCAAGGCTCATTGATGCACGTGGGGAGCGAAAGCTGGTTATTCCCTGGTGGCTGTGGCTCTTCCGGCGGGATAATGCTCCTGCCACAAAGTACAAATGCTTCAGGAATGGTTTGAGGAGCACAACAACGAGTTTGAGGTGTTGACTTGGCCTCCAAATTCCCC
Organism: Paracanthobrama guichenoti; assembly: GCA_018749465.1. Classification (NCBI taxonomy): domain Eukaryota; kingdom Metazoa; phylum Chordata; class Actinopteri; order Cypriniformes; family Gobionidae; genus Paracanthobrama; species Paracanthobrama guichenoti. The sequence continues at coordinate 1,297,918 of CM031962.1, read as the reverse complement.
GGATCTCAATCTAATCGAGCATCTGTGGGATGTGCTGAACAAACAAGTCCGATCCATGGAGGCCCCACCTTGCAACTTACAGGACTTAAAGGATCTGCTGCTAACATCTTGGTGCCAGATACCACAACACACCTTCAGGGGTCTAGTGGAGGCCATGCCTCGACGGGTCAGGGCAGCAAAAGGGGGACCAACACAATATTATAATATTCATAATAAGGTCATAATGTTATGCCTGATCGGTGTGTATATATATATATACTGAGATCACCAAATACACCATATAATGGACACAATTTGGTAATGTTTTCCACCAGAACTATCATGAGGCGGTGGTGTGTTTCTAAGGAACTGCTAATACTTCATTCACTTAATCCAACCTGATTAGAGGACAGCAGCTGTTCAGGATTAGAACAAACTATAACTGCACTACATCGATAGTTCCCCTCTAAAACTTGTCCAGCTCACATTTCAGCACAAAATCAAAAGAAAAAAGCCTATTTCAGTTCCTGTAGATCTCTTGCATTGTGACAGTTTCTCTTGGAAGTGGAACTTGGACACTGCGTCATTCCCTTGATGCTATGGGAACGCTCCTGCGTGAGCCGGTGTCTGAGGCATGTGTCTAAATGTAATGGACGTCGGCCAGTAAACCTCACTCCCATGGCCACAAGAGGTGGGCTAGTGATTGATGCTAGAGGCTGTGGTCTTTAGTGTCCTGTTAGTGCGCCTGCCTCCCACACCGGAAACTCCGGTTCGAATCCCACTCTGAGTGGGTCAAATTGGACTGGTTATATATGGTGCTGTGACCCGGATGGGAATAAGGTTTGAGGGTGAATATAACGTAGGCCAGTAAGAGCTGTGTGTGTAAACCTCACTTCCCTGGCCTCAAGAGGCGTGCTAGCGGCTGCAGTCTTTAGCATCCTTGTTAGTGCTGTCCCCCATGCCAGAGACCCGTTTCGAATCCCCCTCTGAGCGGGTCGAGTGGGACTGGTTACATTTGGTGTTGTGACCCGGATGGGAGTGCGGTTTAGGAAGGTGAGTGTAACATAGGCCAGTAAGAGCTGTGTGTGTAAACCTCACTCCCCTGGCCTCAAAAGGCACGTTAGTGACTGACGTTAATGGCTGCAGTCTTTAGTGTCCTTGTTAGCACGCCTGCCTCCCATGCCGAAGACCGTGGTTCGAATCCCACTCCGAGTGGGTCAAGTAGGACCGGTTACTTTTGGTGACGTGACCCGAATGGGAGTTCAGTTTAGGAAAGGTGAGTGTAACATAGGCCAGTAAGAGCTGTGTGTGTCAACCTCACTCCCCTTATCTCAAGAGGCGCTAGCGGCAGCAGCCTTTAGAGTCCTTGTTAACGCCAGAGACCGAATTCAGCTTTGGAGTGGGTCAAGTAAGACCAGTTACATTTGGTGTCGTGACCCAAATGGGAGTGAGGAGTTAAAGGAGTTAAAGGGGTGAGTGTAACGGACGTAGGCCAGTAAGCTGTGCGTGTAGATCTCCCCTGATCTCAAGAGGCATGTTAGCATCTTTAGCGTCCTTGTTAGCATGGACGCTTCCCACCCCGAAGACCCCAGTTTGAATCCCACTCGGAGCAGTTTGAATAGGACCGGTAACACATAGGTTGACCGGTAACCCCAGACGTTTCCCTCCTCTTTGATTTGATTGATTATCCTCAATGATGATTTTCTGCAATCACCATAAAGTCAAATCAGTTGCTGGTGTGCCCTGGGTGTCCACCAGAGGGCACTCCCCTCTTGTTCATTGTCATTCTAACATGGACTACATTTCCCAGAACTCATGCCCGGCCTCATCATCCCTGATTGTCTTCAGCTGTGTATCATTTCCTCTGCCTCTTAGGCTTGCTGTGATAGTCGGTGTTGCCGGTGTTCAGGCGAAACACCGGTTGCATTACTTGCCCACCGCAGCACCGCCCCCACTGTCGTTTTGATTTTTATAGTAATAAAATTATTTAGTTCAGTTAGAGAACAGACACTACAATTAAAAACTGAACGTGTTTAATCCAGCGTGAACGAAAGTCACGGAGTCAGATCTCATTCGTGATTGACAAGATGCTCGCGGAAGATTTGTTTTCAAAGAGAAATGTAAAAGCGCCTATTTAAGTGAGTTTGTCACTGAACTGTTTTGTTGTTGTGTCTTTCATTAAGAATAATAGGCTAATGAACCCACCATTCAAGCAACCCACAGCCGAATTGGCGCTAATTCGCACGGAAAGGAAAATGTGCAGGGCCGCAAGGGCATTCACGGTGCGTGTCCACTGGCGTGTTTTCAGTTCATGCCTATGGAAGCTTAGCTTAACTGAAAACACTCGCTTTGCTCCGCTCTGTTATGAATGCCTGAGCGGCCGTGTGCATTTTACTTTCGGTTTTGAATTAGTGATTTAAAAGCCCCCGTCGGTGATACCGGTTTTATCGGTGTTGTCACGTCACATCCCTAGTGCCTATATAAGCCCGGTTTATTCAATCATTCAATGCGAAGTCTTGTATGTGTCACAATTGCCAAATCCTTTGGTCCTCACCCTGTTGCCTGTCTTCTGGATTTGCCCTGTTTACCCGAGTTCCTGCCCTAGGCATCTGTTTGGATTATTTGCCGGTGCTTTGACCTTTTGCTTGTTTTTGTATTGCAAATTTAGATTACCATTAATAAACTACTGCATTTGGATCATCAGCCTTTGCGTCTCTGAGCAGTTCATGACACACAGTTATAATATTTCATTATTTTCCTATTTTCTTATCTCATTAAAATAATTTTGGAATGGAATATATGGATTGGGCGTTTGGAGATTCATCCTTAAAAAATGGACCTAAAAAAGTTACATGTCTAATAAAACAACAAAACGTCATAATTGTGTTGCAGATTTCAGTAAAAGTAGTTTGTGGCCGAATGTTGATTTTCAGTTACTGATATACTTAAACTTCCAATAAATTAAAACATGATAATTATTATAATCATTTTCATAATGGGCTTGATGGTTGAGCTTGAGGAGCGCATTATGAAATTATAATAATAATAATAAAATAAATTGTCATACCATGTAGAGAGGCCTCACATGATAGCACAATTTTACGAACACTTTTTTAATAGGGGTGGACATCATACCCCCCCCCCAAAAAAATACCGTATATAAAATTGCACAGACAATTGTAATAATCATATTACAAACATAGGAGTTCAAATAAAATCCATTAGATTTTTGTGGGATTTTGTGAAGAGCAGATTTTACCACACAATATTAGAAAGGCCACCAAAACATCATGGCTTACTGGAATTATTTTATCAGCATAAGCAGTTTCAAAACAAATACATAATGCAAAATATTGTGTAGGAATATCAAAACCATTTCAAACTACACCATGATGTAAAAAAGAAAAAGCAATAAAAAACTGAGAATATACATATTCCACAGTGTGTCAGAAATTCTGCAGATCTGCAGGATACACAAGATTATTTCTGAAGAGCCGGTAAGCCAGGAGTTGCCCTCCAAAAATCATCATCAATAACCCAGAGCCTGAAGGAGAGAGGACAGACGTACGGTCATCATATGAGTCCAAACAGCTTTGAGACACACTGATTTAACGTCTGACACTAAAGTGGGGACACTTTAAACAAGACAAGAATAAGCAATTCAACAACTGAGTGTTGCCTGCATCTGAATTATCATTAATATGTGTTGGTGACGTTGTGCATGAACTTAAACTGTACTCATACCCTTTAATATGTGGAGAAGAGGACAGAACTGTAAATTGTAATAATGCATTTCATTTGATATATATTCTCCCAGTCTGTCTAGTTGATATTGTGTGATGATATACACTGTATGACAGAGGCTAAACTGACATCTGTTTCTCTGCCAAAAAATCAGAACCTACCGAGAGCAATCCACCAGTGCTCTGTCGAGGGGAAATCAGACATAACTGAAAGAAAATGACAGACAAAACAGGTTGAACTTTCAAATATAGAATTACAGTGGATATAAAAAGTCTACTACATGGTGGTTTTTGTGATGCAAACAATGAAACATCTGATAAATCTTCTCGGGATATCATGATGTTGAGGTTGTATCTTTGCATTAAATGTGCAAAAGTTCTGAAATGATTTACAGCTGTGGCCAAACGTGATGTTGTGCCTAGAAAACTTTTTTATCATATTGCACAGTTTGTGATGATAACTCAATAAAACATGCCAAATTGTGCCGACATAATTTCTGGCCAGACTGTCATACAAAGAAATTATGAACATATCCGAACCATCCAAATATTAATACCTGATTATGTTGCAGTCAGTGTGTGCTTTTTCCTGTCAGGTATTTTGTTTTTCTATTTGCATAGTAAAATAAAACCTGTCACATAAATACCTTAGTGTTTTATTTTTTCCTCATATTTAACATATTTAAAAATATTTTCCCCAAAAATATTTTGATGGCTTAATCAAACTTATAGGGTCATTAAAAGCAAATATTCCCTCTGGACATCATCTTTGGCACTACTGTAGATCAATGTCTGCTGAAATATATATTATTATGCCACACAAATAAAGCATTGAGTTTAAAAATGTCTGTAATGCTGTTATATTTCGTCTAAGCTGGACTTTAACGCTGTTCACACAGGACACGTTCATGTATTTCATTCAGTATTTTATGCACACGTGCATCGGACAGACGATATAGGATATTGGACACAATATATTCTTGGAGTTCAATGCACCTCAACCCCAAATCAGCTGAGTTTAGTGTTTGCAAGTAAACGTGTTGAACTTTCTTATTCTTTTGCAATCCAGAATGGCATGTACAGCTGAAAGTATTTGGATTTGACCAAATATGCCTAATCTCAAGTCTTCACCATGTATTTAGACGTTCTCACCGGCTACGGTCAGTCCGACGTGCAGCAGTGTGACAGTGATGGCGTAGTCCCACACCCATTCCTCCACGATCCACGCGAATATCAGACCGCCCAGAGCGTACGTCACCTCTGTGGAGATCACACTCACTGCAGAACACACACACACACACACACACACATACACACACACACACACGTCTCAAAGACAACTGCCAACGCATGTTTTATTATGCACATGATACAAGAGAAGCATCAAATCTTCATTAATCAGTGCTCTGATAGATCCTTACGCCATTTGAGATCTTCAGTTTCAAAACTTACCAAGAGCCCATTTCTGTGCAAAATAAGTGCTATTTGTTAATTTTATGTAAAGTATGTGTGCTCCATCACTGAATTGTGTTGTGTCATGTATTGTAAATATACATCAGCATTGTACCCTGTTGAAAAAAACAGCATATGCTGGTTAGGTATCTTTTGAAGCATGGCAGCTGGTTTGAGCTGCTCAAGTGCTGGTCCTGAGCTAGACCTAGTTTCTTAGGACTTGCCTATTTTAAACCAGCTCATGGCCAGCTAAGGACCAACATAAACCAGCTCGTGGCCAGCTAAGGACCAGCATAAACCAGCTCAAACCAGCTAAGGATCAACATAAACCAGCTCAAACCAGCTAAGGATCAACATAAACCAGCTCAAACCAGCTAAGGACCAGCATAAACCAGCTCAAACCAGCTAAGGATCAACATAAACCAGCTCAAACCAGCTAAGGACCAGCATAAACCAGGTCATGGCCAGCTAAGGACCAGCATAAACCAGCTCATGGCCAGCTAAGGATCAGTATAAACCAGCTCATGGCCAGCATAAACCAGCTCACACCAGCTCATGGCCAGCTAAGGATCAACATAAACCAGCTCAAACCAGCTAAGGACCAACATAAACCAGCTCGTGGCCAGCTAAGGACCAGCATAAACCAGCTCAAACCAGCTAAGGACCAGCATAAACCAGCTCAAACCAGCTAAGGATCAACATAAACCAGCTCAAACCAGCTAAGGACCAGCATAAACCAGCTCAAACCAGCTAAGGATCAACATAAACCAGCTCAAACCAGCTAAGGACCAGCATAAACCAGGTCATGGCCAGCTAAGGACCAGCATAAACCAGCTCATGGCCAGCTAAGGATCAGTATAAACCAGCTCATGGCCAGCATAAACCAGCTCACACCAGCTCATGGCCAGCTAAGGATCAACATAAACCAGCTCAAACCAGCTAAGGATCAACATAAACCAGCTCAAACCAGCTAAGGATCAACATAAACCAGCTCAAACCAGCTAAGGACCAGCATAAACCAGCTCAAACCAGCTCATGACCAGCTAAGGACTAGCATCAACCAGCTCATGACCAGCTAAGGACTAGCATAAACCAGCTCATGACCAACTAAGGACTAGCATAAACCAGCTCGTGGCCAGCATAAACCAGCTCACACCAGCTCATGACCAGCATAAACCAGCTCATGACCAGCTAAGGACTAGCATAAACCAGCTCGTGGCCAGCATAAACCAGCTCACACCAGCTCATGACCAGCATAAACCAGCTCAAACCAGCTCATGACCAGCATAAACCAACTCATGACCAGCTAAGGACTAGCATAAACCAGCTCATGACCAGCATAAACCAGCTCACACCAGCTCATGACCAGCATAAACCAGCTCAAACCAGCTCGTGACCAGCATAAACCAGCTCATGACCAGCTAAGGACTAGCATAAACCAGCTCATGACCAGCTAAGGACTAGCATAAACCAGCTCATGACCAGCATAAACAGCTCAAACCAGCTCATGACCAGCATAAACCAGCTCATGACCAGCATAAACCAGCTCACACCAGCTCATGACCAGCATAAACCAGCTCAAACCAGCTCGTGACCAGCATAAACCAGCTCATGACCAGCTAAGGACTAGCATAAACCAGCTCATGACCAGCTAAGGACTAGCATAAACCAGCTCATGACCAGCATAAACAGCTCAAACCAGCTCATGACCAGCATAAACCAGCTCATGACCAGCATAAACAGCTCAAACCAGCTCAAACCAGCTGCCATGCTTCAAAACATACCTAACCAGCATATGCTGTTTTTTCAACAGGGTGTACTCTCGGAATCTGCCTTTAAATCATAATGCAAAGTTTATGAGTGTCAATCTTGATCCAGTATTCAGTCAACTATAGATTTACACAACACATCCACCGTATATTTGAACCCATCTTACCTAAGTATTTTGGACTTTGCCATGATGGTTGAGTTGTGTAGTCAAAAGGTGCTAACAAGCTGTCCACCTCCTCCACCCTGAGAACAACAAACGAACAACAGCAAATAAACACAGACAGCTGGATTCATTTCTCTAACATTAGATCAGGTCAAGAATGTCATGTTGTTATAATGTTAATAGTTTTTACTACTGGAGAGTAGAATCAGATTTGCTCTGATCCTACAATTGATTTTTTAAAACATCCATATGCACAAAGAAATGTTCCTAAATGCATCCCACTTTATAAATCACAGAACGATAGTCTACAAAACGCCCACAAATATCCCTCATGGTGCAAACCTACTGTAATCATCAGTGTTCTTATTATTATTCTTCCGCTCTGAAGTATGAACCATAGAACCGTATGGTAAAAAGTTATGCAATTTGGCACATGGATAGAAAACAGTCCAAACATTCACCACAGCAAATCTGGAGTCTCTAACTCAATCCCTCTAGCGCCACCACCTGTCCAAAGTTTCACTTACATTTATTCTAATAACTTTTGAACCATAAGGGTTAGAAACAAAATAATTTTTCCTTGATTCCATTGCTCATTGCGACTGTTCGTTAAATTTTCACCAAAATGAGCTCAGATCATCTTCAAACCATGTTGGCAAAAGTTATTAAAAGCTTTTTGATAAACCCCACCGTTCTTGAATAACGTGCAAATTAATTTGACGAAGAGCGTGCCAAATTGGACGCGAGGCTATATCTCCGCAATGCTTTATCGTATTCAGACCAAACTTGGTACACATCAACTCAATCATGACCTGAGGCAACATGCAGTGTTTCGGCACAGCGCCACCTACTGGTCAGGAGATATGAAAAATGGCTATTATTGCTTATAACTTCTGAACGTCTAATTTCTCTTTTGATTCAGCGCAGCATAACGAGTCGAATGATATCCAGTTTTCCCATTTTGGGCATTTGCCATTTTGAATTTTGCCACTAATTTCTGTATTTCATTAAGGCATTAGCGTATCATTACAGAGCTCGGTATGTGTCATCAGAACCAAGCCCTAAATCTGCTCAAAAACTTTCAGAACATCACCACCTTCTGGTAAAAATTTATAATGAAATTTCAAAAAATGCTAATAGCTTTTGAATAATAGCCTGTTCTAATGAAACTGGTCGTGATAGATTCCTTGAGTCATACTGTGGACCATACCAGTTGATGATTATGATACCGGTTGTGCCATAACTGGTCAAACTTTTTTCTGCCGATTTGAATTTCTTTGAAAACCAAAGAATGTTGGTCTATCATCTTCAGACCATGCCGGCCGAAAGCTATTAAAAGCTTTTCGATTGACCAAACCGTTCTCAAAAAAACGCATCATTGAATTGGATGCCATGAGGCCAATTTTCTTCTTCTTTATCTACTTCTTCTTCTGCCATGGGAGTCTCTGGCATAACACATAGAACCGTATGGTAAAAAGTTGTGAAATTTGGCACACTGGTAGAGGACAGTCCAAACATTCACCACAGCAAATTTAGAGTCTCTAACGCAATCCCTCTAGCGCCACCACCTGTCCAAAGTTTGACTTACATTTATGCTAATAACTTTTGAACCAGAATGGCTAGAAACTAAATAATACATAAATCCTCTGATTCATTGGCTCAAGATGATTGTACCCAATTTTTTCATCAGGAAAGTTTTCCCGCCAAATTTTTCAGCCAAAAAAAAACTTTTTCTAACTCTTCCTAGATGGTTCATGCTGGCTAAAAGTTATTAAAAGCTTTTCGATTGACCAAACCGTTCTCGAGTAAATGAACTTGTTGACATGATGCTAAGCTGACTCTGAGACTGTAACTCTGCAACACTTTGCTATATTGACACCAAAGCTTTTATAAATCATGATTTATGATTTATTCCTCACTTGTGATGTTAGATGAAATCCAAGAAATGTAGGATCAAATCCGATCGTATATGCGTTTCATAAATGAGGCCCCGGAATTTTTAAAAGAAAATATTCTCTATGGAACCATAAAGCGTTCCGTCAGGCTTCATATATAGAACATTGTAGGGGTTCCCATCATGTGGTCAGTTTATGGATTTAGTTTTAATTCATTCATTTTATTTAAATTTTATTTAAATCGTAAACATACTTCATCACTAGAAATGTTTTTTTTTAAATAGCCCATTAAACATGAAAGTATTGTGCAATCGAGAACCCTAGAGTTCTATACAGAACCTTTTATTCTAAGAGATTTTACATCGCACAGTACCAAAAATGTGTCTCCTACAAAACTAAAAATATATGCCCAATAATATGCTAAGACACACAAAGAGAAAGAGGCAGAGAGAGAGAGGCAGAGAGAGAGAGAGAGAGAGAGAGAGAGAGAGAGAGAGAGAGAGAGAGAGAGAGAGAGAGAGAGAGAGAGAGAAAGGAAGTTGTGAGAATCTCACCTGAGAATGCCGATGCAGAGACTGACCACAATGTAGTACACCGAGTAGAAGCACACCATACACATCAACAGGTTTTGAAGAACAACCTGACAATAAGCACACAACACAACTGGTTTTGCAGTGTCTAATCAAACATGTGTTCATAGAAGCCTGAATTATTCCTCTAATGGTGCCTGTTTTTCAGTCACGCTTCAGTTTCACATTACAAGTGGTCTGGAACTAATGCATATAGACACGTGGCTACAGTGGATCCTTGGGCTCAAACATGGATAATGCGTCTCTACCCAGGTGTCATGGATCTTGCTGTTGATTGGCAGCTGGCCATGGCGTTTGATCAGAGTGGTCCCACAGCACCGGCAACAGTAGTCCAACAACATGAATGGCCGGCGATTCTTTGATCGACGCTAGCAGGTAGCATAACACTGAATCTGCGCATCTGTCATGGCTGCTCTTAATAAGATTAGCAACACTAAAACGCTTCCGTAAATCTGTTGAGGATAAAGCCCACCAGCAGGCCTGGACTACACTAGCTAATTACCCACACACACTAAAAATACTCCTCGTTCAGTAAGGCCCTCACATTAGCACCCTGTTTTTAGCGTTGCAAACTTATAAACACATTTTAGAAATGGTGCAGATTTCAAATAAACAATAATTCAGTGCTTTCCAAACACAAGGTACTTCTTTCCTTTTTTTTTTACTTTGAATGACAATCAGGTTTCTTTGTAGCGTTGTTCGTCAACTCTGTTACCGTCAGTTCTGTCACTGTCAACATTGTTACTCTCCCTTGGTAACAGAGTTGACCATTTTAAACTTTTGGGCCAAAAACTCATGATTAAAAGACTTTTAAACAACCCACTGTATGATGAGTGATAAACTGTTAAAAGATATTTCCTGTATCTTACATAGCTGTGTGAGATAATTCCACTACTTTAAATGGTACGGTAACAGGATTGACACAAGATTTATGGACACACATTTTTATAAGATAAAAGTCATTTTTAAACTAAATGTTGTAGAATAAAAAAATAAAATAAAATAAAAAAATATATATATATATTTATTTATTATTATTACTTTCACTGGAACTAAGGGGCCAAGCCCAACCCCTGAAAAACAACCCCACCCCATAATCCCCCCTCCACCAAACTTTACACTTGGCACAATGCAGTCAACCAAGTCCCGTTGTCCTGGCAACCGCCAAACCCAGACTCGTCCATGGGATTGTCAGACAGAGAAGCGTGATTGGTCACTCCAGAGAACACGTCTCCACTGCTCTAGAGTCCAGTGGCGGCGTGCTTTACTCCACTGCATCCCACGCTTTGCATTGCACTTGGTGATGTAAGGCTTGGATGAGCTGCTCGGCCATGGAAACCCATTCCATGAAGCTCTCTCCGCACTGTTCTTGAGCTCATCTGAAGGCCACAGAAGTTTGGAGGTCTGGAGCTATTGACTCTGCAGAAAGTTGGTGACTTCTGCGCACTGTGACCCTCAGCATGCGCTGACCCCACTCTGTGATTTTACGTGGCCTACCACTTTGTGGCTGAGTTGCTGTTGTTCCCAGTTGCTTCCACTTTGTTATAATCCCACTAACAGTTGAGCGTGGAATATTTAGTAGTGAGGAAATTTCAGGAATGGACTTATTGCACAGGTGGCAACCTATCACGGTCCCACGCTTGAGTTCACTGAGCTCCTGAGAGCGAGCCATTCTTTCACAAATGTGTGTAGAAGCGTCTGCATGCCTAGTGCTTGATTTATACACCTGTGGCCATGAAGGGATTGAACACCTGAACTCAGGGATTGGAGGGGCGGCCCAATACTTTTGTCAATATAGGGTATATGTCAAACGTGAACAGGTTTGGCTACTCCAGTAAAGCAGATTCTCAGTGCTGTACATACAGTGACAGAAAACAGTGTTTGTGCAAATAGCGAGTCCATCCAGAAAAACTCGACTGCTAGAGCTGAATGCCACTGAACACCTTTATGAAGATGAATGTAAATGCTGACTGAAGCCAGACCTCACTGATGCTCTGGTTACAAACATACTGCAAAAGCCTGGAGTTTCTTATCTTAAAATAAAGGTCCTAAAGCGATACCATAGAGCAGGGCTGTCCAAACCTGTCCTGCAGAGTTCAGCTCCAACTTGCCTCAACATCACACCTGCCTGGAAGTTTCTAGTATGCCTAATAAGACTATGGCTGTGTTTGAAATCACCCCCATACCCTCATTCACTATTCCCTGCATTACTCCACTAATATAGAGGAGTGAATGAAAGCGAGTGAATGAGTTCAGACATTGAGTGCCAGAAGGGCTGCCACCGTTTAATAGTCATTTGAAACTTAGCAAACTGGCAGCTCCAGTAATGAAAATATTTATCTTCAACTCTGTCATGGAAACTATGTATAAACCTTAATTAAACAATTTAATAATCAATTAAAAAGGAATTCATACCTGTATGGTATTACGCTGCTGTATCCATATTGGACCAGCGGTTTGGAAAATGGATGGATGGAAGATTTAGCTGAGGCGCCATCTTCTGGTCAGATGTGGGAATTCATTCGGCATTATGGGTATTCTCTGCAGGATTGGACAGCCCTGCCATAGAAGAACTGATTTTGGCTCCCCAAAGAACCTCCCAGACAGTAACATAGTGTCGGCCCACATCTGATGTGCGTGGAATCCACATGTAATCCGGATCTGGGCTGACACTATGCTGTCTGGGCTTCCAATGAACAGTTCTTAAAAGAACCATTTTCTTTAGTTAAAAATCTTTTTGCAGTGGAGAGTTTCCATGGATGGTAAGGGTTATTCATGGAGCCATCAATGACAATAAAGAACCTTTATTTTTAAGAGTGAAGGGTAAGGTATACACAAAGTTGCTTATAGGTGAAGAAATGTTTAAGGATTAGTTGACCAGATCACAATTTTACTGTAATTAAAGGGTTAGTTAGTTGGGTTAGGGCCCAAAAATGAAATTTCTATCATTATTTCCTCTCCCTCATGTCGTTCCAAACCGGTAAGACCTTCATTCATCTTCAGAACACAGATGAAGATATTTCTGATGAAACCCGAGAGGTTTCTGACCCCACATAGACAGCAACGTCATTGCATTTCAAGGTCCCGAAAGGAAGTAAAGACATCGTTAAAATAGTCCATGTGACTTCAGTGATTCAACCTTAATGTTATGAAGTGACGAGAATACTTCAGTGTGCAAAAACAAAAATAACAGAATCTTATGCCGTTGACGTAGTGTAAACAGTGCAGCGCTTCTGGATTCTACGTCAGAACGCCGGCTCACTATTGGTCAGCTCCTGTGTCAGCATCACACGCATGTGTCGTGGTGCTCACGTGAACAGCGTCGGCCAATGGTAAGCCGGTGTTCTGGCGTAGAACACAGAAGTGCTGCACTGTTTACATTAAGCCAACTGCGTAAGATACAGGTATGAAGAGATCGTTGAATAAAGTCGTTATTTTTGTTTGTTTTGCACACTAAAGTAGTCTCACCTCTTCATCACATTAAGATGTGTTCTACATAAAACAAGTTGTTTTAATGAATTAGTAAACAAATATTTACATTTCTAGTCTAAATGGATTACCAGACACATCACATGAGGCCTAAACTAGAGTTTGATAACCTGCAATTGTTGTTTTTATTGTGCAAGCACTTTGGATCAATCCATATTGTGTTTAAGTGTGCTTTATAAATACATGTTGTTTGATTAGATCAAGTGTGGGTGACAATAGTTAAAGCCTGACTTACAATTCTATTCGGATTGCACTAATAAATGGCAGTTTTAACTGGAACAAACTGCTTAACACAATTAATAAATCCAGCTCTAGATTGCTTAGTAGGGTAATCTAATAATATGGCCAGTTTATTTGATCACTGTTGTCATTTTCCCCCATTTCACAAACAAGGTTTAAGTCTAGCGCAGAGTAAAATGCATTACTGAGCTGTATCTGATCTTAAAATATGTCATTGCCATTGTTTTATCTCAAGATGCACACCAGTAATGTTTACAGTAAAGTCAGGTTTATAAAAGTTACTTAAGGCCTAATCCTGGCTTAATCTGAGCCCTGTCTGTGAAACCAGGCCATAGTGTTTTAGCCAAAGATATGAAGATAAAATGGCTGCTTTAAAAGCATCATCATCATTTACGTGTTGTTCTCATTTACAGGCTGGACTATCGTAGCAGAATATAATTCAAGTTTAATAGTTTATTATTGGTTGTAGTGTTGTTCTGGACAGTTCAGTTAACTTATTTTGATATAGTCTACAGCTGAATATAGTGTTGCTCTTTATAGTTTAGAATATCTCAATATAGTTTCAAGTGGTCTATATAGCATTGTGTTGTTCTAGAGCCAAACAATTCAGTATTCAGATCAAAATACTATAAAACAGCGTAAATTCAAGTGTTAATACGGAACGAAACATTCAAAACACATTTAGGATTGGACAAACGTTGTTTTGAACTACCCGTTTAAACAGCACAAGCCATATGTGCGTAAAGCTGGCTACTTCTACCAGACATTGGCTGGATTTATGTTTATTAGCCCAGCCAATGTTGACTGGATTTGAAAGTAACCCTTCATTCAATGTCCTTCCCATGTATATGTTCTCTTAACTAAACCCAAGAAGGAATATTAGTTCAACTTAGATATTTTTGCTCTTCCAACATTTTATTAATCAGCTTTTTTACAGCTAAATCCTGCGGTCCTGTAGGCCTACAGCATAGCAACAGTACACTATCATTTAAACATGACGTCATTCATGGAACGTTAGCTGGACGTTTGTTGTTTTTTAAATGTAACTTGTTTGAGAACGTTCATTCAAATGTAACGTTCCATTTATGTTTGCAAAGTAACAGAATGGAATGCTCACAAAACCAAGAAAAACAACAGGACTGTTCAGTCATCTGTGTCAGCATCATCGTTTACAGTACGTGTCGTGCGCCTGGTGTGTTAGCGTCATATAAACTGTTATAGTATAGCAGAATATAATTAGTTTAATAGTTTATTGTTGTATCTAGTGTTGTTCTGGACAGTTCAGTTAACTTGTTTTGATATAGTCTACAGCTGAATATAGTGTTGCTCTTTATAGTTTAGTAGTTTCAAGTTGTCCATTATAACATGGTGTTGTTCTAGAGCTAAATCATTCGGTATAGATTCCTTTAGTTTCAATCAGTAGCTATATTCTGTGGTTCTGTAGGCCTAGGTTCATTGAAATAATAATAATAATAATAATAAAGAGTTTATGAAGGAAATGGGTTAAAAATCTAAATATTATTGCATCTGAACCACATAAATAAATAAATTAAATCATGAAAATAGCACAGTTTGGCATGTTTCACTGCACCATAACAAATAAAACACAATTACGCAATATGCTTACAAAATCTTGTAACACTATTTGAATAAAGGGTGATGTCAATTCTCAAAAATGTTCATTGTATTAACTCAAATTATTAATTTCAATGAACTTGAGCCAACCAGGTAACTCACTTTTTAAATATTTTTTTTACAGTGTATAGTTTAGTAACTTAATTCAATATAGTTTCGTCCCAGAAAACGAAATTAAGGGGAAATGAACAAACGTTCGTCCAGTAACGCCACTATAACATTTGTTCAATGTTACCTGGCCTTTAATAACATTCTCAAAAAGCACGAAACGATACATCATTCATCCAACGTCAGCTGGGCGTTTATTGTTGTTGTTGTTTTTTTTTAAATGTAACTTGTTTCAGAACGTTCAAACGTAACGTTCCATTTATGTTCGCAAAGTAACAGAATGGAATGCTCACAAAACCAAGAAAGCCCACTCATTTAAAGACTGGACTATATAATTCAGTATATCTCAGTTAACTGATGTGTGGTTGTTATGCACATCTGGATATAGTGTAGCTCTTTATAGTTTAGTAGTTTCAAGTGCTCCATTATAGCATGGTGTTGTTCTAGAGCCAAGCAACTCAGTATTCGGATCAGAACAGTAGCTATATGCGCTCCTGCAGGCCTACAGCACAGTGACACAGTATCACTTAAGCATGACATCATTCATGGAACGTTTGCTAAATGTAACTTGTTTCAGAACGTTCACACGTAACGTTCCATTTACGCAACAGAATGGAACGCTCGCGTAAACATTTGGAGCTTGTGAGCGTTCCTGTGATAAATTCGTGTGAGCCAGGGTGTTAAGTTTAGTAGGCTACAGCAGAGCCGGTGTTCAGTTCAGTATGGCTGGTTAAACATGTTCACTGCCTAGGCTACATGACTTGAGCAATGCACACAGCCATCGCACGCTTCGTCGCATCTCCCCATCTCAACACTTTGATTGTTTGTATTTACTGAGGTGTTTATGCGCATTTTGGAAGGTTCGGTCGCACGCAGGAATTTATTTTTAGTAACAAACCAGTAATGGCGATCGTCGGACCACCTTAAAACACACACACAGGCGGGTCTGAGAGGATCCGTGACCGCGGCGAGGTTCGACGGAATTGTTTTCAGCGCAAAACTTTCGATATTGTCATGATGGGCGAGTGTGAAGCGCGACGGCTGTGCGCATGCGCACTGGAGTCCGCCTGGCCAATTTCTCAGTACTCGTGGGAGAATTTGGGTAAGAAACAGACAAATTAAAACAATCGCACGCTAGGATAAACTGCTTGTGTTGCATTTTATACTGTGTAATAAACCTTTATGCGGCGCGTGCGACTTTCGCGGGAGGTTTAATGCATCGGAATAATAATGAAAGTTAGATATAAAGTAGAAAACGCCTGGACGTGTCATCAATAATACGAGCACAGAGAGAGAGAGAGAGAGAGAGAGAGTGAAATAAAGAATAGCGCTAATGAATGACACTCAGAACAGACGCAGTCGATAGAAAGGATCAGAGTGTGTTTATGTGGCTGATGGCAGGAATAACGCGTGTATTTATGAGTCTGTGTGCAGTAAGTGCATATGGCAGGAACTGATCGTGCGAAACAAAACATGCCTCGTTCAGCTCAGTCATTCACTTTAAATGTCATTGATCAGCAATAACGACGCGATTCGCCAGGCCTGTGTCTTTCAATTATATAGTGAATATAATTCCAGCTCCGCCATTTTGAGAAACTGCCTTTAAAACACATTAAAGAAAAGAGTTTTAATATCTGACACTGCGCCGAGCGAAATGTGCCGTCGGCCACATCTGAAGAGAAATATCATATTTTCAGCTCATTCTGGGGAAACTCGTTCAGTGCAGTCGAGCTCATGGACCCAGCGCGTTTGACAGGAGAAACCGGTGCATTAAAACTCGAGGTGAAAAAATAACATGTAGGATTTTGTGTCATCATCATCATCATCATCATCGACAACACATTTAATCTAAACATGCTTTTTTTGTTGTTGTTGTATTTTTTATTTCGTATAAAAAAAATAGATTGCGCTTAACATAAAAAAAAAAAAAGTAAATATTTGCACGGAATTTTTTTTTAATATTCACTGAGAAAATTATTATTATTATTCAATAGTTTAATTGTGCAACGTCATAAATAAGCAGCGAAAATCATTTGGATATCTCTGACTCGAGTATACAGTGCTAAACGATGTTACAATGAATCAAAACACACGTAAACGTCACAATGTTGCTGGCGTTTGTGTTGATTTCATTGTTTTCGATGGGGGGGCTTGAAAGTTTGCAGCGCCGCGGATGAGCGCGGGCGACAGCGGCCTCTGCCGGCGGCGGCGGGGAGGACACGCACATGCTGTAGGCCTCATGCGCCACACACACACACACACACACACACACACACACACACACACACACACACACACACACACTCCTTTACACTGGCCTTAGCACGCACACTGTGTGCTGTTATGTGTCCTTACAGATCAGCTGTATTGGTTTGCAGGAGTGATTTAGCTTATCCGTCTTCCTCTAATATTTGTATGGTATATAGGTATAGGTATATATGGTATATAGAGTGTGTATTAAAGTGAGCATGCAAATGTATTGTCTGCCCTCTAAATGCACAAGAACAGTGCAGTTCATTAGGCGATCGCTGTTAAACCAGTTCTGGATTAAAACAACATTTACATAAAGCTGTTTACACTGCAAAAAATGCTTTTATTATGTAGTATTTTTGTCTCGTTTCCAGTCCAAATATCTAACAATTCTTAAATCAAGATGCATTTCCCAGATGAGTAAAATGACAAGATGTTTTTTCTTGTTTTCTGGAAAATAAAAGTGAGATTTTGAAACAAGCTAAAGTGTGGAAAGCCAATAATCAATATATAAATAAAGATTTCAAACAGAAACAGGATTATTTTTCTTACCCCACTGGCAGATCATTTTGCTTGTTTTAAGCAAAAACTAATTTCATTTTGATTTGATTTTCCAGAAAACAAGAAAAGTATATCTTTTAGATATTTGGACTGGAAACAAGACAAAAATACTAAATAAGAAAGATTTTTTTCTTTTTGCGTAATTAATTTTTTTGTAATTGTGGGAAAACGTGTAAAATAGTGTCGTTTTTAAAACGATTTTTCATTAGTATATGGGTGATTCCCACAATACCTGTCAGGAATGTGCCTTGAAAAGGCATATCTAACAGAAAAATACATTTTATTCTGATTTAATCGTCAGTCTTACAATCTGTGGTCTCAAAAAAAGCCACATTTGCACATGCACATACATGCAAACAGCTACTAAATCAACATTTAGCTTTGTTTTCCAGGAGTAAAAACACACCAACCCAGTGTCGGGCGAGTGGAATCCATGTGGGCCGGATCTGGGCCGACACTGGGTTGCCGCCTGGGAAGTGTGTGTCTAGATGATGTACAAAAACTACAGAGGGGAATTGACTGATGTGAATTATTATATATATTGTCAATCTGTGTGCCGTTTCAGGTTTGCTGTGCGTGGTGTGATGGCGTCGTCGGGCCCCAGCGCAGCGGCTCCAGAGTTTGACGTGTACGGAGCCATGGACTGGAAGGACGGAGTGGGAACACTTCCTGGCAGCGAGCTCAAGGTGAGGGAAGACATGCAGTAAATTGCCTGTCAACCTAAAAACTGCATTAAATCCTTGTGTGTGTGTGTGTGTTAGTTGTGTACACTTAGCAGTGCAGACAGTGTGTGAGCGTCTCTGTTGTGTGTCTGTGTGTGTGTGTCAGTTCCGGGTGAATGAGTTTGGGGTCCTGGAGGTCATAACGGACGAGATGGAGGAGGAGAGGGGCAAGAAAGCTCACGCCACCACCACATGGAGCGTCCCCACGGCTCAAGAGGGTAAAGCACAATAACACACTTCCCCTAAGCCCCGCCCCCTTAGTTACTGTCTAAAACAGACATCTTCTGTTAAAATAAGTGCTTCCAGTGCACATCTCTTACTGTAACTTCACATACGACTAATGTACTTACTGTAAGGTTTCTGAAACGAGTATGATTTAACCCACTGGTAACACAAAAGTGTGCTCTTACAGCTGTAAAGCTGCATCAACTCCTGCATGAATCAACAGTCCACTGTGAAAATGAAAACAGAGGCTGAATCCGAAATCGCCCCCTAAAACCTCAATCACTATTCCCTACGTTAGTCCACTAATACAGTTCACTTGAAGGAGTGAATGAACAGCCGTTGTGTGAACGCTCGTTACTGCGGTGCATTGTGGGATTGAACGAGTGCACTCAATAACGTCCACTATGCTTTCGGACACCACTACAAATGGCTGTGCCCTCAAATAATGGAAAATAATTGAGGGTATGGGGGGCGTTTTCGGATTCAGCCTATAACTGCGCAGCCGCTAACACTGGCGGAGGTTGCAGCTTTTTGATGATGTTCACGTCACTTCATAACATTCCCATGGCAACAGGGGGAAACGGCTGCTCTTGTGTGAAGTAAATGCAACATTTTTCAACTTTCTGCTAAGATATATGTGACTTTTATTATGAAATCATGCAAGCCCCGCATTGAATTCTGCGATCACATAATCAAGTTTTTCTGGAGGGACTGAATACTGCTTCGGACTAAACTGGCCCACTTTTAAGTGTAACAGTAGTAAACTTACTGCAACTATAGTTCAAGTATGGTATACTGATTAAATACTATACACTCACCTGTCAGGATTATTAGGAACACCATACTAATACTGTGTTTGACCCCCTTTCTCCTTCAGAACTGCCTTAATTCTACGTGGCATTGATTCAACAAGGTGCTGAAAGCATTCTTTAGAAATGTTGGCCCATATTGATAGGATAGCATCTTGCAGTTGATGGAGATTTGTGGGATGCACATCCAGGGCACGAAGCTCCCGTTCCACCACATCCCAAAGATGCTCTATTGGGTTGAGATCTGGTGACTGTGGGGGCCATTTTAGTACAGTGAACTCATTGTCATGTTCAAGAAACCAATTTGAAATGATTCGAGCTTTGTGACATGGTGCATTATCCTGCTGGAAGTAGCCATCAGAGAATGGGTACATGGTGATCATAAAGGGATGGACATGGTCAGAAACAATGCTCAGGTAGGCCGTGGCATTTAAACGATGCCCAATTGGCACTAAGGGGCCTAAAGTGTGCCAAGAAAACATCCCCCACACCATTACACCACCACCACCAGCCTGCACAGTGGTAACAAGGCATGATGGATCCATGTTCTCATTCTGTTTACGCCAAATTCTGACTCTACCATCTGAATGTCTCAACAGAAATCGAGACTCATCAGACCAGGCAACATTTTTCCAGTCTTCAACTGTCCAATTTTGGTGAGCTTGTGAAAATTGTAGCCTCTTTTTCCTATTTGTAGTGGAGATGAGTGGTACCCGGTGGGGTCTTCTGCTGTTGTAGCCCATCCGCCTCAAGGTTGTGCGTGTTGTGGCTTCACAAATGCTTTGCTGCATACCTCGGTTGTAACGAGTGGTTATTTCAGTCAAAGTTGCTCTTCTATCAGCTTGAATCAGTCGGCCCATTCTCCTCTGACCTCTAGCATCAACAAGGCATTTTCGCCCACAGGACTGCCGCATACTGGATGTTTTTCCCTTTTCACACCATTCTTTGTAAACCCTAGAAATGGTTGTGCGTGAAAATCCCAGTAACTGAGCAGATTGTGAAATACTCAGACCGGCCCGTCTGGCACCAACAACCATGCCACGCTCAAAATTGATTAAATTACCTTTCTTTCCCATTCTGACATTCAGTTTGGAGTTCAGGAGATTGTCCAGGACCACACCCCTAAATGCATTGAAGCAACTGCCATGTGATTGGTTGATTAGATAATTGCATTAATGAGAAATTGAACAGGTGTTCCTAATAATCCTTTAGGTGAGTGTATAATAGTTGTAGCACATTTTTTTAGTTCATGAAAATATACTGAAACTATCTCAGTAGTTTTAATATGCAAGTATACTTGTAAGTTTTCTTTGTGAACATATCATCATACTTATAGTTTACTATTTAGGTGCAAAGCATGTAATTGTTGGCGTTGTAATCATTGCGTTCTTATTCTTCCTCTTCTTCCGCTGAGAGTCTGTGCCCTTAGAACTGCTTGCGGGAAAGTTATTAAATTTGGCACACTGATAGAGGACAGTCTGATCTGTCACCAGAGCAAATTTGGAGTCTCTAACTCAATCGCTCTAGCGCCACCACCTGCCAAATGTTTGCTCATCCGTACCGTAAGGGCTAGAAATTGAATTGCACCCTATGATGTAATTTTCCATCATGAAAACTGATTTTCACAAAAAATGTACCAGATCATCTTCAGACCATGCCGACAAAAACGTATGGAATTCAAGTTGGTTCGTCAAACCGTTCTCAAATAACGCGCAAACGAATTGTACGTTGCACTTGCGAAAATGGACCTAAGGCTGTATCTCTGCAACACTTTATCGTATTCTGACCAAACTTGGCACGTATCATCCCAAGCATGATCTGAGGCCATGTGCAGTGTTTCAGCGCAGCGCCACCTATTGGTCTGGAGATATGAAAAATTTATATTTTTGCTTATAACTTCTGAAAGGTTTGCCCAAAAATCATAAAAATAGATTTGGGCCAGCATGTTGATTCAATATCCAATTTTTCCATATCAGCCATTTTGGGCGTCGACCATTTTTAATTTTGTAGTAAAACGCAGTAGCGTATCGTTGCGAAACTCGGTATGGGTCATCGGCATGATATTCACATGCTTATAACTTTTGGTGTGGTCAACTTATTTTCACAGGAGTTCAACGATACCTTTCCAAGTCCAACGATACCAAACATGCTAGGTTTCGCCCTTATGGTTTGTTTGACGTTGTGATTTAGCATTTTAACAACTTTCACAAATATCTTCAAAATAATTAGTCCGATCGAGGCGAAACCACCGTAGGAAAATCGGAATCATATCGGGTTGACGACTTGCTAATATGCTCATAAATACAAATATCTATAAGTCCTAAACAAAATGAGATCTTTTCACTAAATTTGACACACTTATGTATGGGGGCACTCTGAGGACACACACAAAAAGCGGTGGGACTGCGCCACTTGGTGGCGCTATAATTGAACAAAACATGAAATTGGCTCTATACAACTCTATGTGGGTTTTCAACCTTTTTGCTTAAAATGTCTCCAAATGTTTTTTTTGTAGTTGGTCTGCTGCTAGTACTGTATATTACTATGTTCCTATTTAGGTATTAATTTTTATACTTGAAATATACCTTAACTGCAGATTTGAAGTAAATTCCTATGCACACTAGCAGTGGACTAGCCTACACAAAAATTCACATACTCACAATTAGTCTTCACAATCTGTTTTCTCTATAAATATTTTCATACAATGTAAGTTTTTATATGACATTATGTAAAAATTTTTTTAAAAAGCTACTCAATCAAAAGAGTAAACACTACTACAAGCCAAGTATACTTAGAATACTTCATTACACTTTAAGTATATCTCGATCTAAAGATTGAGTACAAGTATAGGCCAGATATACCTAGTGTAGGTCAAGAGTACTTGTTGAAGTGTTCTTGTATACCTGTATGTTCACTTGTAGTGTAGTTCACATAGTTGCAATATAAAAGAAAACATTACTTAGATGTGCACTTAAAGTTTACTACTGTAACACCAGGGCCTCATATAAAACATTCCGCAGCTAAAAGTATGCGTACGCACAAACGTTTTCAGATTTATAAAACCCTGTGTACGCCCTTTATAAACCCAGTCGGCGGAAGATTGTGCGTACACGCGTCTCCACCCAGAAATCACCATATAAGGAGCTTACAACGCCTAGTTTTACTATGCATATCATTTGCATATGCATATTCATCCGCGTGATACCATGTTGTCGTGCCGTCACATTATTGCCTTATTTTTGAATTAATAAATCAAAATACATTTCAGAGAAAGTTTTCTCAATCCTTCTGGCCAAATAGTATTTTTATGGAAACAGATGTTTTTATTCTGCTATTATCATATGCCAAGTATGCAGTTAAAACATTAAAACGCAGCAGAAGTGTTCAAAAGCAGCGCATCCACTGCAGATATTTCTATTTATTTAAATATATAAAAATGTTGTAACTTCTGGCAAAATTTGAGTGCAAATTGAGTTGCTTAACTCCATTAATGAGAATGGCATATTTAATCTAAATGTGTATATCAGATGTAAAACAGAGTTGAAATCATTCTTTTATTTATTTAAACAGTTATTGTGAACATGCACTGTATTTATGATTAGGACTCATAATGAGGATGTTAAAGGTGCAGTGTGTAAGTTTTAGCACCATCTACTGGTGAGGTTGCAACCGTCCCCCGCTCACGCCTCCCTTTCGATGCACATAGAGAAGCTACGGTGGCCCACACAGGACAAAGATGTCGTCTGAGACAGCAGAGAGTAGCTAGCGCTCTGTAGAGCAGTTTGTCCCTTTAGGGCCACTGTAGAAACATGGCGGCACAAAATGGCGGCTTCACTGTAAGGGTACCTGTGGTGTGTGTAGATAGAAACAGCTCATTCTAAGGTAATAAACACACAACGGTTCATTATGTCAGGTCTTTATACTCCACTCAAAACACAGTTATGTATATTATATTGCATTTCTGTCAATAGA